>CM060450.1:32378887-32978887 GCA_030545235.1 Helianthus tuberosus | reverse complement strand
CCTTGACTGGTTATTTCTTAATCTATAAAACGTGAGTAGCTGAGGTGGATCCAAAATGGATTCATAATAAGCAGTCTTTGAAACCTTAATGTGCCCTCTTATTGCCGATGCTAAATCATAATATATATATAGTGCATTATGCTTAAATTCTAGGTTAACCGAATAAGGGCACTATTTCCATCAATGCACCAAGGTTTGCAGCACACTGCTGATAGTTTATAAATCTTATGGGGGAGTCGGAAAATTATTACTCCATCTTTTCCCATTTTGTGACGCGGATAATAGATTTTCTAATAAGGTCCTTAAAACTTGGACGATCCCATAATGTATAAGAGGATCTTTCTTGTGGACTTCATTAATGTCCCCACTAATTAAGGGTATCGCCATCGAATGACAGTGATGTATACCTCATCGTGTCCTTTCCAGCATAGCCACTGATATACCTAATGGTTTCTACTACATCCCAAAAATTTCCTGAAATTGATGGCCCCTTTTTACTATTGAAGTCTCTTGACTTCTAAGAGGCGAAGTACTTTTAAGTACATCCTAAGAGGAAAAGGGCTTCTTGCCATATATGATTTTGTTTGGGTTATTCTTCGCATCTGAAGTATGAATATAGCTCTTCTTATGAGTAGTGACATGTGTTTTAAAGCAAACATCATTCGGCTTCTCAAGCCTTTTCATGACTTTTCTCGTAGCCTTTCCAACAGCTGCGTTAATCACAGTTTTGGAGATTAACTCCATTAACATTGAGGTTCACATTGGATGCACTATTATCACTTGTCGCATCTCCAGCATCGCGTCTGTTGTCTGTCTCTTCTGAGTTTTTCCATACTCGAATCTTTGGTCTTAAACACCAAATTTAACAAGTGTTTGGGCATTCCATACCCAGTACCTCCTTGAATGGTTAAAGGCTCGCCATAAGGAGTCTTAATGACTACTTGCTTTTCGTCACATAAGGCATGGGCTTGGTTACAGGATGACCAACCCTTCTTTTATTATTATATCGAGTCCCTCTATTTTAATGGAACAAAGACAGTGGAAAAGAGTAATCCCTAATGGATATAAAACATCCATCTAATACTGCTGAAGCAGTCTCTGAGGTACTATCGGCCAATTCTACTTTATACTTAACGCTTAGAGTTTTAACAGGCAGACTTAATGATTTACAAATTCTATTGTCTACGAGAGACTTATCTGAACCTGAATCAAATAATACTCTAGCATGAGCGTTATTGATAAAGAAGTACCTGTTGTGACATTGTTATTCTGAACAGTCTCTTGAGTATCCATTTGAGAGCTTCCAGCTTTGATCTTCTTAGCCTCCTCAGGCTTTTTAGCGTACTTAGGGCAGTTGGTCTTAATGTGCCCTTTCTCATTGCAACCATAGCAGGTTGCGTCTCCCATTCTCTTGCAATCCAAGGTCTTATGCTCCTTGGACTTGCAGATTCCACAGGGTAGAGGCTGAGATTCATATCTGCATTTCCCGAGGTGGTATTTCCTACAGGTTTTGCATCTGGTCTTTTCACCGGTCTGCTGTTTGTCCTTCAAATCCTTGCATTCATGGGTCTTGTGATCCGTCTCCTTACAGATGACACATCCCCCGGTCTGATCATAGAAACATTTTCCGAAGTGCTTCTTCCCGCAGGTTTTACATTCGGGTTTTGCCTCCTTTGGCTTGGACTGGTTATAGCTTGAACCGGTCTTACTCTTTTTGTAACCTTTATTTGGGGTATTATCGCACTTTCGCTTATGATCCTTCAACGCACGGTCCACAGCGTTGTTTACGGCTGTATTTATCATAGCCTGTAATTCGGTGCCTGTCAAGTTCAGTCTTGCATCATCATTCTGATTAACTGGATGATTGTGAGCTTCAGATGAGTCAGCCATGGTGAAGCTTTGAAGGCTACAAACCAAGTAGTAATAATTTGTTTAATTATATAGTGAATTGTCGAATTTGATGATTAAATAGCCATGGTGTAAATCAACCATATAGGCCAATAGATAGTATTAGATTTATTGATTATGTTTTGCCTAGGTTTTTAAATAACCCATCATTGGCGTTTAAATGGGATATGATCCTTCATATTTATTAGACAGGGGACATAAGTCACGACTGTCAATGTCGTATTGACATTTTATATAACACATAGGGCTTGTTCTCCAGGACTTTTGATGGCACAGGGCCTTGTCACTAGGAAAAATTTAAAACATAATCAATGATTCCTTTAGATCGGAAAATTTCATAATTCATTGCCTTGACAAGAAGTTATGAAATAAAACTATCTTTTTCATGTATACATCTTTGCCCGTAGATATACATCCCAGATGGATGTTTAGATGTGTACATCATGTTTGACGTTTATTAGCCATGATTCCTATTGATCATTTAGGCTAAATAAGGGGTTTGGAAGTTCCTAATATAAAGATGACAAGCGTGATTTTATCGCATCACTGTTGTCGGGAGTGTTAACACGTTTTCAAGTGTTAATAAGGATCTGAATCTCTTTTTAAACAGGTTTTACCATCTTAGCTAGGTCTTCAATGACATTCAAGCTAGGTCAAACCTTTTAAGATTCTCTTTTAATATGTATACTGGCAGGAAAGGAACGATATTTATTTTATTCAGGATTTTAATTATAAGCATCCTAAATTTAATTAAAATATAATCATGGCACAAAAGCCAAGTCATAAGGACAAAATTATAAGCCAAGATTTTATAGAATCGAGGCATTAAGGCTTGAATCAAAGTTCATTACCCTTTCTTGACGGGGAGTTGTAGGCTACGACTGTCTTTAGTCTCAGAGGACGTTAATTATAGCCCGTAGGCACTTCATCCTTAAGGGATGATTATTTTAAATAAGGAAAATTGGAATAATCCAATTTAAAGATGACTTATGCGATTTTATCGAACCACGTCTGCCAGGAATGTTAACATGTTACAGATGTTGACAAGGATTTGAATATCTTGAATAGGTTCTACCATCTTGGCCTTGTCACATAGGCTAGGTTTACCTTTAAGATTCTTTTTAATAATTAACGCAGAACAATGCTAAATTGAGATGTTAATAAGGATCTGAATCTAACTGAGGAACTGCCATCTTGGCCCTGTCCTTAAAATGACACATGGGCTAGGTCTTGTCCTTTTTAGATTTTGCCATTTTATCATAATGGTAGATCTTTTAAAAGGAATGATACTTTTCATTTATTTCATATATTATATTTATATATATTGATAAAAATGAAATTTTGATAAAGCATTCCAATGATTTTAAAGGAGGTACATAATTGCCCTGAATGGGACTTGAAAGGAAATAATGTTGTCCTCGAAGGAACTGAAAGATAGATATGTCCTTATAAGGACTACTAAGGAAACGATCTTCAGCAAAAGGAGTTTCTTCTTCGTTTTATTTCTGAATGCTTCCTCCTTAATTGCAGGTTAATCCTTGTCGCAGTACGAAGCTCGGCCTTCCCTAGGCTTCGAATGGGGAGAATTTCCATTATGGCTTCTTTGCTAGGCGACATATTAAAATGTATAGAATTGAAAGCAATAATTCTCCGAATTGAGCTGAGAGTATTCCTATGTTAAGTCTAGACTCAGAAGGTTAAGAAATGTGCTACTGTGTCACTGAGATTAAACACAAAAGACTAGTGTTTAATTCACTCAATGTTGGCTCTGATACCAACCTGTCACACCCCGAATTTCCACGTGTCACCGGTGGGCCCGGTGGGGAGTATCGTGACGTAGTTGATATTATCATAGTCCAACAACACAATATATAAATGCACAGCGGAAGCAAAAGATAAATATATTACAAACCGATATAAAGTAATATCAAGTATTACAAACGGAATGTAAAGGATCCACAGGCGGATCGAAAATAAAATGAAACATTATTCAACAGACTTTAGGCATCTAAGCTTGCGAGACTCTTTATTGATGCTAGGAGTAGCCAGCCTATTCCGATTAGTACCTGCACTTAACCTTTTTGGAAAATACGTCAGTTTACACTGGTAAATACAATTTAACTGACTCATTTTGAAAAGTTTAATAAAATTGATTTGGATGCACGTGGCACAAAACTCTTTATAACTTGGGATAATTATATGAAGATAATACTTGTAAACGAATTACATGTTACTTATGCGTTCAGTAGCCCGATCCGTAGACCGGGTTAAAGATTAATAGACACACCACATTACTTGGTTAGGCACTGACGAGTGTACGCCTACACTCCGTGCTTTGGTCGTGGCCATCTCGTAAGATGATGCCAAGGATATCCGGGACATGGTCATTAACCCCCCCCCAAAGGCTTTAAGCAAACAAAACATTTCAAAACGTAGCATATCAAGGATTTAACCACTATTCGATTAAAGATTTAATGCCGGACCAAGCGGTATTTTATATACCGTACCCCAAGCCTGTAAAGGGAAAACAAGTTAAAAGTATTTACCTGAGCTAAATATAAATTCAATCCCAGCCGTATATCAATTCAGCAAGTACAGATAGCTTTTACTGAACGAAGGTTTTTAATAACCTATTAGATTCCTAACGGGTCTTTAATTAAGCCTAAGCTTAGACCGGTTAGTTTTAAAAAGGAAGACACGGTTCAAACGTATGATAAAGCGAAGACCGGTTTAGAATGTGGTTTTGACCCGACAAGCTTGTATGCTTGTTTAATATGGGTAACTTAAACACATTCTGAATTTTGAGACAAAAACGATATGGTTTGACCCGTTTCGGCTAATATATGCAAACTAGTTACATACGCCGATCCGAACGCGAAAAGTGCGTAACGAGTAACCAAATGAGTTATATACAAGTTTCCTAAGTTAATATGCTTTAATTATGTTGTGACATCAGAAATATATCTTATATTATGCCCAAAATGGATTTAGACTCACATTACGCCCCGTAGGGGTATTTTGGTCATTAAAAAGGTTATAAAAGTGTTTAAATATGAACCTGAGTTTCGGGTCTGACGTAATCAGTAAAATTACTCAATTTACTAGGTTATATCAGTAGGGTATCATATATATGTGAAATCTATCCTTTATAACCAAACTATGCCTCTTAAGGGTATTTTGGTAATTTCACATAGGCTTAAAAGGTCAAAACTGGAAACCTGAGTGTAAGACTTTAGCTTACTGTAAAAATATAATAATTTACTTAAAATATCAGTAGGTATCAAACCTTATGTGCTCAACAAAAGCTTAATACCTACTATGCATCAAAAATGCCTAAAAAGGCGACTTGGAGCCATTTCCGGGTTTTCAAAGGAAAGCTGATATTTTTATAATTCCAGAAGGCTCAAAATACTTTATTTATTATATTAGATCAGTAGAAAAAGGTTTGGGGTCAAAAGGATTTGTAAAACTCATTTTATGGCTTAAAAGGGCAAAACCGGCATTAACCGAATCATACTTAGAACTCTAAGTTATGCTCAGCCTAAAAATAAATAAAAATCTCCAAAAATCCTTAAATATTATTTTATATCAGTGGGTAAAAAGTTTGATATCAAGAAGTGGGTTTAAATAGGCTATACTCTAAATACGCCATTTAATTAACATAAAGCTTTCAAATTACGCTAATGAGCATAACTCTTAATCTAGACCTCAATCTGATGTCAAATTTTAGGTGCAAGTTTATAAATCAGTAATTAAGGTTTCTACTCTTTTACTTTTTCAAAAATCACGTTTTAAGGTCAAAAGATAGTCAACATTTAAGCATTTAACGGAATCACGCATATGAATCGGATAACTAATGAACCAAGTTGTATAATCACAGAGGGTTATACTTATAGGTAACTTGGTCCTAATAAAGCTCTAAGGCATTTCTAAACTATGCTTAAATGGGTCAGAACTGAAAGTCAAAGCATAAGTCAAACTATGCGACTTTCGGTCCCGAACCGAGCCTAAACTGAAAATTGTCGAGTTGAACATGTTGAGACATGTTCTTACATTAATTACCAAGTTACATTAATGATCAAATAGGTTACATGTATCCTACATTGCTAATTATGCTTTAATTTGGAAATAAACATTATGTTGACTTTTTAAAGTAAGATTTGACTCGACAATTAACATAGTTAGAGTGGGAATCAGAGAGTACCCTTTTAAGGGTTTATTACCCACCTAAATACCTACTTAAAAGTACTTTTAATTCGGGATTAGACTGAGCACATATTAATTAATCACGAAGTCAAACCTTAATTATGACGGTTTGACTTTTAGCTAATTAACTAAGCTAAAACGAATTTAGAAAGGTTAAGTATACTTACAAGGGTCCTAATTATAATTAGGGATCACTAGGAAGGTTGCTTGCTGACCAGAGAGCTCCAGAAAGTAAGTTGTGAATGTTGCAAATGCAAACACCCAAATGTTGCAACTTTGCATCTCTTATATAGGCTTTTAAATTCAAGTAGATCATGCCATGTAACTCTAGTGATGTTATAAGATCATCCCAGGTGGCCTAGGATGCTAAAAACCAGATATAGGAGCCCCTTGAATCGAAAAACCAGCTTTTAAGTCGGTGTAACCGTTTTAACAGGCAGCTGGAAGTTTTTCTGCACCTGGGACCTGCTTGCGCACCGCAACGTCCACAGTGTTGAGGTGCGCAAGGGTCATGCCAGCACAACACATCTTTCAAATGTTTACAGTTTGGCCCCTGGACCTTCCAAACATCGTTTTCACATTATTTCTTGCATTATAAGCCTTCTAAATTTACTTTTGAGGGTTCCAAGACTTATACAAACTTTGTTAAGTCCTTGGTTAACTTTGTAATCACCCGAAAAGCCATAATTTCTTACGTTGACGCTTTTAAACCCTCGTATACGAATTTGATCATATCTTTCTCATACGATAACGAAACTTTATGGAATTTTTATCACACATTCTAGTGAGCATAATTTACCGTTACGAAGCTTCGGGTTTGCTAAAAGGTCACTCAGAGGTATACTTTAAACATGTTGACACTATTAACCCCTGTAGTTTGAAATTTCTCACTTTCTTCCATATTTAGCTTCGTATGATCCATGATTCATTCGTGTGAATGTATAAACATCTTGTAGGGTTATAGTAAGGCATATTTATCTATTATTGACATTTTGAACCCTTATATTCACATAGTTTCTTTATTTGTCAACTTTAGTCCCTCTAGAGTATTCTTTCACACGTTCAAGCTTATGACACGTGTCAATACATTATAGGACGTGAATTTTCGAGGTGTTACAGTTCACAGCGACCAAGTTCGGGTCAACGGTCAAGTTAGTGGAGTTCATTTTTTATGAAATTTTAATGTTTTTAAGTCCAAGTGTCAACAAAGCAGAGTCCCTTTTTGAGTCGAGATCAGCAGTCGAAACAACAGAGGAGAAGTTGTTTTCGAGTCGAAATCAGCATCACCAATCAGAACCAATAAACACGGCTTTCTTAGTCGCAATCACACTCGTGATCTCAAGATTTCGATTGATTATAACCAGAAGAGATCTCAGTCGGAACCCCTTGATTACGAGTCAATTAACACTAGTAGAAAACTCAGTCGCAACCTCTTGATTGCGAGTCAATAGGCACCAGTAGAAAACTTAGTCGCAACCACTTGATTACGAGTTAATAACAGCAGTAGCAAACACAGTCTCAAAATCCAGTAGCAAACACAGTCGAAATCTAGTGTAAATATTCACTCGAGACCTGCAAAACAAACTTGTTAAAGATAAGTGGAAATCCCGATAAATCAGGATTTAAAAAATCAAAAGATTTAGAAAAATCCTCTGAAAAATCTTCAACAATTTTCCGTGATTCTCACAAACACTTTCTGGAAATCACCAAACCAAAAAAGTCCAATTTCTTGAATATTACGATGAACAGATGATGAACCGGGTGCGAAATCTACAAAATCAACCCTGAACAACACTCACAATCTTCAAAAACACACCAGCAAATCAATAACAGGAACTGAGAACTTCAATCAGCAACCTTTTTCAGCTGATTTCTTGAAGCTGATGATATTAACCGAGCCTAGAAGTAGGTCCTTGGCTCTGATACTGTAAGACCTTTAGTCCATTTTATACGATTTATCATATAAATTCCGACTATAATAGTGTACTTACGGTTAAACATACACTTAAAATGCGAGTTTGTTAAAACATTTTAATAACTAAAACATTCTAACATTTTGTAGGTAAATTCGCCGTTTAAAAATGTGACGACGAATTATTTCACGGAAGCTTGAATTCTTGAGCGTGTTCAGTTCTTCGTCGAGCTTGATCGTCACCCGGTACCTCTAGCATACCTACATTTCATAAAAACATGAAACGTTTTAGTCATAAAACGTTTAAAACGAGTTCGTAGTGCAAAACAAATTAAATAAATAATTTTCGCCATAAATAGACACCGTCGCGTCGCGCGACGGCTACTTGCCTTTGTCGTCGCGTGGCGCGATCCCCTCCTTTTTCCAGAATGTTGCAGCTAAAAGCTGCATATTTTCAGCAACTCTAAATTTCGCCGAAACGAGCATAACTCTTTCAATATTTATCTGTTTTACGATCCATTTCTTCCTACGTGATCGTAATTCGAATCTCCATCACATGGAGTTAAAATCCGCCATCCGGATTAATAAATTTTAAGACTTTTAAGCCTTCGTCTTATTACCTTTTTACAAAATTTTGACCCGTTTATGCATTTATCAAACAAACATATTTGTTTGATCCCAAATTCTCATGATCCTTATATTTTCAATATATTCTATCATATTAGGTTCAAATCACGGGTTTATGTACCTTCTTAAACCCGTTTTTACTTAAATGCTTATTTTGACCCGTTAAGGATAATTAAGCATGTTTCCGCATAATTCATGCTCATTTACTTCTAGCATTTAATTTCTACATTATTATCAATTTACCTTCCACCACAACTATATTTGTGGCGGATTTAATGTGGTGATTTATATATTCCGAGTTTTACCCTTCGGATCATTACTTTACGGCAAAGACTCTTATAGAGTCATTTGACCAATATTTTACATCTTTCGCTTTTTATACTTATTCAAAGTATTTATTTCATCATATAACTCATTTCCAAACAACCTTTAAGGTTCGTTTGCTCGATTTAGCTTACAAGGGCATTTTAGTCAATTTTAGTCCTTCTTTTACGACGAAGGACTATTAAATACTTGTTTGACCCAAAATCCTACCTTTTAACTATAACCTTGTTTAGAAACCATTATGTTTCTAAAACACCATGATTATGACTTAAATTATTCGGTTTACCTATAAGATAATCGAATATCCATTTTCGACTTCACTTAACTATCATTGAACCTTACGTTCTAAATGAGTAGTTAATCTATCACACATACCTTGCTCGAATCAACATATTGACCCATTTAATGCTTTGCTTAATAACCGCTAAATAATAGCGATGCAATTATACATTTGATATATATTCCTGTAATCATACACTCGACAAAGTCATTAGTCGATATGTTCTAAGGGTGATATTTTCACCTTTTGACCCGTTTAGTCTCAATGACCGTTTATCTTTGCAAGATGGTATTTATTACCATCTCCTCTACACGACTCACTCCGGTTTACACCGTATGGTCATTTTACTTATAAAACATTTCTTAATTCTTTTGACCCCTTTATAGCTTACGCCGTAAAGTGTTTTTCAAAAACTAACGGTTATCGTCAACGAGTGACGAATTACCGTTTCACCCTTATTATTTGTATTGGTTTACCTTATAAGGTAATCATTCACAACTTGCTATCTATTAGTCATTGCATGACTAAATAATCATATTCTTTCTTTTTAACCATTAAACATGGTTTATCTTTATTGTCTTTTGTTCCGAACCGCACATGTCGTGTCGGAACTTCATAATTCAAACAAGACTTTATATTATTCATGACCTACAAAACCAATAGGTATTAAATAAAAAGGTGTAAGCTTTACTTACCTAGCTACCAGATTATGCTTTTCCTTCATTCTTGCTTCGTTTGACCCGCTTCCTTCCCAAGCTTTCACCTAGCTTGTCAAGCATCACACTATCATTGTAAACTGTAAGATGGTTAGACTAGTCATAATCATTTACTAGTATTCCATCCTATGATGCTCATGTCGAATTTTATCATTCGATCATATAATTGGCCCTGTTAACTTTTAAAAGTCAACTACCTATTGACGAAAGTAATTACACGATGTAGATCAACTACTCATTTTATTACTTTGTCAATATCTGGTAAGCATCATTCTTATGCTTCCGGTTTAATCACTTATTTAATCAAGTTCATGTAATCGGATTTTTACCGAATTAACACAACTTTAATCGTTTTTAACACATGATGATAGCAAACATCATTCTAACATTAAGCGATCATCATTTTCGTTTTTATCATACTAATCAAATTCCTAGCAAGTATAATCATGTACTCAAACACAAAATTTGTTTAAGTATTTCCCGATTACTATCAGATATGATGAATAAAATCATAATTTGATCATCAAATTCATCATAAGATTAAAACCCACTTATCCTATTGTGGTAATTCATCAAATCATTCTATTCATAGCATCATATGTATAAATTTCACTTAGGGTTTTGTCCCTAAGCACATCTATATCACTAATTCAATCTATATCACTAATTCAATCATAGCTTCAAGAATTCATTCATAATTCGTGATTATGATAATTACTCAAATTTCACAACTTCACAAATCATCAAAATTTGACATACTTTATGATCCCCTAGCTTGGGTGATCAATAATTCACGTTCAATTGTGAATTTGAGCTTCGTTTGAGCTTTCAATTTGATGATTTACTAGTGTTTAGGGTTTTTGGTTCCTGGGGCTTTCTCCTGTGTTCGAACAGAACACCTTCAACACACACTAAATGTGTGTTTTAGGTTTTAAATTTCTTTTATAATTAAACTTTCAAGTTTATCCACTTTGGCCCCTCTTGTTTGATTAGTTTATTAAGTAGGCCACAACCCACTTTTCTAACAATTTTTCCACTCATTATCTAGGTTAAACATTCCTAGTTAAATTAGTGGGTTCGGGGAATTCATGACTAAGTTTATTTTAAGTCCCGTTAACTCGGGCTTTTATAAATTTTATTTTCTCAAAAGCTTTCTTTTCCGTTTTTATTAAATATTAGGTTTAATTATATAAATCCTAATATTTTTCGGGTTAATTTTACCACTAACGGTACTTCACCCGTCTTTTATTATTAACGTGGTTTGATTACCAAATCCATTTTCGGGGTGTTACAAGTCTACCCCCTTAAAGAGGTTTCGTCCTCGAAACCTTTTCTTACATAATTCATTGAGTTTTAAACTCAATGCATTTGACCTGAGTGATCTTTTAAGCATTACTCATACTTTAACCATTTGTAAGTATTACCAGAAAAGTGTGGTAATAACTTTTTGGGTTATAAAGCATATACGTATCTCATACGACATAATACAACTTGAAATAACGTAATCTCGTTATTTCGACCAATTTAGCGAAATCCATCGTTTTTATACTTTCGATTTTTTCATGAATCCGTTAGAATGCTTTTAGTGAAATCTTTCACTTTTGAAAAACAAACTCTTTTGTTTGAACTGACTTCCCGACACTTCGCTTGGGTTGTCTCATGATCCCTCAAAATAGGTGATCAATATTTTCTGTTATTGAGGTCTCATGGACCTTTGCTGTTTACTTGGTCGAGTCGCCAATTTGGCCACTTGATCATTTAAATCTATTGATTTTATTTATTCCACGCTATTTTCATAATAAATAGCGTATTATCAAAATTCTTAATTTGAATTTTGACCTTAACCGGTTTCACTAACTAGACTTATTAGTCCAGTTACTTTATACCCATTACTCGGGTTACAATGTGATTACATTTCACATTACTTTTCTTGACCGTGATCGCGTCACGTCAGATTTGATTTTTTATCAACCTTTCGTTATCAAAAATATTTCTTTTCGAATGTATCGTCTTGCACCTATCGGTGTCAAGACCGGTATCTTTTAATAGTACTATTTCGATTTCTATCAAAATATTCATATTTGTGAACACGTTGTTTCTTACTAAAACCGAATTTTTGTTTAGCGTCTTTTCTTTAACTTTTGTCAATTTCTCATAACAAGATATTGACAATTAAGAATTTATTCTTTTTCATTCTGATTTTACACGGGGATTCTCCACCAGTTCCATCGCTTTGTCTTTTTGATTCATGACCCGTGGGTCATTTTGGTCCGATAGACTTTTATACTGTTTATAACCCGAAGGTTATAATGATCTCGTAGATCATTCTTTTTATGTTTGAAAATCATTTGTTTTCACATTTGAAATCCGTTAATTTTGACTGTAGTCCATATCTACAATCGTTTTCTTTCAGATAATTCTTCCGACTCTATGACTTCTCACGTCATTATGCGTCGGTTTATCTTATGCCTACCGTTATCCGGTTTACATATATTTTTCCTTGCAACCTATTATCTGGTTTGGATTTCCTTATGCCCTCAGGTATTATACTTTATTCAAACCGTTTGACTTGTTTGTGTGAAATCCATCACTTATAAACAATCAGACTTTATTCTTTATTCAAACCGTTCAACCTCAAAATAGTTGAACATATTTATTCAAATTTTTTTTAAGAAATTTTATCATCTTTTAGTCATAACTCATAATCCGAGTCTTTTGACTTTAAATCCGCGTTCCCGTCTCTTGGTTTACGCATGTGTTTTAAATTCCTACCCATCAACCGGGTGACTTACCGAAGTCATTATTAATGCAATTATTTAGGTATGCATTAAGACTTCGTTTCGACTTGTTTGGTTGTTTTAGCGAAATCCATCGCTTTATTTAACCAACCTTTATGCTTTATGTGACCAGGCCTGATGGTCTTATAAATTCTGAGTGATGGTTATCATCATCATTCTTTCTTTATTACGACCAAAGTCAATGACTTCGATCGTCTTTTTGTATGGGCAATACCTTCGTTCCTATGAACCTACGATTCATTTATACTTTAGTTTTATATGCCCCTTTTCGTCGACCATGGCTCTTTCGTCCATAATGACCTATTTCACGAATTCCCTTGGGTCATTTATTTCTATGCGCGCCATACATCGTTTCTATGGTTCCCTCGAAACCATTTGCATGAGTATGCCCATAAGATTTCTTGACCCCAAGGTTCTTTTAACTATTTTTTTTCATTCGTCTCGACCTTACCACATCGGACATAGCTGTGCTCATTATAATAAGCTCATGGTATCAGGTGTTCACTACTTACTTGGTCAGAGTAAGCGATCAACACATGGCACGCATAACCTTATTATAATTACCACATCACGTCCCATGTAAGAAATCTCTCGATTTATTTCATTTGGTAAAACTTTATTTAATTGCCAATTGCCAATTATTAGTTTTACCCGTTTTATCTTTGAACATATACAATGTTCCTTTTTATAATTATTTATACAATCACATTCGTTGATGTGATCATTACTTTTCTCAATTGGATCTTTATTGAGAATACTTACTTGGATAATTACTTTCGTCCAAGTTTATATTTAAACTAAACTCAGTTATTGTCTTATTATTCACGACTGTGAATAATACGTATCTCTACTGGATTTCTCTTGGAAACATCATCCTGGATAGGTAACTATCCAGTTTTTTTTCCAAGTTTCATGTTATATATGCAACTGTCATTCACTATGTGTTTGTTGCATATTTCTTTTTATGCTATACGTTTAAGACGTGTACCTTGTAGATACTTGCCCTGATAAACTTTCCTTGTTGTTCGATCTCTCTTTTGAAATCATTTCTTGATTTCATGTCTTTGACGTGTATGACTTACTTGTCATACTTCAGACTATGTCTTTAGACTCTCGTCATTCTTAGATACGAGGGTCCTTCAACTAAAACATATACAAAGATTAGTAATGTTTATCATTAATAAGTGCTCGTACTCTACTACAAGGCTTTCTACGACACGTGTTAACATACGTAATTCGTTTAACTATACCAGTCTTTTATCACTTTATTTGGGGCAACGTGTTTTACATGATAACCCTATGTGTTGTTTTCAACACTTTACATGATAAACCGTTAATGTATTGAATAACTTACCGGATTTTGCGATCAAGTCTCGAACCAAACACTTTACTCCATAACCTGGAGCTCTAATTACCAACTTGTAAGACCTTTAGTCCAGTTTATACGATTATCATATAAATTATGACTATAATAGTGTACTTACGGTTAAACATACACTTAAAATGTGAGTTTGTTAAAACATTTTAATAACTAAAACATTTTAACATTTTGTATGTAAATTCGCCGTTTAAAAATGTGACGAGGAATTATTTTGCAGAAGCTTGAATTCTTGAGCGTGTTCAGTTCTTCGTCGAGCTTGATTGTCACCCGGTACCTCTAGCATGCCTACATTTCATACAAAACATGAAACGTTTCAGTCATATAACGTTTAAAACGAGTTTAAACGAGTTCGTAGTGCAAAACAAATTAAATAAATAATTTCCGCCATAAATAGACACCGTCGCGTCGCACGACGGCTCCTTGCCATTGTCTTCGCGTGGCGTGTCCCCCTCCTTTTTTCCAGAATGTTGCAGTAGTTTCAGCAACTCTAAATTTCGCCGAAACACGCATAACTCCTACAGTATTTATCCGTTTTACGATTCGTTTCTTCCTACGTGATCGTAATTCGAATCTCCATCACATGGAGTTAAAATCCGACATTCGGATTAATAAATTTAAGAATTTTAAGCCTTCGTCTTATTACCTTTTTACAAAATTTTGACCCGTTTATGCATTTATCAAACAAACATATTTGTTTGATCCCAAATTCTCATGATCCTTATAATTTCGATATATACTATCATATTAGGTTCAAATCACGGGTTTATGTACCTTCTTAAACCCGTTTTTACTTAAATGCTTATTTTGACCCGTTAAGGGTAATTAAGCATTTTTCCGCATAATTCATGCTCATTTACTTCTAGCATTTAATTTCCACATTATTTATCAATTGAACTTCCACCACAACTATATTTGTGGCGGATTTAATGTGGTGATTTATATATTCCGAGTTTTACCCTTCGGATCATTTCTTTACGGCAAAGACTCTTATAGAGTCATTTGACCAATATTTTACATCTTTCGCTTTTTATACTTATTCAAAGTATTTATTTCATCATATAACTCATTTCCAAACAACCTTTAAGGTTCGTTTGATCGATTTAGCTTACAAGGGCATTTTAGTCAATTTTAGTCCTTCTTTATGACGAAGGACTATTAAATACTTGTTTGACCCAAAATCCGACCTTTTAACTATAATCTTGTTTAGAAACCATTATGTTTCTAAAACACCATGATTATGACTTAAATTATTCAGTTTACCTATAAGATAATCGAATATCCATTTTCGACTTCACTTAACTATCATTGAACCTTACGTTCTAAATGTGTAGTTAATCTATCACACATACCTGGCTCGAATCAACATATTGACCCATTTAATGCTTTGCTTAATAACCGCTAAATATTAGCGATGCAATTATCCATTCGATATATATTCCTGTAATCATACACTCGACAAAGTCATTAGTCGATATCGTCAAAGGGTGATATTTTCACCTTTTGACCCGTTTAGTCTCAATGACCATTTATCTTTGCAAGATGGTATTTATTACCATCTCCTCTACACAACTCGCTCCGGTTTACACCGTACGGTCATTTTACTTATAAAACATTTCTTAATTCTTTTGACCCCTTTATAGCTTACGCCGTAAAGTGTTTTAAAAAACTAACGGTTATCGTCAACGAGTGACGAATTACCGTTTCACCCTTATTATTTGTATTGGTTTACCTTATATGGTAATCATTCACAACTTGCTATCTATTAGTCATTGCATGACTAAATAATCATATTATTTCTTTTTAACCATTAAACATGGTTTATCTTAATTGTCTTTTGTTCCGAATCGCACATGTCGTATCGGAACATCATAATTCAAACAATAATTTATATTATTCATGACCTATAAAACCAATAGGTATTAAATAAAAAGGTGTAAGCTTTACTTACCTAGCATCCAGATTATGATTTTCCTTCATTCTTGCTTCGTTTGACCCGCTTCCTTCCCAAGCTTTCACCTAGCTTGTCAAGCGTCACACTATCATTGTAAATTGTAAGATTGTTAGACTAGTCATAATCATTTACGAAAGTCGAATTTTATGTCGAATTTTATCATTCGATCATATAATTGGCCCTTTTGACTTTTAAAAGTCAACTACCTATTGACGAAAGTAATTACACGATGTAGATCAACTACTCGTTTTATTACTTTGTCAATATCCGGTAAGCATCATTCTTATGCTACCGGTTTAATCACTTATTTAATCAAGTTCGTGTAATCGGATTTTTACCGAATTAACACAACTTTAATCGTTTTTAACACATGATGATAGCAAACATCATTATAACATTAAGGTATCATCATTTTCGTTTTTATCATACTAATCAAATTCCTAGCAAGTATAATCATGTACTCAAACACCAAATTTGTTTAAGTATTTCCTGATTACTATCAGATATGATGAATAAAATCATAATTTGATCATCAAATTCATCATAAGATTAAAACCCACTTATCATATTGTGGTAATTCATCAAATCATTCTATTCATAACATCATATGTATAAATATCACTTAGGGTTTTGTCCCTAAGCACATCTATATCACTAATTCAATCATAGCTTCAAGAATTCATTCATATTTTGCGATTATGATAATTACTCAAATTTCACAACTTCACAAATCATCAAAATTTGACATACCTTATGATCCCCTAGCTTCGGTGATCAATAATTCACGTTTAATTGGGAATTTGAGCTTCGTTTGAGCTTTCAATTTGTTGATTTACTGGAGTTTAAGGTTTTTGGTTCCTGGGGCTTTCTCCTGTGTTCGAACAGAACACCTTCAACACACACTAAATGTGTATTTTAGGTTTTAAATTTCTTTTATAATTAAACTTTCAAGTTTATCCACTTTGGCCTCTCTTGTTTGATTAGTTTATTAAGTAGGCCACAACCCACTTAATTTCTAACAATTTTTCCACTCATTATCTAGGTTAAACATTCCTAGTTAAATTAGTGGGTTCGTGGAATTCATGACTAAGTTTATTTTAAGTCCCGTTAATTCGGGCTTCTATAAATTTTATTTTCTCAAAAGCTTTCTTTTCCCTTTTTATTAAATATTAGGTTTAATTATATAAATCCTAATATTTTCCGGAGTTAATTACTGTTTTCGTCCCTGAGGTTTGTCAAAAATAACGGTTTCAGTCCATTAGTTTAAAAATTGCGATTTCAGTCCATTAGTTTCATTTTCGTAACCATTTCAGTCCACTTTTCAAACGGCGTTTGTTTTATGCAGTTAATGGAAGCACGTGCTTGTCACGTGATGGGCAATTTGGTCATTTCCATTCCAATTCTCACAAACCCAGTTGTATTAAACACCACCTACCCCTTATTCATCCAAACCCTGACCCATGTAAATGACCAAATTGCCCATCACGTGACAAGCACGTGCTTCCATTAAGTGCATAAAACAAACGTCCTTTTAAAAGTGGACTGAAATGGTTACGAAAATGAAACTAATGGACTGAAATCGCAATTTTTAAACTAATGGACTGAAACCGTTATTTTTGACAAACCTCAGGGACGAAAACAGTAATTAACTCTATTTTCCGGGTTAATTTTACCACTAACGGTATTTTACCCGTCTTTTATTATTAACGTGGTTTGATTACCAAATCCGTTTTCGGGGTGTTACAGATACCAATTGTAAGTAGCGTGACATGATCATTCAATGATATCAATCAAGAGTTTTGTATTCGTGCGAAATCCAAACACAAAACTGATTCAAGAACAATAAACACAATGAGATATGAATGAAAAGCTTATCTTGCATACACCAAGAAGATGTCGAATACAAGATGTCTAGTGTGTTTCGGCTGGCTCTAAACTTCCCACAAGCTGATTAACCCCTAAATGTTACAAGGGTTGTCTATATATATAAAACTAACCAGGCCTAAAGCCCCTATCTAAGCCCAACCAAAACCACCTATCAATCCACTATTGATGAAACAGTGGTTAACCAAGGGAGGTTAATTCACTGGTCTCGTCAAGTAGGGTTAATCCCTTCTTTCCGAGGATCGGTGGCTGGATCACAAAAGCATACTGTGAAAAATCTGGTGTGAACATGGGGGGAACGCCCCCTTGTGTGGATGTGCCAATGTGGCCAACGTGTTGGGCTGGGGGAGCCATCCCCGCAGGCCCTGGGTTTGCGGGGCTTAGACTTTCCCTACTAGTATTGTTTTGACGATCAGACATGATCTCAAGAAAGAAAAGGATGCGATAAAAGTGCTACGAGTAGCAGGTGGGCGCCAATGATGAAACAGTGGTTAACCAAGGGAGGTTAATTCACTGGTCTCATCAAGTAGGGTTAATCCCTTCTTTCCAAGGATCGGTGGCTGGATCGTCCGCTGGTCTATCTCCTGCACAAGGAAAGCAAACCGTGACTCGTAACAAGGAGGATGGGGTGGGGGTGCTCCTTGTTACCACTCTCCGGTGTGAGAATCGGTAATTTGCTTGTGAAGCAAAGTGTGTGATAGTAGTAGTAGTGAGAGAGTTGAGAGTCGATACCTCAAACCTTGTTTGAGATGGGTATTTATAGCCGAGGAGTGAAGGAGGGTAATTGAGTGGCTAGACTAATAACGCACAACCTCTTGCAGGTGTGTCAGGCTTGATGGTTACGGTGGTGATGCGACGTTCTACTGTGGTGTCAGTTTGTTGCTTACGTGTGGGCTGATAGGCGACTGATAGGTGATGCAATGCTGTAAGTGCCTTGCTATCGTTTTATGTTTATCAACTGGACATGGAACGATGATCCCTACTTTGTGGGGTGTTCGTTTTCTTCCAGTTTAGCTCAAAAGTAACCGCACGTCCTTTGCGGTTACCTCATTGCCGAATATCGTTGGCCATGTCTGGTCTAACGATGTGAGGGATTTTGTGTTATTGTTGGCCGTGTTTGGTCGAACAATGTGAATCGTTCACTTGAACTGTGGGCAAATAAACATGGTCATAGGCATGGATGTGCCCACCATTGTTTATTCTATGCGGCCCATAGGTGGGCAAACAAAGTCATAAGCAGACTTGTTACCACAGTTGAGATCACCTTGGATTGTTAGGAATCTGGGTGAAACTCGCCCACATTCGTTCTGTAGCCATTTTCCTTCACGCTTAGTTAGAAAGCAGTTTTTCTGGAAGTAGCTTTGCTCATCCGTGTGATGACTTAGTTGTGGCGCTTCCGTAGCTACCGATCGTGGAGCTATGCATAACCGCAGTGACTCATGAGTGTCTGCGGCTCGCAACAAAAGACTCGCTTTAAAAGAGCTTTATGCTTAGATGTGGCCCTTGAAGGATCAGGAGTCAGGGTTGTTGATGTGCGGTCGCTCAACATGCTTATCCTTTTCCCTATGGAGAAACTGTTTGCGTCCCCTCGGTGGTTGTGAACCGGACACGAGGGATTTGAAGCTTGAAGAAGCTCCAAGGTGATGCGGTTTGCCTGTTCCTGAGAAGCGGTTTTCGCAGTCCAAAGAACAACGCTGGTTCTGAGTATCTGACACACCTGTGCAGGCTCGTGTGTGTCATTTCCGTATATTCCACGTGTGCTCATGGATATATGAGGGTATTGGTTAACCCCTTTACATAGTGTAGATATATATTTTTTCCTTTTTTGAGGGGTATGTAAAAAACGACATGCGGTATGGGTTATGGTGTGGAATACCAGAGAAACCGCATGCCACTTAGTTTTGAATGTTTGTCGTTGCTTTTTTGTTGTACACGTGGTAGACCGCACGTGCAAGTTGGTAGAAGTTGGTAGGATTTACCTGGCATGTGCTGAAACGAAAAGACTTTTGCACTGCCCGAGGTAAAAAAATGCACTGTAGCAGGAGTGTAAAAAGTCACTTTTGTCAGGCGCGTGGGCGGTGACGCGCACGTGGTAACCGTCAAAATAACCGTTGCTCTACACGTGGCATCGCATGACTTGTTCCTTTTTTGCACGACGTTTTGGTTACAGTACAGCATTAATTACGATGAGTATAAAAGGGGAAACCGTTTGGGGTTTCACCTCACTTCTTCGAAAATTCAAAAAAATTTCCGGTCAAGAGAGAGTGAAAACCTTCGTCTTCTCCGATCAACCCTTTGTTTTTCCAAGGAGGTTTCTTCGAAGTTCCTGAACTCATCTTACATTTTCTTTCTTCTTCTTCGTGATGGCTGAACCATCTAACCCACATTCAACTCCGGGTGAAAACCCTGAACCTTCGTCACCGGTGGCGGTAGAGGAGGAGAACTTGATGGTTTTGAAATGGTCGAAATCTTCTTTCGACAATATTATGATGGATATTCAGATGCCACCGGAGTATGGTGCCATCCACCCACAAGAGGGTAACACCGCCGCCGACGCTCCGGCGGGGTACGTCACCATGTGGGCTGATTTTTTCGGTGTCTGTAACCTTTGATTGTTGTTGACTGTGTTTGTTGCTGAAGTTTTGGAGTGGTATAAACTCCACATTTCCCAACTGAGTCCTTTTGAGAAGATTCAGGTTTGAAACTTTGAGTACACCTTTGGTGCTCTTGGTATGGAACCCACCGTCGGAGATTTCCGGCGGTTTTATCAGATGACTGTTTCGATAGGTTTCTTTTCTTTCCGTCAACGGGACGGTAGTCCTAAGCTGATGGTCCCTCCCAAGGGTATGACGAAGTGGAAGACCAAATTCTTCTACATTAAAGTTGCTGTTATTGCTGCCAAGTTGACCTTTAGGAATGTGATGGATCCGATCATAACGGAGGTTATTAGCATCCCCAAGGTAGATACGGTGGATTGGTTCTCGAACCTGCGTATCATTGGGTGGAAAAAGTTGAGCAACTTGCAGTTGTGGGTGCTGTGGGTGATGTTGGGGAGGATGAGTAGGAAGGCAAGGCCCGTGTTGCGGGAGAAAAGTGGTGGTAAGTGTCCTTTTTTCCCTGTGCGGTTTGTTTGCTTCCTGTTTTTTGTCACTAAATTATAAATGTACTATCAGAGGATGCACCCATTTGGAGAATGTTTTGCCCGGATTTCAAGGGCAAAGTTGTGGTGTTGCCTTGTGGGGATGGTGAGGAAGGGTTCAACTTCACCATTCATGACAACTTTCTGTTGCCTGAGCGGGAAGCAATGGAGGCGGTGCTGCCGCAAGGCAAAGGTATGATAATGCATTTTTGTCTTGGTGTTTTTGCAAATGAGTTGTCCTTGATGATTGTTTATTAATGGTCGAAACGCAGGGGATCTTGGGGCCTTGGGAGACCCTGATGCCACGGGTGTTCCCGAACAGCACATGGAGAAGCATTGTGACTGGCGGTTTCATAAACCGAAGAAACCGCATGAGCCGGTTGTTGTTCCCCCGTTGGTGCCGGAGGTGGCAGGTATCTCTCGTATTCGTTTACGCACATACAACGATTACGTGGTAGTGTCTGACACCCTTGAGGGTTTGGGTGTTCCAGGTGGTGGTGCGGCTGCGGGTTCTAAACCTGCTGATGATAAGAAGAGGAAGGGAGATGCCTCTGCTGCCGGTGGGCAGAAAGGTCCAAAGTTGAGAAGGACCCGGACAACTGCCATCTCGCAGCCAAAACCTGCGGTTGTAACTGGTAAGCTGACCATATGTTTACAAGTGTTTGTTTGCTCTAACTTGTTAGAACCGCGTGAGGAAACTTTTTCCTTTTTTGACGCTCCTTCTTCTCCCCCCGCGGGATGCGGCTGCGGACGTGGAGGTCCACAAGGAGGAGAGAAGAAGCCCTTCAATTGAAGTGGTTACTCCGCCATCTGCGCATGCGGAGGATACTGGGAAGAAGGCTGCGGGTCAACCCATTGCTGATACGTTGGATTCGTCCAACAACTTAATTGACCCGCACGATAGTGAAGTTCAGGGGGGTGAGAAACTGAAGTCCCCTGATGCTGAAAAGCCAAACTCCCCCGTTGGTGAGAAAACATCGGGTTCAAATGTTGCGGGCACGAAAGTAACAGTAGGCACATGTGTTCCACCCCAAAACGTTTGGAAAACAGTAAAAGAGGGGTCTATGTACTCACTTGATATTGCTCAGTAGTCCTTGAGTAACAACCAAACAATGCTAGTGATTGCGGATATCAAACGGCACCTAATATAGGTAACTATGTTAATATACCGGACCTAAATCGGAGGATTTAGATAGAATGAGGGTTCGTAAACCAAACGAGTATAGAGACTCGTGTCATATGGTTTAACAAAGCCTACATACTAAATGAAACCTAACCTAAGTGTTTTCGACCCATTACGACCCGTTTAGGTAGCTTATGCTACTTTAACGCGTCGTTCGCGTGAAACGCGTTCGGACCGCCTAACTAGCCCTATGACAAGTGTTATATGCCTAAATATGTTACATAATTAGTTATGTGACAAAAGTTTAGGTTACATATGCTTAATTACCAATTATATATGAAAAGGGTATTCTGGTAATTTACCTAAGGCATATAAACTACCTATCATACAACTACTCAAACGATGTGACCATAGGGTATAACCTCGGAAGGTTATTCCCTACCTACTATGGTCACCTAATGTGTTTGGTCGGATCCTAATGATCGACCAAATGGGTCGGGTTCGAGGTATAAGCGATTTATCAGATCGCTTATCCTACGACCCAAAACAACGTGGTAATCAGTAGGCATAGTCCCTAGGGACTATAACCATCGTGATTACAATCACGTTGCGAAGTTCAAATGAACTTCGCATTGACCATAAGCTGGTTAACGCTGAAAGTCAAACAAAGTTTGACTTTCGGACTTGAAAAGCAATAAAATAAGGAAAAGAACGAAAGAATACTTACGAAGGGTCCCCGAATGCTAATTTCGATCCGAGAATCTCAGGTATGAAACAATGGTTTCAACTTAGAGTTTCTAAGATCAAAATTCTAGTGATTATGAAGCATGGGGGGTGGGGTATTTATAGTATTCGGTCAACCGTTAAGATCGTTTCATGGAAAACGTGCCTTAATCCCATCCGTACAAGTGTTGGAAAGTTATGGTGCCTAAAAATGGTCCTTACCCTCTGACTAAGCAATTGAGAATGTGTGGGTGAGGATCAAACAGCTGCAAACTGCTGTTAAATGCAGTTAATCTGGTCCAGAAGGCGGACGCGGCCCGCGTGAGGATATACAGAAACTGAGGCGGGCCGCCTGGCCTGCACAGATCAGAAATATGTTCCATTTTGGCAGTTTTAGTCCCTGCACGTGTTTAAGGTCATTTCCGACACTTCTAAGGCCCGTAAAGCCAACTTTAAGGCCCTAAAATGTTGCCTAAACATTGTGGACATGAAACATGCTCAAAAATATGCCGGATGTTGGTTCGTTTGGTCGTACGAACGCGATGTTCGCTTAATTACGACGGAATGCGCATAAGCGCGAAAAACGATCCAAATGACGTGACGAATGGATTTTTCTTATGCCGAACATTAAAATAAAATATTTTAGTGCTTACATAAATTTTTGGATGTCCGGATGTATTCAGAACGTAAGATATGCGCGAAAATGCAATCTTGTGCACTTTTTGACACTTTTAGTCCCTGAATGACACAAAAGTTTATTTTAGCATACCGAACACCTCAAAGCCTATTTCTAAGCTATGTGAAGGATATTTATGGTATGTTTAACTTATGGTCATGCTTCGGAAGGTCTGTTACAGTTCAAATTGGCATACTTTCACAGTTTGTCAAGTTTAGTCCCTGTAAGCGAATTAGCTTGTTTTTGCCATACCAAAGCCTTCAAAACTTATTTCTAAGTTATGTAAAGGTTATTTAAGGTATGTTAAGCATATTTCACTATTCCGGAGTGTTCGTTGCATTAAACTGGTTATATTTACGCATCGGTGCGCGTATAACCTTCCAGAAAGCGATTTAGAGTTTGGAAATGAACAAAAATTGATATGTGCAAATGATACACATATTTTTACAAATTCCAAGCATGAAATATAATAATTCATTGGTTTGGTATTTGTTTGATGGCCGTGGAGGCACAGGTGTTACAGTCTCCCCTACTTTAGGAAATTTCGTCCCGAAATTTATTTAGAGGAAACTTGTGAGAGTTTAAAACATAAAGTTGAAAAGATCAAACAACATTGGTTAGGGTTCTGAACTTCTAGTAACCTTAATAACATCATGCTTGCAATGTAAGAGGGACACTTATATACAAGTATATGAAGCGTCGTTGGTGCGTCCACCGTACCTCCATTACATCGTTCTCATTTTGTTATTGTTGTCACTATCGGTTCTTACACATAATAAACCTTACTGGGTTTCTGTGCACTAAATTTCATAATTATGTACGCGTCCATAATCAGACAATTCCTTGCACAGTTCACACAGTCTATATTATAATGTATAGGGGAAAACCAAATGAACAATCCTGTGATGAGTGTGACTAGACCGCCATAGAATCCTTTTAATTAAATCAATAAATGATCTAAATAGACTATCAAGGAGTCTGTTCAGCTACATCACTAGATGTCGTTCTTTAACCAAATTGTGAATCAATCTTTTTGACTAGACCACTAAAGGTCTCTTATGAATCATGGAGTGGTACTATATAATCCAAGGGTCTTGACTATTACATAGAAGCCCATTAAGGATTTAAGGTAGTACCTTTTGACTATCCTGCTACGAATCCCTCATATGAAGATATGAAAGATTCTACGAGGATTTGGATAACGAATATCCAGAGTATACAAAAACACAAAAATGCATAAAAGAAAACATAAGATGAATAAACACATAGTCACATAACCACAAAATTGTTTGTTAATTTGCCTTGTTAATTTCGTACATGCATTTAAAGCACACTAGAAATCCATTCCGTGGGTTTCCTTTGGTACTTTAAACGTTATCAAGAATCTAACTATAAAGATAGAAAGATTCAAAAAGAAAATTCGATTTCGATTATTAGAAACCGAAATGTTCGAATTAAGGTACATAAAGAATCCAATTAAGGACTCTGATTTGAATGATAATCATCCACAAGGGTCTAATTGTGAAGATAAAAAGATCCCATATGGATTTTAGAAGTGAAGATGTTTTGAAACCTTGCACTGGACGTGCTTATGTCAAAACATGATGTAAAATGCTTATGAAGTTGAGATGCTTGATATGTCAAGGCGACATATGAAGCAGAATTTGAAGGTTAAGTCAATGTATGAGGAAAATATTTTTGAAAACTATGCATGGGGTTCTTTTAAGAAAAATGTGTTTAACGTTTTTGAAACCTTATATATAATACTTTTGAAATCATAAAGTAGGTGTATTAGATAGATATATTTACAAAAATGTTTTAAAATCATGCGAGATGAATTTTGAAATTATGTATAAGGTTTTTGAAAGACATGAATGATGCTTTTCGAAATCATGCACTTGATAAGAAAATGTATTGTGTTAATATTGTCTTCAGACTATATGAAATATTTTGAAATTAGAAAGGTTGGTTTTGATAACATGGCCATTGTTTTTTTTTTTTTGAAATAACATAGACAATGTATCTAGAAAAATTGTTTTCAAACTATATGAAATGTTTTGAGATCATGAAGATTGTGTTGAAATACTTGTACCGTGTATGTTGAAAAAATCAAAACGTAATGGGTATGAGATTTGAAAATACCCTTAGTTATCTAACCAAGGATTTAAAGGCACAGATGTGCAGAAGCATGATTACTCATAATGTCACTTTATTTTCTGTACTTCGTATCTTAGAATGAAACGAGTACTTAAAATTTTCGAGGGACTCATGAGCGATCATTTGAAAGAGAGAATCACAAGAGTAGTTTGTAAGGAACATAGTTCCTTAATGCAGGTATTATAGGGAAATGCCATAAACACTTGTTATTATACTTGCATATCAGAATTGTGATCAACAAATTTTATTTATGAACAAGACATATTGTTTCACAATAAACGAAAACAAAAGAAACAAAGGCATAAGACAGCAACATCCTTTGTTCAGCCGAATGCTCATCCAAGGGTTGGATTTGCATTAGCAAGCTTTGGGCAGTTGTTCCTGAAATGGCTCGTATCGCCACAGTTGTAGCACGATCCAGGCGGAAAGCGAGCTTGAGTAGGGTTGACTTGGAGTTGGGTAGCAGCAAGGTTTTTAGCAGCTTTGTTTTGGGCAGCAAAGCGGCATGTGTTAATCAAATGTCCCCGCCGTCCACAGTAGGTACATTTGAAGCAGGGTATGAGGTTTGAATGATGACCGTTACATCGCTTGCACCCAGGAGCAGTTCCTAAGTACGGCTTCCTAGCTGGTGGCCTTGCCACTTGGCTAGGTCCCGCTTGATTAGGTGTAACCGCTGCGGGTTTCCTTGAAGCCTTACGCTTCCTTGATGTTGGTGCAAGCCTGACTTCTGCTTCCTTTGGTGGCTCTTGAGTGGCTTCATTGTCGAGACGAGAGGCTTCATTGTTGAGACGAGCCATGGCAATGCCTAAATCCACAGTCTTCTGAATCACTTCGCCCATTTGCTGGACAAATTTGGCTGTTCTCTCGGGCGTTTGACCAGTGCTGAGAGGAATAGACATTCTAGAAGGAAATGAAAGACATAGGAAGAAACGAGTGAAAGGTTATTGGATAATCAATACAGAATGGTAACGAATGAAAATTGTGATCATTTCTTTGTTACCTAAGGCAGACAAATGAGATGGTGACAAATCAAAGTAAACGGGTCAAAAATAATGTATCGCGAAGACATGCTTGCCTATAAGTGAACACTCATCCCAAGAATTCCTAGGTAAGCACAACTGGTCTCGCGTCTGATGAGATGTATACGAAGTGCTTGCCTAGACAGAAAACCCAGAATACAGGCATTCACCCTTCCAGTTTGCACGTGTTCACATTATTTAAAACCCAAAACCTTGACGAGATTTTGAAAAATTCAAAGGGGTTCAAAATCATATAACAAAGAGTTCAAAACCTTACAATAGAGGGTTCAAAACCTAGTAATCAATCATCCTAGAACAGATGATTAGTTTTCAAAGCGGTTTTGAATTTTATGTTCTTGTTGTGGTTGTCGCCTAAGGATAGGTGACAGTATTGTTTTATGACTAAACGCAAGTAAACTCGCGTTAGGGTCCTAAGAAGGTTATAGACTAGGTCAAAGCATTACTAATAACCTAATTCCCTATAACCATTGGCTCTGATACCATCTTTTCTGTCACACCCCGACCACGTAGAACATACAAAACGTGGCGGAAACATCGGGGAGTGTTGTAACAGAATTAATTGTTTCAAATCCATGGCAATTGAAGTTTCGTTTTATTGATTAAAAGTGTTACAATGTCTTAACAAACAAGGAAATACAACATAATTAACTAGTCTTGCATCTTTTATTGTCACTAAAGCCCAAGTCTGCCTATGTGTATCTTGATCATCTTATGCAACAGCTCCTGAAAAACACATGTGAAAATAGGTACGTCAGCATAAAAATGACTGTGAGATACATAGGTTTTGTGAAAATAGGTTTCATGACTTATGTTTGAGAAAATGTTTAGTCATGAACCTTGTAATTTGCTTTGTTTTGTTTTGTAAATCATTTGAAAAACAATAAGTTCAGATGATAAGTATAAATAATAGAATAATGCATGGTTAAATGAGTAACCATGTAAAATGAGTTTGTATAAGATAAGTTGTTTGTAAATCAATGTCTTGTGAAAAGTATGTTATTTGTATAAAATGTTATATGTATCAAACTGAAATGATTCAAATAACGCTACGATATGTAATACCATACAAACACTTATATATAGGAAGTACCAGCGGCGTATCCACCATGCTTGTATCATATTACACACGCATCGTTACTTAATCACTTAATCAAACCAAACCAACAATGTAATAAGTCTATGTTTAAACCAATAGTCAAAAGTCCTTGTATAAACCATGTCAAATGTTTATAGTCCAAAAGTAGTCAAGTAATGTATAACCAAAATGATATGTATGGTAAGTAAAATTTAGACTACTTAAACCATAAGTAAAAATGTACAAAACAAAGTATTGAAGTAAAACTTGGTTTAAATCAAAGTTATGTTTTGTAAGATATATGCATGCTATACTGAATATGAACATTTATGCGGTAT
Organism: Helianthus tuberosus; assembly: GCA_030545235.1. Taxonomy (NCBI): domain Eukaryota; kingdom Viridiplantae; phylum Streptophyta; class Magnoliopsida; order Asterales; family Asteraceae; genus Helianthus; species Helianthus tuberosus. The sequence goes on along the minus strand of CM060450.1, from coordinate 32,950,629 downwards.
TGTGAAAATTCATACATCCAAGCCTTGAGACAGACGGATAACTAAGTAAAAGTGAGTTATCAAGAGAATATGTATTCGGATTCGGTCATTCCTTACGTCCAAACAAACCCGAGATTTCAGGAATGGGATTTGTCAAGTCCTATGGTACCACTACCTACTACCGAGCGACATGATCGGTGTTAATGAATGTACATTGTCTCATTTAAACAAACCAAATGTCATACCAAAATGTAAGCATGTGATGAAGATAATGTACCTAGTATGCTAGAGTAAACATACAAGGTAGAGCTGTAAAACAATGTGTCCATATGTTACTGGAACATATGCAACAGAGATGCAATGTAAAATGATGTACCAAGTATGCTAAGTTAACATACAAAGTAGAAAAGTCATGTAAATCAATGTGCTAGCATGCTATCAGTCAACATACCTAGCAGAAATGTAATGTAAATCATGTACTAATAGTGTACTAATGAATATAACAAGTATATGATGTGAAAACAGGAAAGCACGAAAGTAACAGTAGGCACATGTGTTCCACCCCAAAACGTTTGGAAAACAGTAAAAGAGGGGTCTATGTACTCACTTGAGACTGCTCAGTAGTCCTTGAGTAACAACCAAACAATGCTAGAGATTGCGGATATCAAACGGCACCTAATATAGGTAACTATGTTAATATACCGGACCTAAATCGGAGGATTTAGATAGAATGAGGGTTCGTAAACCAAACGAGTATAGAGACTCGTGTCATATGGTTTAACAAAGCCTACATACTAAATGAAACCTAACCTAAGTGTTTTCGACCCATTACGACCCGTTTAGGTAGCTTATGCTACTTTAACGCGTCGTTCGCGTGAAACGCGTTCGGACCGCCTAACTAGCCCTATGACAAGTGTTATATGCCTAAACATGTTACATAATCAGTTATGTGACAAAAGTTTAGGTTACATATGCTTAATTACCAATTATATATGAAAAGGGTATTCTGGTAATTTACCTAAGGCATATAAACTACCTATCATACAACTACTCAAACGATGTGACCATAGGGTATAACCTCGGAAGGTTATTCCCTACCTACTATGGTCACCTAATGTGTTTGGTTGGATCCTAATGATCGACCAAATGGGTCGGGTTCGAGGTATAAGCGATTTATCAGATCGCTTATCCTACGACCCTAAACAACGTGGTAATCAGTAGGCATAGTCCCTAGGGACTATAACCATCGTGATTACAATCACGTTGCGAAGTTCAAACGAAATTTGCATTGACCATAAGCTGGTCAATGCTGAAAGTCAAACAAAGTTTGACTTTCGGACTTGAAAAGCAATAAAATAAGGAAAAGAACGAAAGAATACTTACGAAGGGTCCCCGAATGCTAATTTCGATCCGAGAATCTCAGGTATGAAACAATGGTTTCAACTTAGAGTTTCTAAGATCAAAATTCTAGTGATTATGAAGCATGGGGGGTGGGGTATTTATAGTATTCGGTCCACCGTTAAGATCGTTTCATGGAAAACGTGCCTTAATCCCATCCGTACAAGTGTTGGAAAGTTATGGTGCCTAAAAATGGTCCTTATCCTCTGACTAAGCAATTGAGAATGTGTGGGTGAGGATCAAACAGCTGCAAACTGCTGTTAAATGCAGTTAATCTGGTCCAGAAGGCGGACGCGGCCCGCGTGAGGATATACAGAAACTGAGGCGGGCCGCCTGGCCTGCACAGATCAGAAATATGTTCCATTTTGGCAGTTTTAGTCCCTGCACGTGTTTAAGGTCATTTCCGACACTTCTAAGGCCCGTAAAGCCAACTTTAAGGCCCTAAAATGTTGCCTAAACATTGTGGACATGAAACATGCTCAAAAATATGCCGGATGTTGGTTCGTTTGGTCGTACGAACGCGATGTTCGCTTAATTACGACGGAATGCGCATAAGCGCGAAAAACGATCCAAATGACGTGACGAATGGATTTTTCTTATGCCGAACACTAAAATAAAATATTTTAGTGCTTACATAAATTTTTGGATGTCCGGATGTATTCAGAACGTAAGATATGCGCGAAAATGCAAACTTGTGCACTTTTTGACACTTTTAGTCCCTGAATGACACAAAAGTTTATTTTAGCATACCGAACACCTCAAAGCCTATTTCTAAGCTATGTGAAGGATATTTATGGTATGTTTAACTTATGGTCATGCTCCGGAAGGTTTGTTACAATTCAAATTGGCATACTTTCGCAGTTTGTCAAGTTTAGTCCCTGTAAGCGAATTAGCTTGTTTTTGCCATACCAAAGCCTTCAAAACTTATTTCTAAGTTATGTAAAGGTTATTTAAGGTATGTTAAGCCTATTTCACTATTCCGGAGTGTTCGTTGCATTAAACTGGTTATATTTACGCATCGGTGCGCGTATAACCTTCCAGAAAGCGATTTAGAGTTTGGAAATGAACAAAAATTGATATGTGCAAATGATACACATATTTTTACAAATTCCAAGCATGAAATATAATAATTCATTGGTTTGGTATTTGTTTGATGGCCGTGGAGGCACAGGTGTTACAGCTGGTTTGCAAGGAGGAGGAGAACGTTCGCCTGCGGGCTGAAGCTGAGGCATTGGTGAAGGCTGCTCGGGAAAGTGCGGAGCAGATGGAAAAAGATAAGGCTGCTTTTGAGAATCTGAAGCAGACTAAGGCTTGGGCTGCAATTGCTGGCCTTAAACAGGTTCGTACTGTTGCAAATTGCTTTCTGAAGAGTGCAAGGGTTGGAGGGAAGCTTGTGCTCGAGAGAATGAAAAACTTTTCCATGTTCGCCAGGAGTTGACAAAACTCAAGGCCGTGAATGCTGCTTTGATGAAGGAAAAGGCCGTAGCTGAAGTGGCTGCAAAGGAGGCAAAAGAGGCTGAGGCAAGCGGTGCCAAGGCGCTCGAAGAGGCGGATGTCGACCGCAGTAAGTTGAACAAAACTGTCGAGGACCTCAAGGTATAACTGTTATCATACTTGAGTTCTTTGTTTCACAAGTATAATTGATTGTCTTCCTATACTTGTGTATGCTTTGTTGTTGAAAGGTTGAAGTGCAGAACCGGGTGACCATTCTTGAGGAGGTCGCTGCCCGCGCGACTGAAGCTGAAGCGCGGGCAAGGGAGGCTGCGGAGGCTAGAGATAGTTTGACTACCTCTCTGGATCAACTTAAGGCAGATCGTGATTGGATGTGTGATCATGGCATTGGGCATGTAAGTACCTGGTGTCTTCCTTGTTTTGAAGTTTACCTTTATTAACCTTGTCATTTGTATTCTTGCAGATTGTTGGAACCGTTCTTGAAGTGCCTGAGAACGCAACCGCTGTAAATGAGCTTAAGGAGTGTGCACGGGAGGCAGGGTTCAAGGCTGGTTACAATCAATGTATTGCCCATGTGAACCCCTTTTTCCAGAGTAAATTCAATGATGAAAGACCAGGGTTCCATGGCATAGATACTGAAGCTCATTATGCCGCAACTGTTAATGCATATAACAACTTGTCCATTTCCACCATTGAAGATATTGAGAAATGCTTGGAGTCGGAAGATTACGTGGACCGTTCGCTGCTGTTGTATGAACCTCCTGAGGAGGAGGAAACCGCTGGTGGCTCAAAGGAGGATGCGGGCACCAGTGGTACAAAAGAAAATTAGGTTGGCCTGCGTGCCCTTTTTTGACTTCCTTTTTGATGTAAATGTTGGAAAAAAAACTTATGTAAAATTTATTGTGCACCGCATAGATGTAGAAACTTTTTGGAATATAAAGTTTATCCTTTTGTTCAATTTGTACAAGTGTTTTTATTTCTTGCTTTTGAAAGTATGTGAGTTAATGTTAGATAAGGCCAATTCTTAAGGCCTTAAGTAACATTAAGTCTAAATTTTCCATTTTGCATGTCTAGGTGATATGCAAGTATACGAATGACTCTGTTGGCTGTAAAGCGCGGTTGAGTATACTCTACACCCTTGTCGTGTGAGTAGTAGTCAATTCCCGTTTATATCCCGTTAGGGTTTGGGAATTGTGTAAGTTTGTAAAAAACTGTATGTGCGTATCCGGCCAGATAGACATTGATGTTTTACCTGTGTTGGCCTATTACAATATTTGTGTGTGGTCGCCACTTTGTGTGGGTATCGCGAATGAAGATTTTGCCAATCTGTTTTTGCAGATACTGCAAAGTGGGATACGCATTTGTAATAGAAAGGATAAACAATATTGTATTGATTTGTTCATTTATTTATTGACAAATGGCCTGCGGGCCATTATATTACATGGAAAATGTAAACGTAGCTTACATGTAACAGCGTCGAAGCTGCTGTGCGTTCCATGTTCTTGCGATAGGTTCCCCTTATAATGTTTGTAGTTTGTACGCACCTTTGCCCAAGACCTCTTGGATGAGGTAGGGTCCTTCCCATTTGGGGGCAAGTTTCTCTGGGCGTTCTGCGTTAGAGGCTTCATTGTCGTGAAGGACATAGTCTCCTGGGTTGAAGGTACAAATGCGAACGCGTGCGTTGTAGTATTTCTCAAGTTTGGTTTTGTACTTGGCCTCATTGATTGCTGCGTTTTCACGCCTTTCTTCTTGGAGGTCCAAGTCAAGCCTGCGTTCATCGCTGTTGTCAATCATGTTGATAGCTAACATTCGAGGTGAAGGGAGACCTATCTCGGCGGGGATCACCGCCTCAGAGCCATAGACTAGGCTGAAGGGTGTCTCCCCGTGACTTGTGTTTGGGTTAGTCCTATGAGCCCATAGGATACTTGGGAGTTCATCGACCCAGCCGCGTCCGGCTGTTCCCAATCGTGCCTTTATGCCTTCGACTAAACTTTTATTGATGCTCTCAACTTGGCCGTTCCCTTGCGGATGGGCCACTGAGGAGAAGACATGTTCAATGTTTAGTTCCTTTAGCCAGTTTTGGAAATCTTCGACCGCGAAGTTGGTGCCGTTTTCGGTTACGATGCACATTGGTAGACCGAAACGGCAGATGATATGTTCCCAGATAAATTTTCTTGTTATCATAGCGGTGGTAGAGGCTAGAGGTTTTACTTCTACCCATTTGGTAAAATAGTCGACAGCCACTATGATAAACTTTACCGCACCTGGTGCATCTGGAAACAGTCCCACCACGTCGATGGCCCATTTTTGAAAAAGGCCATGCGGTGGTGACAGGGACGAGGTTGTTCTTGGGGCGTAAGGTTTTGGGCGCGTGTCACTGACAATTGAAACACTTGCGTAAGACTTTAACCGCATCCAGGTGCATGTCGGACCAGTAATACCCAGCATTCATGATTTTGGCCACTACCATGCGCGGACCTGCGTGTATACCACATATTCCTTTGTGTATCTCTCTGATCAGATATGTGGCATCTTGGGGGTCGACGCATCGTAGGAGTGGCCCCAGGTATGATTTGCGGTATAAAATACCATATCCCATCTGATAGTGGCACGCTTTGTATTGTAGCTTGGGTGCTTCTGCTTTACTCTCGGGAGTAACACCTGATTGTAAGTATGCAATAATTGGTGTCATCTAGGATGTTGTACCGTACTGGATGACATTGACTTGGCGCAGGGGTACTGAGAGATTTTGCAGAATCTCAATGCGTATCTCATTTTCCAGATGTTGGAAGCTGGTGGATGCGAGTTTTGAAAGTGAATCCGTGGGTTTGTTTTCACTCCTGTTGATATGTGAGTTTTGAAAGTGCATCTCTCAATTTATTTCATTTGGTAAAACTTTATTTAATTGCTGATTGCCAATTATTAGTTTTACCCGTTTTTATCTTTGAACATATACACTGTTCCTTTTTATAATTATTTATAGAATCACATTCGTTGATGTGATCATTACTTTTCTCAATTGGATCTTTATTGAGAATACTTACTTGGATAATTACTTTCGTCCAAGCTTATATTTTAACTAAATTCAGTTAATGTCTTATTATTCACGACTGTGAATAATACGTATCTCTACTGGATTTCTCTTGGAAACATCATCCTGGATAGGTAACTATCCAGTTTTGTTTTCCTAGTTTCATGTTATATATGCAACTGTCATTCACTATGTGTTTGTTGCATATTTCTGTTTATGCTATACGTTTAAGACGTGTACCTTGTAGATACTTTCCCTGATAAACTTTCCTTGTTGTTCGATCTCTCTTTTGAAATCATTTCTTGATTTCATGTCTTTGACGTGTATGACTTACTTGTCATACTTCAGACTATTTGTTTAGACTCTCATCCTTCTTAGATACGAGGGTCCTTTAACTAAAACATATACAAAGATTAGTAATGTTTATCATTAATAAGCGCCCGTACTCTACTACAAGGCTTTCTACGACACGTGTTAACATACGTAATTCGTTTAACTATACCAGTCTTTTATCACTTTATTTGGGGTAACGTGTTTTACACGATAACCCTATGTGTTGTTTTCAACACTTTACATGCTAAACCATTAATGTATTGAATAACTTACCGGATTTTGCGATCAAGTCTCGAACCAAAAACTTTACTCCTTAACCTGGAGCTCTGATTACCAACTTGTAAGACCTTTAGTCCATTTTATACGATTATCATATAAATTCTGACTATAATAGTGTACTTACGGTTAAACATACACTTAAAATGTGAGTTTGTTAAAACATTTTAATAACTAAAACATTTTAACATTTTGTATGTAAATTCACCGTTTAAAAATGTGACGACGAATTATTTTGCGAAAGCTTGAATTCTTGAGCGTGTTCTGTTCTTCGTCGAGCTTGATCGTTACCCGGTACCTCTAGCATGCCTACATTTCATACAAAACATGAAACGTTTCAGTCATATAACGTTTAAATCGAGTTTAAACGAGTTCGTAGTGCAAAACAAATTAAATAAATAATTTCCTCCATAAATAGACACCGTCGCGCGACGGCTCCTTGCCTTTGGTCGTCGCGTCGCGTGGCGTGGCGCGACCCCCTCCTTTTTCCAGAATGTTGCAGCTAAAAGCTGCATAGTTTCAACAACTCTAAATTTCGCCGAAACGCGCATAACTCTTTCAATATTTATCCATTTTATGATTCGTTTCTTCATACGTGATCGTAATTCGAATCTCCATCACATGGAGTTAAAATCCGACATCCGGATTAAAAATTTTAAGACTTTTAAGCCTTCGTCTTATTACCTTTTTACAAAATTTTGACCCGTTTATGCATTTATCAAACAAACATATTTGTTTGATCCCAAATTCTCATGATCCTTATAATTTCGATATATACTATCATAAAATCACGGGTTTATGTACCTTCTTAAACCCGTTTTTACTTAAATGTTTATTTTGACCTGTTAAGGGTAATTAAGCATTTTTCCGCATAATTCATGCTCATTTACTTCTAGCATTTAATTTCCACATTATTTATCAATTGACCTTCCACCACAACTATATTTGTGGCGGATTTAATGTGGTGATTTATATATTCCGAATTTTACCCTTCGGTTCATTACTTTACGGCAAAGACTCTTATAGAGTCATTTGACCAATATTTTACATCTTTCGCTTTTTATACTTATTCAAAGTATTTATTTCATTATATAACTTATTTCCAAACAACCTTTAAGGGTCGTTTGCTCGATTTAGCTTACAAGGGCGTTTTAGTCAATTTTAGTCCTTTTACGACGAAACACCTTTAAATACTTGTTTGACCCAAAATCCGACCTTTTAACTATAATCTTGTTTAGAAACCATTATGTTTCTAAAACACCATGATTATGACTTAAATTATTCGGTTTACCAATAAGATAATCGAATATCCATTTTCGACTTCACTTAACTATCATTGAACCTTACATTCTAAATGTGTAGTTAATCTATCACACATACCTGGCTTGAATCAACATATTGAACCATTTAATGCTTTGCTTAATAACCGCTAAATAATAGCGATGCAATTATCCATTCGATATATATTCCTGTAACCATACACTCGACAAAGTCATTAGTCGATATCGTCAAAGGGTGATATTTTCACCTTTTGACCCGTTTAGTCTCAATGACCGTTTATCTTTGCAAGATGGTATTTATTACCATCTCCTCTACACAACTCGCTCCGGTTTACACCGTACGGTCATTTTACTTATAAAACATTTCTTTATTCTTTAACCCCTTTATAGCTTACGCCGTAAAGTGTTTTTTAAAAACTAACGGTTATCGTCAACGAGTGACAAATTACCGTTTCACCCTTATTATTTGTATTGGTTTACCTTATATGGTAATCATTCACAACTTGCTATCTATTAGTCATTGCATGACTAAATAATTTGTATTGGTTTACCTTATATTATTTCTCTTTAACCATTAAACATGGTTTATCTTAATTGTCTTTTGTTCCGAATCGCACATGTCGTGTCGGAACATCATAATTAAAACAATACTTTATATTATTCATGACCTATAAAACCAATAGGTATTAAATAAAAAGGTGTAAGCTTTACTTACCTAGCATCCAGATTATGCTTTTCCTTCATTCTTGCTTCGTTTGACCCACATCATTCCCAAGCTTTCACCTAGCTTGTCAAGCGTCACACTGTTGGATCTGAGTTTGGTTTTGATTGTATTTTTCGTTTGAATTAAAATGAAGATGGATGAGTTGTGCAGCGGAATTAAGATGGAAACAAACTTTGCGTACAATCAAACGAGAGTATTGCTTTGATCAAACATTTTTCACAAAGAACCGAAAGATTGAATTTATTTCAATTAAGATTACAATGCAATGTTGAATACAAACTCCCCCTCAGCCAGAGCTCAGTGTTTGTTCGTGCAGAGAAGACGATTTTGCAAAGAGCTGATAGAACAGTAAAGAGCACTGTTCTATTTATAGGCACTAGCAAACCACTAAGCATCTATGCTGACGTCACCATGAAAGTGACATCTAACCTCCTAACAAACTCTAAACTCTGATCTATACAAACCTCTGCTATGCTAAACTACTGCTATTACATTTCATTACAAGCAGACTATAAAACAACTGCTGCAACCTTCCACTGCTGTGAACCTAGCAGTACTTGTCCGGATCAGCAGTGCTTGACTCAAGGCAGTAGATTGAACTAGCAGAGCTTTAGTCTTCATCAGCCTTTTACTTGAACAACAGTTTGAAGGTCAGCAGCTTGTACGATCAGTAGATAGGAGGTCAGCAGATGTTGAAACCACTTTCAAGGGGAGAGACTTGTATGCAACATCTGCTTATTCTGGATCCACTGTTCTGATCCAGTTTGGCTTTAATTATCTGTTCCTTTGATAGGGTTCAATCCCAACAATCTCCCTCTGGAACAGATAATGCCAAAACCCTTCATTATTGTGGAACTTTATTGCCTCATCAACAATTCCCTTATCTGACCTTTAAGTTGTAACTCAAAGTCTAGGGCATCTGTATCATCTTCATCCCTGCCAAGTGGAAGATCATGGAGATCCTGCATATCTTCAAGACTTAGGCCAAGTGATTGTTCCCTTGTTATTTTCTTCACTTCTCCACCAGACCTGAACATAGTCAATACATGGGTCTGTTTGTCAGTTTCCCACTTTAGTACTTTTGAGCCTGGTGGGTTTCTTGGGAGATTTTTATTGGATGAGGTGTTTGGAGATGCTGGCCTATTTAGAACTGTCTGAGAAGTACTTGCAGGTTGGTTCAGGTCAAGAGATTCAGCTATCATTATTTTAATACCTTCCTTTACAAGCTCATCTCCTGCCATTAGTTCTGTCACTTTTTCAGCACCCAACTGTTTTTGTGGCCTTCTTTTGAAGATGGTTGCACCAGCTGGAGCAGTGGCTCTCCTGATTTGCAGTTTTGTTGGTCTTTTTGAAACCTCTGCTTCAGGGTAGTCAGGCTTTTGAGGAACATTGGGATCTTTCTTTCTTAATTCCTCCAACCTTTTATAGGTGGCCCTGACCACATCTTCTTTCCATCTAGCCACTTGATGTTTAGACCCATAATCAGCAGCAACAAGTTCCTCTTTCATTCTCTTCAGCTCAAGTGATTTTTCAGGCACATTCTTTTTGTACTTTGACCATACTGGAGGAGTGTGTTTGACCTTATTCTTAATCATTTCCTGAATTCTGGCTGCTTCTTGCTCAAGCTCAGGGATGGTCCACTCCTTGTACATGTGCTTTCTCCCTTGTACCTCTTGGTTGACATAATGCTTTCAATGTAGTCTTTTCTCAAAGTTTCATCTGCTCTTTCTGAAATTTGTTGACATACATTTTTTGCAAATTCTTCCAGGGATCTGACTTGTGTGAGCAAGTATTGATAGTTCTGCTGTATTTCCCTATCAGATTTCCCTTGTGTATTTCTTTTTGAGATATCCTCTGCTTGCTTAGCCTTGATTTTCAAGTATTCTTCAATATTGTTTGGTTTTGGGATATCCTTTAACTGATGGCAATCTCCTTTTAGCTGAGTCATCCTCATAATAAAAGGACTTGATTTCTTCTCTGACTGCTATGAGTTCAAGAGGAAATTGAACACCTGCAGGAGCTAAGGGTTGTTGAACTTGTGCTGATGAGAGAGGAACGGGCTTGGGTATTGTAACAAGTGACAAAGATTTTGAAGATGTTGGTGGTGGTGAAGTGTCATCATCTTTCAGGATTAGCCTTCTCCTTTTTGTTTGAGGAGGGACTGATGATGCTTTGGGTGGAACAATGGTGGTAGTTTGAGTGGCAGTGGTTAGTGATTGACTAACAGCTATTGAAACAACTGGTGCTTCAACCACTGTAGTCATTACAGCAGATGTTGTAACATCTGCTGTCTTCTGCCTTTTGGCAGGAGGCGATGGTAGTGATGTTGTTTTAGGTGGTGATGGTGGTGGTGGTAAAGCAGTGGTTGTGGTGTGTGTTGAAGTGGTGTGAGTTGAAGTGAGAACAGATGTTGAGACCTCTGAAGTACCAGCAGTAGTTGATACAGCAGGAGTTACAACAGCTGTTTGGATGGAGGTATGATGCTGGGGGCTTTTGGATGGTGGTTTTGGGATAGACTTTGTAGGTCTGGATGGGATGGATTTGGGTTGCCTTACTTTTCTAGTAGGCTTCTTCTTTTCATCTACAGGATTTTCATCATCCTTTGACCCAGAAGTACCCTGTGCTGATTGATCCACCCTAGCTTTCTTCTTGGCCTCTCTATCCTTTTTAACACTTGCTACTGCTTCTGCAAGTGCATTTGTGGTCTCTTCAACTTTCTTGCTACCATCTGGCACAGGAATATTTTTGGTCATGTTTTCTTTTTGTGGTTCAATGTACAGACCATCATCTATTCCTTTCTTTTTCCATTCCTGAATTTTCTCCCCCTTTTTGGCATTATCTGGGGGAAGTTGATCAATAAATAGAACAGTTGGAGGAGCGGTGCCAGTGGTTTGCAATAAATGGGCCTTGATTGCCTTAATGTCTGCTTGTGTGTTCTTGAACCAAGACTCCATGGTATTTCTCAGCTCTTGAACATGTTTTGCATGTTGCTGATCTGCCATTTGTTGTTGTTGTTGGAGAAAAGGTTGAAAGAAGTTCCAGAGCTCATTTGCAGCAAGTGCTTGTGGTGGAGCAGGTGCTTGAGGTGAAACAGTGGATTGTATCTTTTGTACTTTCAACAACTATTGCGGCATTTCTTTGATATCTGCAACTGAAGTATCCAGTTTATCAACTCGTTCCGTCAGTTCCAAATATTTTAAACCATCACCCAATTTAATGGGATTATCTGATTTCCCACTAGCAATGGTTTTATTAGTGGTTGAGGTAGGGAGTGTACTCCAAACGTTAATCACTGGTTCCCCTTTTTCTTGGTACTGGGGTCTTCTTCCTTCAACACTTGACAGCCTTTTGATGTTGCCAGTGGTGAAAATAAATCCACTGGTGGATGTCAGAGGTTCTATAAAAGGAATTGCCTCCAAGGAAGTCTTATTGATGTAATCACTATCCAAATGTAAACCAGTGGGTTCAACATTTGTAGTGGCTGCTTCACTTGGATTACCACCAAGAGTTACTTGTAACTCAAGGGGTGTAACCTCCTCAGGTTGTGTTGGTGGGTTAGCAAAGATTGATACATCAGACCCAGTCATTTGTTGAGGCATATTCTCATTGATAGGTGATTGAGAAGGACTGGTTTGTGCCTGGTTCAAATCAATTGCATCCAACAAGAGTCTAGTAGGTGGAGGAATTGTGGATGTGAGGTTTGGTGTGAGAAGAGAATTTGCCCCGGGCATTGGGCTATGGATGATGGAAGCGAGTGATTCCAGAGCATCATATTGTGGAGTCCCTATGTGTACAACCTGTTCTTTTTTAGAAGAAACAAGAGGAGTTTCGGTTATGGGTTGAGATATTTGTACCAATTGCTGTGAGGAAGAAGCAGCAGTGGTTTCTTGTGACTTTTGTTTTGTCACAGGCAGTTGCTCTGGTATCTCATCCTCCATAGTTGCCTTTTTGATAGGTTTGGGAGGTTTTTGAGTTTTCTTTTTGTTTGGCTTTTTGGTGAGTATAGGTGTGGGTTTCAAAGCAGTTGTTTTGCTACTTTGATCACCTTGAGCAGTGGGCTCAGCAGCAGATACCTGAGGAGCAGTGGTAGCTGCTAAATTCTGCTCAGGCACCTCTGCTTGTGTTTTGCAAGGTGTTGACATTCTAGTAAAAGTTTCAGCAGTTAAGCTGTGCATTTGAAAGTATTCACCTTGGTTTATTGCAGCAATATCATCCTTACTAAATTTCTTTTCAAAATAGTAGCTTAAGAACCTTGGAAACAGTAAGAATGATTTTGTTTCAACATTGTTAACCAAATCATTAAAGATTTCCCGAGAATAATTAAAATTTTCTTCTTGAAGAATAGCATATCCCAGATTTTGAATCTTTAATGGTATTTCATTAAACGAAGTGGTTTTGTTTGAAACACACATTAGGAGGGTATGGAATAAAAATCTTGTTGTAGAAGGAAAGAAACCTTTTTGTAAGGTAGCTTTCTTCATCATTGTGTCTGCATACCCTCTTTCAAGAAAGTCAATTTTTAACTCGTTTTTAGGGAAGGAAGTTTTACCTTGCTGATCCTCGAGTTGAAAGACTTCTGATATCGATTGTGGCGTGATTTTGACAGCTTTACCCTTTAGAGAAGAGTGAATGGCTATTGTAGTTTCTCCTTGTTTTTCAAGGGTTGCATTCTTCCAAAACTCTCTTTGGGTTGCCAAGTAAATTGCTGCATCTGCTGTTAACAAAGTTTTGTACTTTGATGCAGACATTGTGTCAATGATGGAGTCGAAAGCATCGGTGGTACCGGGTTTTGTGAGTAGACCCGGAAGATTGTGAGATGGTTTGTGTGGAATTTCAGTGGGATTGGCCTTTTAAGAGGCCCCTTTTGAAGATGATTTAGAAGTGGATTTTGCAGATGATTTCGATTTTGTCATTTTGAAGATGATGATCGAAAGAGATGGTGAAGAATTTTGAGATGAAAAACTGTTTTGAAAGGAGAATTTTTGAGAATTCAATTCGACAGTAAAACCCTGATTTTGGTTTTGAATGGAGGTTTTATAGAGAAAAAGTGAATGCTGACGTGGCAACGGTTATAAAAGTACTGATCACTATGTACTGCCCACATGCCAACCTCAGATGAAATGAAGGACAGTACTTTTATGAAAGTTACTGATGAAGGCAGTCGTTACAACGGTAACAAATGGAAGCAGTGGATGATTTTCACTATCAGTGGATAGCATATCAGTGGATAAGACACTGCTTTTGAACAACAGAGTTTATCAAGGAAATGAGAGGACAGGGGATGGCTTTCAGCAGTGGACAGACTTTGAAGTGGAGCAGACTTTTGAACAAACAGTGGTTATGGCAGACTTTTAAGGATTTTAATGAAAACTTCATTTTTAACTATTTTTAAGGATGGATTTTTGATTTTCTGAAAACATTTTAATGCTTTTATTCATAGAAAAACAAGATGTTGCTTGTTATTCCATGTTTAGCATGCCAATCCTAGAGACCAAGCTTTCAAAAGTGGCTGTATCTAATGCTTTTGTGAGCACATCTGCCAGCTGGTCTTTAGTTGGAACATGATGCAGAGAAATCAAACCTTTTCATAGCAATCCCTCACAAAGTGATGTCTGATGTCGATGTGCTTGGTGGTTGAATGAGAAACTGGATTTTTGATGATATTTTCTGCTGCCTGGCTATCCAACATGAGTGGTGTCTTTAGGGCAGTGATACCAAAATCCAGCAACTGATTTTGAAGCCACAGGAGTTGGGCTGTACAGCTTGCAGCAGCAATGTATTCAGCTTCAGCAGTGGATGTTGAAACAGCTGCTTGCTTTTTGCTTTGCCAAGAAACCAAGCAATCGCCTAGAAACCGGCACCCTCCTGAAGTGGACTTCCTTGTGGTGTGACATCCAGCAAAGTCACTGTCTGAAAAATCTGAAAGCTTGATATTCCCATTAGCTGGATACCAGATACCAAGTGTGGGAGCACCTTTTATGTATCTGAAGATCCTTTTTACAGCGATGAGGTTTGATTTTCTGGGAGCTGATTGAATTCTTGCACAGACACATGTTGCAAACATGATGTCTGGTCTAGATGCAGTTAGGTACAGTAAAGACCCAATCATGCTTCTATAAAGTGTTTGGTCAATCATCTCATCCTTTTCATCAGACATGACAAGCTTATTTGTTGCCATGGGTGTGCTGCATGGTTTACAATCATTCATATCAAATTTGTTTAAAAGTTCTTTAGCATATTTGCTTTGATGAATGAAGGTTCCATTTTGCATTTGCTGAACTTGGAGACCAAGAAAGCATTGCAGCTCACCCATTGCACTCATTTCAAACTCAGCTGTCATGAGTTCCCAAAACTCTTCACACATTTTATTACATGTGCTTCCAAAAATAATGTCATCCACATAAATTTGGACAATCATTAAATCCTTTCCTCTCCATTTTAAAAACAGTGTTTTATCAATAGTACCTCTTTTGAAACCATTTGAGAGTAGAAAGGTGGAAAGAGTTTCATACCAGGCCCTAGGTGCTTGTTTCAGGCCATACAAGGCTTTGTTTAACCTGTAGACATGATCTGGATAAAATGGATCCTCAAAACCTGGAGGTTGACACACATACACCTCTTCTTGAAATGTACCATAGAGGAAAGCACTTTTGATATCCATTTGGAACACCTTCATGTTGTGGTTGACAGCAAAGGCCAGGAACAGTCTTATAGCTTCCAATCTTGCTACAGGGGCAAATGTTTCATCATAATCAATCCTCTCTTCCTGTCTGTAACCTTGAACCACAAGCCTGGCTTTATTCTTGACAACAATGCCCCTTTCATCAGTTTTGTTTTTGAAGACCCACTTTGTGCCGATGGGACTTACATCTTTTGGCAGTGGTACAAGCTCCCATACTTGTTGTCTTTTAAACTGTTGGAGCTCTTCTTGCATGGCTTCTACCCAGCTGTTGTCTTTCAGTGCCTCTTGGTACTTGACTGGCTGATGGAGTGATAGAAAACCAGCAAAAAGACAAATGTTTTGGGTTTGGCTTCTTGTGAGCACCCCTTCATTGATGTTGCCAATTATTTGATCAGGTGGATGAGATCTCAAGAAGATTAAATCCCCTTGGTATGGTATGATGGCATTTGTTGGTGAAGGCTGCAAATGTGTATCATCTGAGCTAACCACTGCTGGTGACTTTGATGATCCAGCAGTGGCTTCAAAAGGTGGTGGAATAGGAGGTAATGGTGTGGACACATGCTGACTTTTATCCACTATTTGGGGACTTTTGTCAGCAGTGTTTGTTGAAGTGGAAGAAGTGGTTGATGGGCTACTTTGGTCAACAACTGTTGAGGTAGCAGTGGTTGAGCTTTGACAGCTGTTTTGAACATCTGCTGCTCTTCCCATTGTGGCAGACTTTTGTTGAGGAATGATGATCTCATACCCATAGTCTGGTGATGAATCCTCTGATGGACCTGCACTGTTAGTCTTAACAGCAGTATTTTCAAAAGTGAATTTATCTAGATCAAACAGATCTGCAGGATTTGCTGGGATTTTCATTGATGAAAGTTCATTGAACTTTACATTCAAGGTTTCCTCCACTGCCTTGGTTCGTGTATTAAACACTTTGTAGGCCTTCGCAGTGGTTGAGTATCCAAGATGATAACGACAATCAATTTTGGCTGCAAATTTTGAAATAGAATCTTTTAAGTTCAAAATAAAGCATGGGCAGCCAAACACCTTGAAATATGAGATCAGTGGTTTGATTTTATACAGAATTTCATAAGCAGTCTTTTTGTGCCTGGGGTTTATTAAAACTCTGTTTTGGACATAGCAAGCAGTGTTTACTGCCTCTGCCCAAAAAGTTAATGGCAAACCTGAATCAGCAAGCATGGTTCTGGCGGCCTCAATCAAAGTTCTGTTCTTTCTTCCAACTACCCCATTTTGCTCTGGTGTTCTAGGGATGCTGTACTGCCTTACAATCCCTTTCTTCACACAGAAGGCATCTAACTCCCTATTTTTGAATTATGTGCCATTGCACTCCTGAAGACTTTTACTGGAAGGTCAAATTGCTTTTCAACCTGTGTCACAAAGTCTTGCAAAATGCCTGCAGTCTCATCTTTTGAGTGTAAGAAGAAAGTCCATGTAAACCTAGAGAAGTCATCAACAATAACCAAACAATATCTTTTGTTTCTTGAGACTCATGACTTGAACTAGGCCAAACAAGTCCATGTGCAGCATTTGCAAACACTGGGTTGTTTTGGACTCTTCAATGGACTTAAAGGAGCTTTTATGCTGTTTTCCTTTTAAACAAGAGACACAATGCTCAGGACATAAAAACAATTTTTGTGGTAGGCCTCTTACCAAACCATTTTTTGAAATTTCAGTGATTGTCTTAAGATTTGTGTGTCCCAGTCTTCTGTGCCAAATTTCTGTCTCTTTGTTAGAGGCAACTGAAAACAGACAGGCATCAGCTCTGGGAGACTCTTTTGACATATCAACAACATAAACATTGCCACTTCTTTGAGCAACAAGTTTTGTTTTTCCAGTTTTTATTATTGCTTCAATCTTTTTTACCATTTCTGGTCCAACAATCCTACAACACTCCTTTGTGAAGAATGACCCATACCCCTTGTCACTCATTTGTGAAATACTCAGGAGGTTGAATTTCAGACTGTCTATCAGATTGACATTTTCAAATTTTACATTGCCAGACTGTACTGTACCAGACCCCAAAACTTTCCCTTTACTATTATTCCCAAAGGATATATCACCCCCTCCATGAATTTTGAAATCTTTGAGTAGGGCTTTACATCCAATCATGTGCCTGGAGCCTCCACTATCAACATACCAAAGGCTATCTAAGCATGCAGAAGCTCCCTGCACATGAAGTAAAAGGATTAGTTCATTAGGGTTTCCAAAGCCAATAAGGCTTTGGATGGGGTCTCAACAGTGTCTGGGATGGATGCAGATTGATGGACAGTGGTTAAGTCAGGGGTTTGGACAGCTTTAGGAATGTTTCTTGCTAACCACTGTTGGGGGTCTTGACCAATCACCTGTTGATAACCAAAAGGATACCTATTCACTTTAGGTTTAGAGGGCCTTTTGTAGGTCTCATAAACGTGTGGAATCCTTTGGTAAGATGGTTGTGGTTGTCCCTTACCTCTTCTGTATTGATTTGCAGGGGGTGCATCAGTAACCTGAACATCTCTTTTGACAGATGTTTGGTTCAGCTGTTTTGTGATAGTTGTTTGAACTGGCACAAACAGTGGTTGGTTTTTGGTGAATTTGACAGATGATGTTGATGAACTCAAGGATGTTTTAGCAGTGTACTCATTCTTTTTCACATCAAAGTTTTTGAGATACACACATGCTTGAGTTTTGTGGTTTGATTTACCACAGACAATGCAGCTTTCAGCAGGAACAATGACACTTGTTTTGTTCAAATCATATGCTTTTAAATGGAAACAGTCTTTTGTTAGATGATTCCTTTTCTCACATAATTCACAAAACAAGTTATTAATCTTTTCTCTCTTCTTTCTCTTCTCAGACTCCTTTGCAACAGAGTTTTTAACCTCTGTTGGGATGTCCTTAAGAGGGATGACTTTTGCTTTTGGAGCTTTAACACCGTCAGTGGTTGTAAAGTCCATGGGCTTGAAATTCTCAAGAATGTCACACTCATCAGACCATGTGGGTTTAAACTGGTATTTCTTAATTTCCTCAAAAGTAGAGGATCCCATAGGTCTGTCAAGTGTGATTTTGTTACCAAGTTTATCAGTGATTTTCACCTCTTGGCCATTCTTGTTTGTAGGAATGTACTCAGTTGTTTCATCAGTGGTTTGAACAGATTTTTCAAAAGCAGTGTTTTCATCATCATGTTTTCTATAACCAACACCAAATTTTACATTGCTTTTAATCTGTTTCTCAAGCATAACCTCATACCCTTTGCATGATTCCACCCATTTTTCACAGGTGATCTGGGTGGACTCCAACTCCTTTTTGCAAACTTGGTATTTTTCTACCATAGTTTGGAGTTGGGTTTTGGTTATGCTCTGCTCTTCTTTCAGGCTGCTGATCTCTTTCTCTTTTTCAGCCAATTTGTTTTTAAGTTCTTTTAAAGATCTTTCAAATTTGACTTCATCAGTTAAGATTTTATCCCGAAGGTTTTCATTTACCTCTTTGATGTTAGCAAAAGCAATAATGCAATTGTCAGAACACAGTTTTTCAAGAACTTGAGGAGATACCTTGGCAGCAGCCATCATTGCACAATCACATTGATGATTTTCTTCATCATCAGCTCTTACTTCTTTCTCGTCTGCTTTCTTCTCTTCCTCTTCTTCTTTATCCTCTTCGGACCAGGGATCTGTCAGTGGTTCAACCAGGGTTCCTGAATTTTCTCCCAGCAGTAGTTCACCAGCCACAACAGTAACCACTGCTTCAGTCACTTTATCCACCGTTTCATCACTTAGTTGTTCACCTTCAGTTTCTACCCCTTCTGGTATAGACTCTAATGCCATCAAACAAAATTCATCATGAGAAGATTCATTAAAAGCATAGAGTGCAAAATTTTCATCACCAAGCTCATCAGGCATATTGCTCTAGCCAACAAAGCCTTGAGTGAAGAAGCTTTGTTGATCTGGTTGTACTGCTGCTGGAGCAGCTGTTTGAGGTGCAACAGTTTGCACTTGTGCCTGAGGGATAGGGGTTTGAACGTACTGAATTTGTGGAACAGTGGTTTGGACATAATGCACAGGCACAGGGGTAGCAGCATAGTGAGCAGTGTTAACATGAGCTGCAGGGGTATATTGGGTATAGTGCACAGTGCTTTGATTTTGTGGTCTAGGGTTTGAGCTGGGATGAGTGATTATAGAACCAGTGATTTGACTCCTACATTCCCTAGAAAAATGACCTAGCCTATTGCACTTGTAACACTTGATTTTTGATTTATCTAACCCCACCCTTAAATTCCCATGTAACCCTGGGAATTTTCTCCCTGTTCTTTTGTAGAATTTGCTTGTTCTTACACTAAGCAAAGCCAATTGATGCAAGATGTCCATCTCTTCTAAGTCAGTGGGATCAAAGTGTTGCAAATCATTGAGTTCAAAGCACAAGTTATTTGACATCTGGTTTTCACAGTTTGCAGTAAAAGCATAATTGGCAGAGTGAGGATCAGGGTTGTTAAAATTTCCACCAGCAGTTATATCAATGAAGTGATCATAACCCTGATCCTTACTACTGCTACCAGATTCTTCCTGACCAAAAAGAGCTGTGCTACCGAATGAATAATCATCAGCAACTTTTCCAAACTCTTGCAACTTCTTTTTCTGGTTCAACTCCCTTTCATAGGTCAGGAGTCTACCATGAAGTTGGGTCAGGGTCAGATCTTTGAACTCAGCAGAGTTTCTAGTGACAAAAGCTATGGTGTCCCATTTTTCTGGTAGTGACCTAAGGAACCTGCTATTTTGAGTTGAATTTGGAAAAGTTACTTTAACAAGCCTTAGTTCACTAATGAGACAACTGAATCGTTCAAATTGCTGAGTCAGTGATTCACCCTTGATGTGACAGAATGTTTCATACTGCTGATTCAGAATTTCCCTATTGTTCTCAATGACTTATTTTGTCCCCCCAAACTGTTCCTTCAACGCATCCCATAGCTCTTTGGCACTGTTACAGTGTAACAGTCCAGCATAGATCTCATTGGGTAATGCAGATGCTATGATGCTAAATGCTTTGGCATCGAGTTCGAACTTTTGAAAATCGGTTTCAGTATAGTTTTCAGGTTTTTTCGGTTCGAACTTCTTTGAATCCTCAGCACTTGGCACCATAGGAACATAGGGACCAAAAACAACAGACCTCCAACATCCAGTGTTCTGTTGAGCAAGGATGTGACCCATCCTACGCTCCCAGATGTTGTATTCATTACGTTTGAGCATGGGTGGTTTAAAAAGCGAGCCAATGTTATTCTTATCATCCTGTGATTGTGACGTCATCCTGGTTGTTTTACAGACACTGATTAATCAACTTTGATGGTGATTAAACCTTGCTCTGTTTTTCAACACAAACGAACAAACTAACAGTATCAACTTTTATGAGCTGAACTATTTACGTCAAAATGGTTATTAAATCAAATTTAACTGTCCAGGCTCTGATACCAATTGTTGGATCTGAGTTTGGTTTTGATTGTATTTTTCGTTTGAATTAAAATGAAGATGGATGAGTTGTGCAGTGGAATTAAGATGGAAACAAACTTTGCATACAATCAAACGAGAGTATTGCTTTGATCAAACATTTTTCACAAAGAACCGAAAGATTGAATTTATTTCAATTACGATTACAATGCAATGTTGAATACAAACTCCCCCTCAGCCAGAGCTCAGTGTTTGTTCGTGCAGAGAAGACGATTTTGCAAAGAGCTGATAGAACAGTACAGAGCACTGTTCTATTTATAGGCACTAGCAAACCACTGAGCATCTAAGCTGACGTCACCATGAAAGTGACATCTAACCTCCTAACAAACTCTAACCTCTGATCTATACAAACCTCTGCTATGCTAAACTACTGCTATTACATTTCATTACAAGCAGACTATAAAACAACTGCTGCAACCTTCCACTGTTGTGAACCCAGCAGTACTTGTCCGGATCAGTAGTGCTTGACTCAAGGCAGTAGATTGAACCAGCAGAGCTTTAGTCTTCATCAGCCTTTTACTTGAACAGCAGTTTGAAGGTCAGCAGCTTGTACGATCAGTAGATAGGAGGTCAGCAGATGTTGAAACCACTTTCAAGGGGAGAGACTTGTTTGCAACATCTGCTTATTCTGGATCCACTGTTCTGATCTAGTTTTGGCTTTAATTATCTGTTCCTTTGATAGGGTTCAATCCCAACACACACTATCATTGTAAATTGTAAGATTGTTAGACTAGGCATAATCATTTACGAAAGTCGAATTTTATGTCGAATTTTATCATTCGATCATATAATTGGTCCTTTTGACTTTTAAAAGTCAACTACCTATTGACGAGAGTAATTACACGATGTAGATCAACTACTCGTTTTATTACTTTGTCAATATCCGGTAAGCATCATTCTAATGCTACCGGTTTAATCACTTATTTAATCAAGTTCATGTAATCGGATTTTTACCAAATTAACACAACTTTAATCGTTTTTAACACATGATGATAGCAAACATCATTCTAACATTAAGCTATCACCATTTTCATTTTTGTCATACTAATCAAATTCCTAGCAAGTATAATCATGTACTCAAACACAAAATTTGTTTAAGTATTTCCTGATTACTATCAGATATGATGAATAAAATCATAATTTGATCATCAAATTCATCATAAGATTAAAACTCAGTTATCCTATTGTGGTAATTCATCAAATCATTCTATTCATAGCATCATATGTATAAATTTCACTTAGGGTTTTGTCCCTAAGCACATCTATATCACTAATTCAATCATAGCTTCAAGAATTCATTCATATTTCGCGATTATGATAATTACTCAAATTTCACAACTTCACAAATCATCAAAATTTGACATACCTTATGATCCCCTAGCTTGGGTGATCAATAATTCACATTCAATTGAAAATTTGAGCTTCGTTTGAGCTTTCAATTTGATGATTTATTGGAGTTTAGGGTTTTTGGTTCCTGGGGCTTTCTCCTGTGTTCGAACAGAACACCTTCAACACACACTAAATGTGTGTTTTAGGTTTTAAATTTCTTTTATAATTAAACTTTCAAGTTTATCCACTTTGGCCCCTCTTGTTTGATTAGTTTATTAAGTAGGCCACAACCCACTTAATTTCTAACAATTTTTCCACTCATTATCTAGGTTAAACATTCCTAGTTAAATTAGTGGGTTCGGGGAATTCATGACTAAGTTTATATAAGTCCCGCTAACTCGGGCTTCTATAAATTTTATTTTCTCAAAAGCTTTCTTTTCCCTTTTTATTAAATATTAGGTTTAATTATATAAATCCTAATATTTTCTGGGTTAATTTTACCACTAACTGTACTTTACCCGTCTTTTATTGTTAACGTGGTTTGATTACCAAATCCGTTTTCGGGGTGTTACAGATACCAATTGTAAGTTCCGTGACATGATCTTTCAATGATATCAATCAAGAGTTTTGTATTCGTGCGAAATCCAAACACAATACTGATTCAAGAACAATAAACACAATGAGATATGAATGAAAAGCTTATCTTGCATACACCAAGAAGATGTCGAATACAAAATGTCTAGTGTGTTTCGGCTGGCTCTAAACTTCCCACAAGCTGATTAACCCCTAAATGTTACAAGGGTTGTCTATATATATATAAAACTAACCAGGCCTAAAGCCCCTATCTAAGCCCAGCCGAAACCACCTATCAATCCACTATTGATGAAACAGTGGTTAACCAAGGGAGGTTAATTCACTGGTCTTGTCAAGTAGGGTTAATCCCTTCTTTCTGAGGATCGGTGGCTGGATCCCAAAAGCATACTGTGAAAAATCTGGTGTGAACATGGGGGGAACGCCCCCTTGTGTGGATGTGCCAACGTGGCCAACGTGTTGGGCTAGGTGTCACGGCCCCAGCCCCGGTTTGACCCGATCAGGAGCCGCGGGACAGGAACCCATGGTATTTATTAAATGATGCGACAACCGAAGATTTTAACAGGATCTTTTAAAAACTTGAAGTGCCCGATTATTTTATTTCATAATTTGGGATAAACCCCGTAATTTACAATAGAGGAATTTTACTAGGAAATTCCCTGATTTATTAAAACATGTTTATTCATTTTAACTGAGCCACCTCTTCAAGCTTGTTAGTGCTCCGTAGCACGTTTTCCTTGATTTACAGCAGGTCGCCTGAAACATATTTTAAAAATATTTTTGTCAGCGGGGAAATACTGGTGAATCATTCATTTTGTTAAAATGACACATAGTTATAAATTACAGCATGAGAGCAATTACAATGGCTTCTATCTTATTTTTATCTGGCACCGTGTCACCTGGTGACGATGGTCATACCACTATTGGGTCCCACCCCAAGTAGTGACGTTTATCACTGTTAGGATTTATTAGCCTAACCGTGAGAAATTAGTAATGTGCACAATACCCCACTCCAGTGATTTAAGATAACCACGACTTAATCCCTGTAATTATAACATTTGAAAATGGAGTATTGTAAAACATTTGATAAAAAGAGAATGACTCACATTGCAGATTTATACGGGTAGAGTTTAGCCTACTGACTAGCCTGATAACCTAATTTAACAACAATGCACACGAACTAGGTTAGTAACTAATACAACATTTACGATAACTCACGAGATGAAACCCTTACGACGAATGACAAAGTGCAATACTTAAACATCCATCGAATTCATGACGAATGACAAAGTATAAACCCAATTTGACCAGCACTTAAACATTCATCGGATTGTTTCAATCGATCGGACATTGAATCGTAGCAGCGATTGAGTTAATACCCGGTATCGTAGCAGCACCTCACTAATTTGAGAGTAATATTCGACTTTAGACAGTATAACTTCGTTTTTGAATTGAAATTTCGACACCATCGAACTGCTCAGGAGCCAAGCTATTTATAGATGAAATTGAGGTCTTACGCGGCCCGCGTAAGCCTCTTCTTAACTTTACGCGGCCCGCGAGGGCAGTCTAGTCTAGGTGTAGGCTTGGTGTGTCACGGGTAGGCTTGCCAGCTGGTCAACGCGTGGCTCGGATGCTTATCCGGTCAAACCACATCTTGACACGGCCCACGTAAGGCTAAGCTAACCTTTACGTGGCCCGCCTGAAACCCACAAATTTTGATTTCTTAGTTTTTCATGCACAGTGGTGTTTCAGGGGTCCGGTTTTTTACTTCCGGGTTATTTTGGGACAATTTTGAGAGTCCTTACATCCTCCCCACCTTATTTAGAATCTCATCCTCGAGATTTACTGAAATAAGTGAGGATACTTTCGCTTCATTTCCGATTCCAGCTCCCAAGTGTATTCAGGTCCTCGTTTCGAATCCCACTTGACTTTGACCAGCACTAGTCGCTTGTGCTTGAGAAACTTGATCTTTCGGTCTTCTATTTGAAGTGGTTTCTCTACGAATTTTAATTTTTCATTTACCTCTATATCCTGAAGAGGTACTACCAGTGATTCGTCTAATAAACATTTCTTGAGATTGGATACATGAAATATGTCATGTACCCCAGCTAATTCTTCTGGTAGTTGTAAGCGATAGGCAACTGGTCCTATACGTTGGATCACTGAAAATGGTCCTACGTATCGTGGACTTAGCTTTCCTTTCTTACCAAACCGTACTACTCCTTTCCAAGGAGAAACTTTCAAGAGTACCCTGTCTCTAACTTGGAACTCTAGTGGTTTGCGTCGATTCTCAGCATAACTTTTCTGGCGATCTCGAGCCGTCTTCAGTCTTTCCTTGATTTGAGTGATCTTGTCGGTAGTTTCTTGTACTATTTCAGGACCTGACAATTGACTTTCTCCTATTTCTGCCCAGCAAACTGGAGTTCTGCACTTGCGTCCGTACAGTGCTTCGAATGGGGCAGCTTCAATGCTTGCATGATAACTATTATTATAGGAGAATTCGATCAAAGGTAGGTGATCGTCCCAGTTTCCACCAAAATCTATCACACATGCTCGGAGCATGTCTTCTAGGGTCTGTATCGTCCTTTCACTTTGCCCGTCTGTTTGAGGATGATATGCCGTACTTAAATTAGTCGGGTTCCCATTGCTTCCTAGAAACTTGTCCAGAAATGGGAAGTGAAACGACTATCTCTATCTGATACAATGGAGAGTGGAACTTCATGTAAGGATACTAATTCGTCTACATACAACTTTGCCAATCTTTCCATGTTAAAGGTTTCTTTCATGGGTAGAAAAAGAGCTGATTTGGTTAATCGATCCACAATTACCCAAATCACATCATTACCTTTTCTGGTTTTGGGTAGCTTAGTAACAAAGTAGACCCGAAGGTTTCTGGTGTTCTGCCTTGACTAATTGTTGAAGTAGACCCGAAGGTTTCTGGTGTTCTGCCTTGACTTGTGAACAAGTAAGACACTTAGAAACATATCTAGCTATGTCCTTTTTCATACCTATCCACCAGAAATTATTTCTTAAATCTTGGTACATTTTATTGTTACCAGGATGCATGGTATACCTAGATTATGGGCTTCCTCTAAAATCTTATTTCTTAAATCTCCTTGTTTAGGTACCCAAATCCTTTTCTTATGGAATCTCCAAATTCCATCATTTCCTTGCTTTAATTCTTTTATTCGCCCTTTCATTCCTTCTGCATCGTCCTTGATTAGTGTTTCTTGAACCTTCTTCAGCTGTTCCATTAAATCTAGTTGTAGATTTAATCTAAGGGCACGAACTCGTCATTGTTTCTCATGATACTTACGACTTAAGGCATCTGCAACTACGTTTGCCTTCCCTTCGTGATATTGGATATCACAGTCGTAGTCACTTAGGATTTCCATCCATCTTCTTTGCCTCATGTTTAACTCTTTTTGCCCAAATATGTACCTTAAACTTTTATGATCCGTATAGACAGTAAACTTACTTCCATACAGATAATGTCTCTAAATCTTAAGGGCAAAAATTATGGCTCCTAACTCTAGGTCATGAGTCGTATAGTTTTCCTCGTATTTTTTCAACTGCCTTGAGGCATACACAGTTACCTTCTTGCGTTGCATTAGCACACATCCTAATCCTAGTTTTGAAGCATCACAGTAAACTTTAAAATCTTCTGTTCCTTCTGGTAAGGCTAGAATTGGAGCGTTTGTTAACTTTTGCTTCAAAATCCTAAAGGCTTCTTCTTGCTTAGGTCCCCATTCAAACTTAACTGCTTTACATGTTAGCTTAGTTAATGGCACCGCTATTTTAGAAAAATCCTTAATAAAGCGCCTATAGTATCCAGCTAATCCTAAAAAGCTTCTAACTTCTATAGCTGATTGTGGAACCTTCCATTTGGTGATTGCTTCTATTTTGGAGGGATCTACGTGAATACCTTCGTGATTTACCACATGTCCTAAAAATTGTACCTCCTGTAGCCAAAATTCACATTTTAAAAATTTGGCGTAAAGCTTTTCTTTTCTTAACAAAGTTAAGAGTGCATGCAGGTGCTGACAATGTTCGTCCTGACTTTTGGAATAAATAAGTATATCGTCGATAAAGACAATTACAAATTTATCCAAATACGGTTTACAGATCCGATTCATCATGTCCATGAATGCTGCAGGTGCATTCGTTAGTCCGAAGGGCATGACTGTAAACTCGTAATGACCATACCTAGTTCTGAAAGCAGTTTTAGGTATGTCTTCTTCTTGTACCTTCAATTGATGGTATCCGGAGCATAAGTCTATTTTAGAAAAATATCTAGCTCCCTGGAGTTGATCAAAAAGGTCATCAATCCTAGGTAATGGGTATCGATTCTTAATGATAATCTTATTTAATTCCTTATAATCGATACACATTCGCATCGAACCATCCTTTTTCTTTACAAACAACACTGGTGCTCCCCACGGGGATGAACTAGGTTGTATGAATCCTTTACTTAGCAATTCATCTAACTGCTTTTTCAATTCTAGCATTTCAGTGGGTGCTAACCGATAAGGTGCCTTGGCTATCGGTATAGTTCCAGGAATTAGATGAATTCTAAATTCTACTTCCCTGTCGGGTGGTAATCCTGGGAGTTCTTCTGGGAATACATCTGGGTATTCTGAGACTACTGGAATTTTCTTAAGTTCTGTTTTCTTTGTGTTAATGATTACTGAAATCATATACACCGTTGCCTGTTTTCTTGAATAGCTGGCCAACTTCATTACTGAAATGAATTTCAGTGGCTTTCGTGGTTTATCTCCTGTAATTGAAATTACCTCTCCTGTAGGTGTATATATTTCTATGGCATTTTTGTCACAAAGAATTCGAGCATGGTTGGCTACTAACCAATCCATTCCTAACACCACATCGAATCCGGCTAAATTCATAGGTAACAAGTTTGCAGAAAATTTATGACCTAAGAGTTCTATCTTTCCTTCTCGCAAAACCTTATCTATGTTAACAGAATTGCCATCTGCTGTTTCAACTATAAAAATCTGGCTAAGGTTGGTTAAGGGTAAATTAAGAGCTTGGCAGAATGAAGTATTTATAAAACTTTGGTTTGCACCAGGTCAAATAATACTTTTGCATAGATGTTGTGGACTAGGAACGTACCAGCTATCACGTCAGGAATTAGTTCGGCTTCTTGCGTAGTCAGTTGGAAAGCTCTTACGTTCTTCTTTGTAGCTCCTTCTGCAGGTTTGGCTTTGTTGTCAGCTGGTTTAACTAATTTCGGGCAGTCTAGCCTAAAATGTCCAGCTTCTCCATAGTTGTAGCAAACCGTTGCTTTCTTCTTTCTGCAATCTTCTTCTTGATGCCCTGGGATTTTGAAGAAATTGCAATACCCTTTGCATCTTCCAAAATGCTTTCTTTTGCAGGAATTGCAAAATGGAACAGTGGAAGATTGCCCAGCTCCTTTTCTCTTGAAATTGGCACTATTACCCACATGGAATCCTTGGGTAATCTTTTGGGCTACTTCCTTTTTTCGATTCTCTTCTCTTATGTGTACCAGCTCGTCAGTTAGGGTGTTAGCTAATTCTACCGCATCGTCAATAGTGCGAGGTCTCGCAGCTTTAACGATATTGCGGATTTCGTCAATCAATCCCCAAATATAGCGGGAAATAAGCACCGGTTCTGGCGAAGCCAGGGTTGGTACTACTCTCGCATACTCGAAGAATGTCGAAGTATACCCTCGACAATCTACACCCATCATCCGATGGTTCAGGAACTTATTCGCCATTTGTTCCTTTTCATATTCGAGACAAAATTTTCTTTCCATTAGCTGCTTAAATTCTTCCCAACTCATGGCATAGGCCATATTTCTTCCTTTGGCTTGAAGTACCGTATTCCACCATTCTAGCGCCCCTTCTTTAAAAAGATGTGACGCATACATGACCTTGTCTTCCTCAGCACATTTACTTATCATAATTACTGCTTCGGTTTTCTCCAACCAACGCAGTGCCGCAGTCGCCCCTTCATTGCTTGCAAATTCAGCTGGTTTACAAGCAAGAAATTCTTTGTAAGTGCAACCAGGCGTTGCAGCTTTCATTTTCTTAGGGAGTGGGGCCTGCCGTGGATCATTATCGTTGTTAGTATGATTGCCGCCTCCGTTTACGCTATTACTGAAATTATCTTCATGAGTACGTTTGCTATGAATAATTTGTTGAGGTTCAATAGGTTTCTGAGCAGCAGCAAGAATTGCTGGAATAGCATTGGCTATTCCTTAAGCAACGATATTCTCGATATCTTGCCTAGTCATAAATTGATTTTCCTGATTTTGCTCAGATTGGTTCACTTCATTAACTGGTTCATTATTAGCAGGTTCCATCTGGTAATTAATATATATAAATTATTAGCATAAAATAAATAATAGCTATATGCAAACAATCACACAATACAACACATGTATAGCCAAAATTGTCGATTTCTCGACGTCCATTCCTTTTATATTATATTAGGCATCTGTACACACTGTTATCTTACACGAGTTTTATTTTTAGTTATTTTACAAGATTATATTTTACTACTATTATTATTATACAATCACAGTTTCACAACCACACTATCTCTTGTTGGCTAGCATCTCAGAAACGACGTTCCCTCTCATCGTACTTCCAGGAGATCTGTTCTCCCACCTCCCGGATCTTATTCCCTGCATCCACCAGCTCCTCGCCAAAGTGGCGGAGTTCAGCTAAATTTTCATTACTCATTGGTGGGTTTGGTATAGGTTCTGGGTCGAACTGAGGGAAAAAGGTATAAGGGTTATTGAGGAGGTTTTGAAACTGCCAGTCGTTGGTCCACCACTCGTCCATTTCTCCTAAAGGTTGGGTATGGATCAAAGGTTCTGGGATGGCTGGTTCCAAATTTATTGGAAGTTGGGTTTCAGCAGGATAAGGAAAGAGGTTATTATTGATAGGCCTGAGAATATCACAACTTGCCAATACGCGATCCAATTCCTCCTATAATGACAACTCCTCGACTTGCTTAGAACTTTCCCCAATTTCCATTTCTACTTGCCTAGCATTTTCCTCAATCTCGATCCCTTTTCCTTTATCAATGGGATTTTCTATTTTGGGAATTTTCCTAGTTGCTGGTTTCCTCCTGCGTACACGCCTCCAGCCTACAAATCTTCTCCTTTTCTTAGGCTTTGGTTTCTCCGGAGGTGGAGCTCGAAATTCCATAGGTTCCTCTACATTGGGTAAGTAACCAGTAAAGTCTCTGGAAACTTCCACTTTCACGGGATAAAGATTGAGATTCTGAAGTGCTTCAGATAACTCATTCATGCTGTTTAGCATATATGCAAAAATGCACACAATTGCTAAGTTAAAATTTTATAATAAAATTTCACAGATAAACATTCAAGTATTATTGCATACCGTGTGGCTAATTTAATACAAAGGACAATTGAAAATTAAACCATACTAGGGTTTATTGTAAACTTGTTTATTTACTGGGTAAAATTTTCTTTAAAGTTTCTGGCTTGTAGATGCTATGGGTGCTAGAACTGGGTCAGGGTATTTAAAATTTTGCATTTACTGCTACAGTGGCTAACATATAGAGATCTGCCTATTTTTCATCTAATTCATCCTCCCATGGTGGGTTACTGCCTAGTTCCTGGGTTTCCTGATTAATCATCACTTCTTTTGGTTGTGATTTCTTTATTTTCTCCTGACTTTTCCTAATAATCCAACTTCTTTTATTGGGAGAAAATGGTTTCTCATATTGTGCCTTACGAGCAAATATTCCTTACTCAGTATTTGCTGAGTGTTTTGAGGATGAAGTTCCTTTTTCTTTCGGTGCAATATCTAATTTATGATAGATGTCCGAAAGTCTTTGTTTACCCATACTGTAAACAAATATTCAAATAATAAAACACGTAATCACAAAATGGCAGTCAGTAAAAATTAAGTATTTTCTAAATACTTAATTGGCTTAAATCAGTGGCTCTGATACCACATTTTCCTGTCACGGCCCTAGCCCCGGTTTGACCCGGTCAGGAGCCGCGGGACAGGAACCCGTGGTATTTATTAAATGATGCGACAGCGAAAGATTTTAACAAGATCTTTTAAAAACTTGAAGTGCCCGATTATTTTATTTCATAATTCGGGATAAACCCCGTAATTTACAATAGAGGAATTTTACTAGGAAATTCCTTAATTTATTAAAACATGTTTATTCATTTTAACTGAGCCACCTCTTCAAGCTTGTTAGTGCTCCGTATCACGTTTTCCTTGATTTACAGCAGGTCGCCTGAAACATGTTTTAAAAATATTTTTGTCAGCGGGGAAATACTGGTGAATCATTCATTTTGTTAAAATGACACATAGTTATAAATTACAGCATAAGAGCGATTACAATGGCTTCTATCTTATTTTTATCTGGCACCGTGTCACCTGGTGACGATGGTTATACCACTATTGGGTCCCACCCCAAGTAGTGACGTTTATCACTGTTAGGATTTATTAGCCTAACCGTGAGAAATTAGTAATGTGCACAATACCCCACTAGCCAGTGAATTAAGATAACCACGACTTAATCCCTGTAATTATAACATTTGAAAATGGAGTACTATAAAACATTTGATAAAAAGAGAATGACTCACATTGCAGATTTATACGGGCAGAGTTTAGCCTACTGACTAGCCTGATAACCTAATTTAACAACAATGCACACGAACTAGGTTAGTAACTAATACAACATTTATGATAACTCACGAGATTAAACCCTCACGACGAATGACAAAGTGCAATACTTAAACATCCATCGAATTCACGACGAATGACAAAGTATAAACCCAATTTGAGCAGCACTTAAACATTCATCGGATAGTTTCAATCGATCGGACATTGAATCGTAGCAGCGATCGAGTTAATACCCGGTATCGTAGCAGCACCTCACTAATTTGAGAGTAATATTTGACTTTAGACAATATAACTTCGTTTTTAAATTGAAATTTCGACACCATCAAACTGCTCAGGAGCCAAGCTATTTATAGCTGAAATTGAGGTCTTACGTGGCCCGCGTAAGCCTCTTCTTAACTTTACGCGGCCCGCGAGGGCAGTCTAGTCTAGGTGTAGGCTTGGTGTGTCACGGGTAGGCTTGCGAGCTGGTCAACGCGTGGCTCGGATGCTTATCCGGTCAAACCACATCTTGACGAGGCCCGCGTAAGGCTAAGCTAACCTTTACGTGGCCCGCCTGAAACCCACAAATTTTGATTTCTTAGTTTTTCATGCACAGTGGTGTTTCAGGGGTCCAGGTTTTTACTTCCGGGTTATTTTGGGACAATTTTGAGAGTCCTTACACTAGGGGAGCCATCCCCGTAGGCCCTGGGTTTGCGGGGTTTAGACTTTCCCCGCTAGTATTGTTTTAACGATCAGACATGATCTCAAGAAAGAAAAGGATGCGAAAAAAGTGCTAAGAGTAGCGGTGGGCGCCAATGATGAAACAGTGGTTAACCAAGGGAGGTTAATTCACTGGTCTCGTCAAGTTGGGTTAATCTCTTCTTTCCTAGGATCGGTGGCTGGATCGTCCGCTGGTCTATCTCCTACACAAGGAAAGCAAACCATGACTCGTAACAAGGAGGATGGGGTGGAGGGTGCTCCTTGTTGCCACTATCTGGCGTGAGAATCAGTAATTTGCTTGTGAAGCAAAGTGTGTGATAGTAGTAGTAGTGAGAGAGTTGAGTGTCGATACCTCAAACCTGGTTTGAGATGGGTATTTATAGCCGAGGAGTGAAGTATGGTAATTGAGTGGCTAGACTGACAATGCACAACCCTTGCAGGTGTGTCAGGCTTGATGGTTACGGTGGTGATGCCACGTTCTACTGTGGTGTCAGTCTGTTGCTTACGTGTGGGCTGACAGGCAACTGTCATCAGTGCCACTTGCTCTGTGGTGTCAGTCCCACTTGTCTTGTGGGCAGGATGCGGTGTCGGACCGCATCGCTGCTCGCGGTAACTGCTGTTGTTTCCGCGTTCTTACTCTGACCAAGACATATGTGGGATGCGGTCCCAGGCCGCATCGCCACTTGTGGTGACTGTTGCTGTTGTCCAGATCCCTTGTCGTGACGAAAATGTTCATAGGATGCGGTGCCAAGCCGCATCGCTACGTGCAACATCCATTTTCATACACAAGGTAAGTCTTCTTCTTATCACTTGACAGATTGGATTCGACCGCTGTGTTCACGCGTGCCCGCACGGACACAGATAAGTTCTTGCTGGTGGGGGTTTTTTATAAGGGTAATGGTCACTCGCAGCCATGTTGGTGTGAGATCTGGGACCATACCCCTTCAAGTCCCCCCAGTCTAGTGTTGTTTCCTCATGCAAGTTGCATGTGGGAGGAATACTGGACTATGAGGTTGAGTGGGTACTTTGGAAGGTGGAGAAGATTCTAGGCCAGACTGATGGCTCCTGCTTCAAGTAAATCAAGCCGGGGATCTGGTAAAGTCTGATGACGTCTCTTCCGTATCGGTGAGCAAGTTCCGTCTGATGCGGAATTCTTAGCCGAGGGTTTTGATCCGGTATTATGGTCTACCTTTTTCCGATGTCATCAGGGTTGGTAGCCACCTGTTGGTGTGCCGAACCAACCTTTGAGACGGTGACTGAAGATGTCAGTGTCCGCAACTCTAGTTGTGACCTCTGCGGTTGCAGATGCAATGCTGTAAGTGCCTTGCTATCGCTTTATGTTTATCAACTGGACATGGAACGATGATCCCCACTTTGTGGGGTGTTCGTTTTCTTCCAGTTTAGCTCTAAAGTAACTGCACGTCCTTTGCGGTTACCTCGTTGCCGTATATCGTTGGCCATGTCTGGTCTAACGATATGAGGAATTTTGTGTTATTGTTGGCCGTGTTTGGTCGAACAATGTGAATCGTTCACTTGAACTATGGGCAAATAAACATGGTCATAGGCATGGATGTGCCCACCATTGTTTATTCTATGCGGACCATAGGTGGGCAAACAAAGTCATAAGCAGACTTGTTACCACACTTGAGATCACCTTGGATTGTTAGGAATCTGGGTGAAACTCGTCCGCATTCGTTCTGTAGCCACTTTCCTTCACGCTTAGTTGGAAAGCAGTTTTTCTGGAAGTAGCTTTGCCCATCCGTGTGATGACTTAGTTGTGGCTCTTCCGTAGCTACCGATTATGGAGCTATGCATAACCGCAGTGACTCATGAGTGTCTGCGGCTCGCAACAAAAGACTCGCTTTAAAAGAGCTTTATGCTTGGATGTGGCTCTTGAAGGATCATGAGTCAGGGTTGCTGATGTGCGGTCACTCAACATGCTTATCCTTTTCCCTATGGAGAAATTGTTTGCGTCCCCTCTATGGTTATGAACCGGACACGAGGGATTTGAAGCTTGAAGAAGCTCCAAGGTGATGCGGTTTGCCTGTTCCTGAGAAGCGGTTTTTGCAGTCCAAAGAACAACGCTGGTTCTGAGTATCTGACACACCTATGCGGGCTCGTGTGTGTCATCTCCGCATATTCCACGTGTGCTTGTGGATATATGAGGGTATTGGTTAACCCCTTTACATAGTGTAGATATATATTTTTTCCTTTTTTAAGGGGTATGTAAAAAATGACATGCGGTATGGGTTATGGTGTGGAATACCAGAGAAACCGCATGCTGCTTAGTTTTGAATGTTTGTCGTTGCTTTTTTGTTGTACACGTGGTAGACCGCACGTGCAACTTGGTAGAAGTTGGTGGGATTTACCTGGCATGTGCTGAAACGAAAGGACGTTTGCACTGCCCGAGGTAATAAATGCACTGTAGCAGTAGTGTAAAAAGTCTCTTTTGTCAAGCGCATGGGCGGCGACGCGCGTGTGGTAACCGTCAAAATAACCGTTGCTCTACACGTGGCATCGCATGACTTGTTCCTTTTTTGCACGACGTTTTGGTTACTGTACAACATTAATTACGATGAGTATAAAAGGGGAAACCGTTTGGGGTTTCACCTCACTTCTTCATAAATTCAAAAAAATTTCCGGTCAAGAGAGAGTGAAAACCTTCGTCTTCTCCGATCAACCCTTTGTTTTTCCAAGGAGGTTTCTTCGAAGTTCCTGAACTCATCTTACATTTTATTTCTTCTTCTTCGTGATGGCTGAACCATCTAACCCACATTCAACTCCGGGTGAAAACCCTAAACCTTCGTCACCGGTGGCGGTAGAGGAGGAGGCTGAAGGTGATGCTCCCGGAGAGAACTTGCCAGTTTTGAAATGGTCGAAATCTTCTTTTGACAATATTATGATGGATATTCAGATGCCACCAGAGTATGTGCCATCCACCCACAAGAGGGTGACACCGCCGCCGACGCTCCGGCGGGGTACGTCACCATGTGGGCTGATTTTTTCGGTGTCTGTAACCTTCGATTGTCGTTGACTGTGTTTGTTGCTAAAGTTTTGGAGTGGTATAAACTCCACATTTCCCAACTGAGTCCTTTTGAGATGATTCGGGTTCGAAACTTTGAGTACACCTTTCGTGCTCTTGGTATGGAACCCACCGTCGGAGATTTCTGGCGGTTTTATCAGATGACTGTTTCGATAGGTTTCCTTTCTTTCCATCAATGGGACGGTTGTCCTAAGCTGATGGTCCCTCCCAAGGGTATGACGAAGTGGAAGACAAAATTCTTCTACATTAAGGCTGCTGTTATTGCTGCCAAGTTGACCTTTAAGAATGTGACGGATCCGATCATAACGGAGGTTATTAGCGTCCCCAAGGTAGATGCAGTGGATTGGTTCTCGAACCTGCGTATCATTGGGTGGAAAAAGTTGAGTAACTCGCAGTTGTGGGTGCTGCGGATGATGTTGGGGAGGATGAGTAGGAAGGCAAGGCCCATGTTGCGGGAGAAAAGTGGTGGTAAGTGTCCTTTTTTCCCTGTGCAGTTTGTTTGCTTCCTGTTTTTTGTCACTGAATTGTAAATGTACTATCAGAGGATGCTCCCCTTTGGAGAATGTTTTACCCGGATTTCAAGGGCAAAGTTGTGGTGTTGCCTTGTGGGGATGGTGAGGAAGGGTCCAACTTCACCATTCGTGACAACTTTCTGTTGCCTGAGCGGGAAGCAATGGAGGCGGTGCTGCCGCAAGGAAAAGGTATGATAATGCATTTTTGTCTTGGTGTTTTTGCAAATGAATTTTCCTTGTTGATTGTTTATTAATGGTTGAAACGCAGGGGATCTTGGGGCCTTGTGAGACCCTGATGCCACGGGTGTTCCCAAACAGCACATGGAGAAGCATTGTGACAGGCGGTTTCGTAAACCGAAGAAACCCCATGAGCCGGTTGTTGTTCCCCCATTGGTGCCGGAGGTGGCAGGTATCCCTCGTATTCGTTTACGCACATACAACGATTACGTGGTAGTGTCTGACACCCTTGAGGGTTTGGGTGTTCCAGGTGGTGGTGCGGCTGCCGGTTCCAAACCTGCTGATGATAAGAAGAGTAAGGGAGATGCCTCTGTTGCCGGTGGGTAGAAAGGTCCGAAGTTGAGAAGGACCCGGACGACTGCCATCTCACAGCCAAAACATGCGGTTGTAACTGGTAAGCTGACCATATGTTTACAAGTGTTTGTTTGTTCTAACTTGTAACTTATATATGTTTTTTGCTTTGTTGTAGAACCGCGTGAGGAAACTTTTTCCTTTTTTAATGCTCCTTCTTCTCCCCCCGCAGGACGCGCCTGCGGACGTGGAGGTCCACAAGGAGGATAGAAGAAGCCCTTCAATTGAAGTGGTTACTCCGCCATCTGTGCATGCGGAGGATACTGGGAAGAAGGCTGCGGGTCAACCCATTGCTGATACGTTGGATTCGTCCAACAACTTAATTGACCCGCACGATAGTGAAGTTCAGGGGGGGTGAGAAACTGAAGTGCCCTGATGCTGAAAAGCCAAACTCCCCCGTTGGTGAGAAAACATCGGATTCGAATGCTGCGGGCACGTGGGTTAAAGATCAACCGTCCATTCAGCCTGGTGAGACTAAATTGGAGTTTTATTAGCGTTCTTACACGGAAAACCGGAGTGTGAATTATCATCGTCCCCTTGGACTGTTATGCAAGGGGATGATATTTCCAACGATCCCTCCGCTTGCAGGGATATCTTAAGCGGTTTGGGTACTCCTTTTGAGGTTCTTCGTGCCCGCGTTTTGCCTCGTGAGAACCGGATAAACCATCTCTCCTCCATGCTTATTGGAAGTTCTATAATTGTGAACGCAATTATGGAAGTTTACAAGGTGCTGGGTTGCAAGGGGGAGGAGAACGTTTGCCTACGGGCTGAAGCTGAGGCATTGGTGAAGGCTGCTCGGGAAAGTGTGGAGCAGCTGGAAAAAGATAAGGCTGCTTTTGAGAAGCTGAAGCAGACTGAGGCTTGGGCTGCAACTGCTGGCCTTAAACAGGTTCGTACTCTTGCAAATTGCTTTCTGAAGAGTGCAAGGGTTGGAGGGAAGCTTTTGCTCGAGAGAATAAAAAACTTTTCCGTGTTCTCCAGGAGTTGACAAATCTCAAGGCCATGAATGCTGCTTTGATGAAGGAAAAGGCTGCAGCTGAAGACGCTGCAAAGGAGGCAAAAGAGGCTGAGGCACGCAGTGCCAAGGAACTCGAAGAGGCGGATGCCGACCGCAGTAAGCTGAACAAAACTGTCGAGGACCTCAAGGTATAACTGTTATCATACTTGAGTTCTTTGTTTCACAAGTATAATTGATTGTCTTCCTATACTTGTGTATGCTTTGTTGTTGAAAGGTTGAAGTGGAGAACCGGGTGACCATTCTTGAGGAGGTCACTGCCCGCGCGACTGAAGCTGAAGCGCGGGCAAGGGAGGCTACAGAGGCTAGAGATAGTTTAACTACCTCTCTGGATCAACTTAAGGCAGATCGTGATTGGATGCGTGATCATGGCATTGGGCATGTAAGTACCTGGTGTCTTCCTTGTTTTGAAGTTTACCTTTATTAACCTTGTCATTTGTATTCTTGCAGATTGTTGGAACCGTTTTTGATGCGCCTGAGAGCGCAACTGCTGTAAATGAGCTTAAGGAGCGTACACGGGAGGCAAGGTTCAAGGCTGGTTACAATCAGTGTATTGCCCATGTGAACCCCTTTTTCCAGAGTAAATTCAATGATGAAAGATCAGGGTTCCATGGCATAGATACTAAAGCTCATTATGCCGCAGCTGTTAATGCATATAACAACTTGTCCATTTCCGCCATTGAAGATATTGAGAA
Organism: Helianthus tuberosus; assembly: GCA_030545235.1. Taxonomy (NCBI): domain Eukaryota; kingdom Viridiplantae; phylum Streptophyta; class Magnoliopsida; order Asterales; family Asteraceae; genus Helianthus; species Helianthus tuberosus. The sequence continues at coordinate 32,912,856 of CM060450.1, read as the reverse complement.
ATGCTGGTGGCTCAAAGGAGGATGCGGGCACCAGTGGTACAAAAGAAAATTAGGTTGGCCTGCGTGCCCTTTTTTTACTTCCATTTTGATGTAAATGTTGGAAAAAAACTTATGTAAAATTTCTTGTGCACCGCATAGATGTAGAAACTTTTTGGAATATAAAGTTTATCCTTTTGTTCAATTTGTACAAGTGTTTTTATTTCTTGCTTTTGAACATATGTGAGTTAATGTTATGTAACACCCCGTGTTTCGAAAGTCAAAGTCAAAGTCAAGATTGAAGTCAAAGGAAGAAAAGATTGCTAATTGCGATGTGTCTCTACTTGCTCAATTCCTGTTTTGACTTCTTTGACTTGTAATTAGTCTATTTTATTTTCGCTTTAGTTGTATTATGTGGAGTATCTATTAATAATCGCATAGTAATCGCTATTTATCGCATGTTTAATCGCTTTATCGCTATCGCTATCGCACTCGCAACTCGATATACGCATTGTGGTTATTGTATACGTGTGTGTGTGCCTTATGTGTTACTTGTGCATGTTTATTTATGTTATATGTGGGGAATCAATCGAATCGTAATCGAAACTCAAACGCAATCGAACTCAATCGCAATCGAAATGGTATGATAATTGGTGGAGAAAAGACAGTGCGAGGTATGAGTAGTTGGGATTAAAAGTAATTTGACTAGGAAACCCAATCGCATTGCAACGCTCGCAATCGAAATCGAAACAGCAAAACTCGTCACGCCAAGCACTCGGACCAGGTGCCAGCCGGTCGGATTGCCATCCGACCGGGCTGTCACTTGATCGAGGTGCCAGGCTGCCATCCGACCGAGATGACATCCGACCGGATTGCCATCCGGGCGAGTTGCCATCCGACCCACCGCCCCTTTCCATTTTGGGAATCCTATAAATACCTCCTGTCACTCTCAAGGTTACCACTTTTGGCAACTAACGTCCGACCAACTCGTGCTCCTCACCTTTTCTTCGATTTCTCTCAATTCCGGTAAGTTCTCGTCCTAAATCTTGTACTTCCTTAATCAACACGCACTCCTACACCTTTATATCTTTCGAATCTTAACTTTTAACCGTGAAATCATCAAGATTCAAGGTGTTCTAGGATGACATCATCATGTGTTCTTGAAGAACTTCATGTTTTGGCCTCAACCCACCAAGAATAACTTAGATCTAATCGATTTCCACACAAATGAACAAAGATCTTGCATAGATCTAAACACATTCATGGTAAAAAAGGATTGAAAGATGGGGTTTAGCTTTCTTTCAACTCTTTTACACTCAATGCACTCAAAACCGATAGAATCGGACCTTGTTCTAGTCTTCTACTCATTCGTAGTGTTGTGCTAGCTCAAGATCTGGATTCTACTTACGAGACCACCGATTTCGGGTTAACCAAGAACAACCGTCTAGAACCGGTTAACTGGTCGAACTAGGGTGATTCCTGTCTGACCGGATCACTTGGGTCAAGATGGGGTTCTGTTGATTAACAGGTTGTCAAAACGTCTCGATAAAACTACAAACAATCAAAACAGCCAAGTGAAAGACGAACGGAACGACCAGAATGGAGTGCTGTCCGACCGGACTACTGTCCGAATGGACAGCCATCCGAACAATCGGCCGTTCGAACGACTTCCACCTTGGGTCCCACACTTAACCAATTTTACCAAGATTTGGAGTCTGAGTGTTGAACGAATTGTTGCCCGATCGGACTACCATCCGACCGAATTACCATTCGGATCATGAGATACTTGGACTTTAACACTTAAACGATTTTCAACATGTTCAATGCACAAAGGATGCCACCCGATCGAATAACCGTCCGAGCGAGTGACACCCTGCTATGAATCTGTTCTCACTAAAGTGTCAACCTATCGGATTGCCATCCGGTCGGATGACCGTCCGGTCGACCGACCTGAAAGATAGAGATACTTCGATGTTTTCAAAATGCTACAATGAAAACTTCAAAAGTCAAGCCATCATACACAAACACATCCTTCTCAAAGGAAGAAACAACCCACTCGAATAGTCATCCGACCGGACTACCGTCCGACCGGATAACCATCCGAGCGGATTGTCATCCGCATGACTAGCCGTCTGACCGGATTACCACCCGATCGAACTGCTGTCCGAGCCACTTACACCTTACACCGTTTTACGTGTCACTTATCGTTATGCTATCGTTCTGATCAGGCTAACCCTACTCTCTAGCGCTTCCTTCAATCCATCCATCGCTGTGAGTATACTCGATCCCTTTTTGATATACGCACTTTTGGGTGTCACATACGTTACTTATACAAAAACACATCAAACACACTACGCAATACTTTAAACGCTAACCGTTATCGCATGTTATACGTGACTTAATGAATGCTTGTTTGTTATGTTTACACATGGAATGCTGTCTACCTGCCTTAGCAATGATAGTACTATAGTTTGGACTCAGCACCCGCTCATTCGGGGGTTGTTAAGGACAATTATTTGCATGGATTACAGTGGTGATCATGTATTACGAACTGCCTTGGGCAGTCAACCCGCAGTCATTGGTATCGATAGGTTCATGTCGATAACTAACATGCTTCGTTTTACTCAGTGTACGTGCTGGTTATGCGTAAACTATTTCGAACTCTATATGCTATTATTAAACTTGTATACTCGCCTTTACACTATGTGTATTGACTTTATTTTAACGTATGTGACAGGTGCTTAAGGTGTCTATTTGCTTGGAAATCAAGGCTAGGAAAGAGTCTTAGTAACCAACAAATAGTTGTCTGTACTAATGAAACCTGAGTTGTCGAAACAGAACAATTTGCCTGGATTTATCTGTAATAATGTTTTCCTTTTGAGACATGGTATGGGACATGTTATTTTAAATTGATTGGTAATGATAATTGTTATGGAAACTTCTGGACAATCTGTTTCGCTCAGTGCCATGCCCCGATGTTTCCGCCATCGGTTGGGGTGTAACAGATTGGTATCAGAGCCATAACTATAGGGAATTAGGCAAGACTCGACCTAGTCCGGGCCGAAGTCTTAGAGACCTAGTCTATAGTTAGGAAGCAACAGACCGACTTGTGCATATCCGTTAGGGACTATGTATGAGCTTACCGCCATTTCTCGCTATTCTCGCCTATGCTATACTATCACTGCACTCGAATTTTCAATTGTGAATAAGCGATTAAGTCGAGATTAGGTGTGAAAACCGCAAACTCTCGATTAAATTGCCTATTTGATTTGTATTCATCTACAAAACGCGAGAATTCCCGTTGAAGCAGGAGTGAAATCCATACTTTAGCGCGGATTTTCGTCTCTATTTTATTAAAAGCTCAGGAGCAAAAGTTGTTAAGTCAGGGGTGAAACCCAAACCTTGATAGCTGTTCTGACTCATTTTGGTTTTACAAAACTCTCACCAATGTCTCGATGGACTACAACAACCTGAAGTCACGATATGACTAACGGGATGCGTGCCAAACGCCCAAGAATCGAGGCAAAAGCACAGTCCTGGAGGTCAAATGTGTACAACAAGTCCTTGTGAATAGTGAATCACTTTGGATAGTCAACGTCTAATAGCCGCATACGATCTTGTTCTCGATTTTATGTGTTTAGATTCTGAGCCCGCAACAGCTGACTCTGATGATTCGTCGATTTTATGTGCTTGTATGTGTGTTTACCTGTTTATGTGTTTAAATTTTAGAGATTTATTCGATTTTTGCTTTCACATCGATCGACACGCACGACTCGCACTGCATTTCTATCTCAAGACGCTGACAAATCGCTAAATTTTGGACGACCTTATGCTAAGATATACGCTTATACTACACTACTCGATATACTAAACGCGATCGCTATATTCGAACACCCGCGAACTGTGAATGATAGGTTTCTGTATTCTGACAACCTCTTGTGCTTAAATGCGTCTGTGACTCTGTGATTTATGTGTTTCTGTGATTCTGTGCCCTACGTACTTATGTGCTTCTATGTTTATGTGAATCTGTGATTTTGTGCCTATGTGTTTACATGATCATGCGTATTCCTAAGCTTTAGTAAGTATTAGACGTGTGAGGTGAGATTCGATTATGACGTGTCTGAGACCTATAACGATGTCTGTTGCAGAAAATGTCAACTGGACCATCATCTGGACACCGTCACCCATGACTCTCTCATCAAGAACAGAGGGACAAACGCCTTGCTGCCATCCTCGCAAAACAAGTGGCCAAGGTTGTGCCTCAGATCGTGAGTGAGATTTACGAGAACGTCAGCAAATAGTCTGAGGAGTCTAGACCCGAAGCTCCTAAAGTTGCTACCAAGACTGCTTTCAGCTTCAAGCAGTTCAAGGCATGCGGTCCAAAGGAATTCACCGAAGAAGATGGCCCGACGACTATGTTTCAATGGTTCGATTCCATCGAAGTCACTCTGCGCCAGAGTGGATGTCCGGAAAATCTCCTCACTCTGAATGCTATCGGCGTCTTCCAGTCCCACGCATTAGACTGGTGGACGGCCAAGAGAAACAAACGCGGAAATGATGCAGCTTATGAGTTGACCTGGGAAGAGTTGAAGGCCGTCATGATGGATGAGTTCTGTCCTCCCCATGAACGCCAAAAGCTGGAGGACGAGTTCTGGAATATTAAGCAGAAGGAAGGTGGCAACGCTGCCCTGACTGCTCACTTTAAGCAGCTCAGCATTATCCGTCCTGATCAAGTGAAGACGTCTGATATGGTGATCAAGAAATACATTCGAGCTCCACCCGATTGTGTTGCGGATTTTGTGCATGCCGCGAAGACCGCAACTGTTGGGATTGAACCCTACCAGAGGAACAGATAATGTAAAGCCAAAACCAGGTCACAATAGTGGATTCATAATAAGCAGCAGTTTACATTAATCTTTCCCCTTGAAAGTGATTTATAACAACTGATGGTCTTTATCCGCTGTTCAGATACAACTACTGCTGGTCCTTCAACTGCTGATCAAAACCCTGAGGTATCCAACACTGCTGGTCCTATCTACTGATGATAAAGCACTGCCCAGTCAAGGACTGATCAACCTTGAGTAAAGCACTGACATAAAGGGAGAGCAGCTGTTTAGTGTATTATCTGTTTTATGTATAGTCAGTAGTTAGGTTAGCAGTGTTTGTGTAAGGACAGTAGATACAGGTTGTTAGGCTGTTAGACGTCGCTTTCATGGTGACGTCAGCTGAGATACCTCAGTGGTTTGGTTTGCCTATAATTGTAACAGTACCATGTACTGTTACATTTGATCGACTGAGCGAGTTATTCTCCTCATGTCTAATCCTTTCATCTTGTGTGCAAACCAACTTTGAAGTATCAGGCTGAGGGGGAGTTTAGTTTGTAAGCATATCTGTAATCCTTTGCTTTGATTTGTAAATCTTTTGACTCTATGTGAAGCAATTGTTTATCAAACTATTTTCTCCTTTGATTGTGTTTACAAAGTTTGTTTTCATTTCCGCTGCACTTTACAGGTTTTCATATTCACAAATTGTTCAAAACATACAAACAAACACAATCATGAGAGCCTCCGATCCCAACAATTGGTATCAGAGCCTGGACAGTCAAATTCGATCTAACAATCAATTTGACATAACAGTTCAGCTCAAAATTCATTGATACTAAGGTTGGTTGTATTTTTGTTGAAAAACAGAGTACCGAGTAAATCATGTTTAAAGTGGTTAATCAAAAACTCTGTAAATCAACCAAGATGTCATATGACACACAAATTTCACACAACAAGTAAATTCATGCACAAGACACTCATGGTTTCTAGATCTGAAAGCAATATCTGTTAAACCATGAGATTATTTTTATTTTCTAAATTGATTTAAACTGTTGATGTGTAATCTGTGATGTTTTCATTAATACTAAAGTACAAACCTCAGATTAACAAAACCTATGTTCATAAAAACATTGTTGTTTTGTTAATACAAAAAGAGGGAAATTAAAACTTTAGTTATTTAGATCTTATGTGTTGAAAACAGGTTGAGTTCCTAAAAAGGACAAAATCAACTTGTTCAAATACATAAAGAAAACAGGGGTCAACATAGTCCGTATCATGTGTAATGTGAGATTGGGTGAAAAACTTGAGAAAACATGACCAAGTCTCTCAAAACATTACTGCAAAATGATTTTGGACTAATATTCACAAAAACTCTGAAGTGTGTTTATCTCAAAACTTTTGAATTCAGAAGAAAAGGGAATAAACTTAAAACACTTAAGAGTCAAAGCTTGGGGTAATAATGGTCAATTAAGCAACTGTTTGTGCTCATTGGTTCAAGAAAGTTCAAGTGACATTAGTGTTCCCAGTGATTGAACTTACAAAAGGACTAGACAAATTTTCAAAATCATCACATAGAAATTAGATCTACAACAGGATCTTCAAAACTCATGTGTCCATGTGTCCTCATGTTGCAATCAACTGACAAAGAAAATGGTACCAAACAGTGGTCAAAATGATGTCAAACCACTGACCATCTTCATAAAACTTGAGAATGATATGATTATGTTTTCTATTGAAAATTCACCAGATCCTTTTTGATACTGTTCTCAGAAAATCCTTTAACCATTTTTTTTCAAAAGATTTTCTCGAATAACCAGGATATATCATTCATTTTTTTTTGGATATATTTGGAACTTTTGCTTGTTTTTGTTGGCAATAGTTTCAGCTCCTAACAAGATGTAATACCTTATTTTTTGGTGGTATTATTGTCCTCATAAATGGGTCAAAAGGAAATGGTATATATGTTAAGATCATGTCATACTCAGGTTTGCTCCTAAATTTTTATCAAAGGTTGATTGCAAACTGTGCTTGAATTACTAGGGTACTCATGTGTTAATTGAATATTAAACGAAAATGAGTTGCCTTAGCAAAAAGTTTTCATCATCTGGGGTACTAAACCACTGTCTTTCAAAATTGACATGTGGCAAAACCTTGATTGAAAAATTTTCAAAACTGTTGCTGAAACACTTGTCCTTCAGATCTGTACCATTTACCCTAACCACTGTTTTGTTCCAACATCTGATCTCTAAACACTGTCCACTGCTGAAAGTTAACCACTGATCCCTCATTTTCTTGAAAAGCACTGATGTTCAAAATCAGTGTCTTATCCACTGATATGCTATCCACTGATAGTAAAAATCATCCACTGCCCACATTTTTTTTTACCGTTGTAACCACTGATACTTGATACGTCAGTGGCTCTTAAAACAACTGTTCTCCATACTTCATCCGTTTCATCAGTGTTTGACACGTGGTCAGTTTTTAGCCCTCAGATCTTAATAACCGCTGCCACATCAGCGATCATTTTTTTTTCTAAATAAAACCCTGCCCTAAACCCCAAACAGGGTTTTACACTGTCGAATTGAATTCCAAGATTCTCTTCTCATAGCAGTTTCCAACCCTTCTTCTCAAAATCTCCAAAATCCTTCTTCTTTCTTCTCCGCAAAAATGACAAAATCAAAGTCAAAATCAAAATCAAAACCTAAATCACCATCACCTTCCAAAGAGGTCGCTCAAACGGCCGAAGAACCCATCGAGATACCATACAAACAATCTCACAACTATTTGGGTTTACTCACAAAACCCACAAACAACCATACCTTCGATTCCATTCTCGACACCGTATCTTCATCAAAGTACAAAACTGTGTTGACAGTAGACGCTCCCATATATCTGCAAACCCAGAGAGAGTTCTGGAAAAATGTTACGCTTGAAAAACAAGATGATAAAGTAGTAGCCATTAACTCCTCGATACAGGGTACGGCGATTCAAATCACTCCGCAATCACTATCAGAAATCTTCAAACTCGATGATCAAAAAGGTAAAGCTTCCTTTGACAAAAACGAGTTAAAAGCTGATTTTCTGAAAAGGGGGTATGCAGAACAGTCAAAGGTAGATACCCTACAAAAGGGTTATTTTCCATCTGCACCCAGATTTTTATTTCACACACTTCTGATGTGTGCTTCGAATAAAACAACATCTTTTAACGAAATACCATTAAAAATACAATGCCTGGGTTACGCTATTTTGAATAATAAGGACTACAACTACTCCCAGGAGATTTTCAATGACATGGTGAAAAACGTTGAAAGTAAAGCATTTTTGTTGTTTCCAAGATTTTTGAGTTATTACTTTTTACAAAAATTTGATAAGAAAAATGAAAATTTGCTTAAACAAGGTGTCTATTTTCAAATAAAAAGCTTGACACCTGAAACATTCTCTAGAATGTTGGCACCAATAAAAACAAAAGCAGGGGTACCTGAGCAGATTTTAGCGGTTACAACTGCTCCTCAGGTATCAGCTGCTGAGCCTACTGCTCCAGGTGATCAAAGCAACACAACCACTGCTTTGAAGCCCACACCTAATATCACCAAAAAGACCAAAAGAAAAACATCCAGAAAACCCACCAAACCCAAAACAAAGGCAACTCTGGAAGATGAGATCCCAGAGGAAATGCCTGTGAAAACACAAAAGTCACCACAAACCACTGCTGCTACTTCCTCACAGCAGTTGGAAGAAAGATCTCAACCCATGCCTAAAACTCCTCCTGCATCCTCACAAAAGGATCAGGTTGTATTCACAGGGACACCAAATTATGAAGCTCTAGATCCACTAGGCTCTATCTTCCACAGTCCTGATCCCAAGGACATGTCTCTTTCAACCCCCATCCCCTCACCAATAATAATGCCACAATCCATGCTACCTTTGTTGCATGCAGCTGCTATAGCTCAGACACAAACCAGTTCCTCTCTATCACCTGTCACTGAGAGTATACCCCCACAGGTGACTGGGTCTGATGCTACTACTTCTGCTATCCCAGCAACAATTGAGGAGGTTACACCCCCTGAGTTACAAGTAACTCTCAGTGGTAGTTCAAGTGGAGCAACAACTACAACTGGTGGATCAACAGATCCTCAGTTGGACAGTTGTTTCATAAGTAAGACTCCCTTGAAGGCAATTTCTTCCATGGCAACTTCGGTAACCACCAGTGAGTTGGATCTAACCACTGGTACCATCAAAGGTTTATCGAGTGCTGAAGAAAGAAGTCCCCAGTACCAAGAACAAGGGGCATCAATGGGTGATTTTTGGGACTCGGTTCCTAAGACACACATTGATATAACCACTGCTGGTGGGGATTCAGATGATCCCAGTAAAATGGGTGATGATTCAAGATATCAGGAATTGACGGGCAGAGTGGAAAAACTTGAAGAATCAGTTTCTGAAATAAAGGAGATGGTGCAAGAGATTTTAAAAGCTCAGAAAGCACAATCCAATACTGTTCCTGCTCAAGCACCTGCTCCACAACAAGCACCTGCTGCAAATGAGCTTTGGAATATTTTCCAACCCATGCTTGAAAAACAGCAACAAATGGCTGATCAAAAGCATGCTATTCAAGTACAACTGCTGTCCAACATGATGGAATCAAGGTTCAAGGACACTCAAGCAGATATCAAGGCTATTAAGGCCAGTATCCAAACTGCCACTAGCAAGGCTCCTTCAACTTTACTATTCTTTGATGACCCCCTTGCAGATAATGCCAAAAAGGGGGAGATAATGAAGCAAATGAAGAAGAAGGGAATAGAACATGGCCTTCATATTGTGCCTGAAAAAGAAAAAGAAAAACAGGTCTCAAAACCTGTTAGCCAAACAGCTGATACAGCAGCAGTTACAAAAACTGCTGTCAGTAGCCAAACAGCTGCCATCTCATCAACACACACACCTCCAACACACACCACTCTACCATACTCCACCACAACTACTGTTCCACCACCACATGTGTCTACAGCACAAAAACCACCACTACCATCACAAACAGCCAAACCATCATCACCCCCTGCCAAAAAGCAGAAGACAACAGATGTCATAACATCTGTTGTAATGGCAACAGTGGTTGAAAAACAAGTTGTTTCAACTACTGCTAGTCAACCACTGATCACCACCCAAACAACTGCCACAATAACCTCTGCTCAAAAGCAGAAGACATCTGCTGATACATCAGCAGTTGTAATGACAACAACAGTTGAGACACCAGTTGTTTCAACAGTTGTTAGTCAACCATCCACCACTGCTCTATCCTTTCCTACATCACAACCAAAGCTCTTCAACAGAAAAAGAAAGCCAATCCCTGCCGATGAGGGTACACATGATCCTAATGCTGCACAACATCCGCTGGAACTTGAAGCTATCAAAAATGAGATGAGGCAATTCTACACAGAAGAAGATCCTTCAAAAAGAAGATTATCCTCACTCATAGGCTACATGCCACCAGATGATATGGATGACTACCTCAAAATCAAGGCAAGGCAAGCTAAACTAAGAGCTAAATTTGAAAGTGAACGTGACCGTTTAAGCGAAGATGGCATTGCTAAAAGACTGGAGTTCTACTTCACAAAAGTAAAGCAGATAGAAGGGTTTGCACAAGACCTAAACAAAGAAAAGGCTGATCAAAAGAAAGAATTAAGAAAACAATATCTAGCCTACATCATGAAAGAGAAATTCTATCCTGCTGAAGAACAACAGTTCAAAGAATGGCCAGTAGTAGCTCTTAAGCGTGAGGCAGAAAGGATTGAGAAGATTAAGAATGATCCTACGAAGAAGAGGAATGCTCCTAACTGGAGAAAATATGAAAAGCTCATTGCTGATTTAACTGCTGAATATAAGAGAAAGAAAAAGGAGCTGGTGGATGCGAAAATGGATACTGCTGCAGCCATATCAAAATGGTCAAAACAGCAGACCGATGAAGCCTATGAAAGGCTAAAGAAAAGAAAGATAACTGTTTCAAGCATCTCAAAGAAGCGAGAATACATGATGAAGCTTGAACAGAAAATTGAAAACCTCATGACAATGTTAAAATCAGCAGACAGTTCTACTCTTGAGTCAAACCAAGTTGAAGGCAAACAGCTGACTGAAGAAGAGGTAATAGAAAAAGAAGCAGAGTATCTCAAGGGCGCCATCTTAAAAATGGGTCTGAATGAAGACAGCTCATCAAAGCTTCAAAACCTTTTTAAGAAGGTATTAACCAAACCTGCGTCTCCAAACACTGCAAAAGACAAAACAGAAGTTGAAAGACAAGAACTTATTGAACAAGAAACTGCAGAAGATATAGCTGTAGCAGACAAAGTCATTGAAGAAGCTTTGAAAAGAATGTCTGAAAGTCTGCAGGTGTTTTCAAGGCCATCATCCCTCAACTCATCGGTAAATAACCCTCTCCCGAAAAATCCATTGGGTTCGAAAGTACTAAAGTGGATGTCTGACCAAAAGACCCACGTATTGACTATAGTCAGATCCAATGGAGATGTGAAGTACATATCAAGGAAAGAAGCACTAGGCCTTAGTGTTCCAGATTTGCAGGATCTCCTTGAACTTACACTGTGCCGGGATGAAGATGATATAAGTTCCAGAGACTTTGAAGCAGATTTTAAAAGAGAAGCAAAGGAACTTTTGATGAGGAATAAAGATCCAGAATAATGACAAGTTTTGGCATTATCTGTTCCAGGGGGAGATTGTTGGGATTGAACCCTACCAGAGGAACAGATAATGTAAAGCCAAAACCAGGTCACAACAGTGGATTCATAATAAGCAGCAGTTTACATTAAGCTTTCCCCTTGAAAGTGATTTATAACAACTGATGGTCTTTATCCGCTGTTCAGATACAACTACTGTTGGTCCTTCAACTGCTGATCAAAACCCTGAAGTATCCAACACTGCTGGTCCTATCTACTGATGATAAAGCACTGCCCAGTCAAGGACTGATCAACCTTGAGTAAAGCACTGACATAAAGGGAGAGCAGCTGTTTAGTGAATTATCTGTTTTATGTATAGTCAGTAGTTAGGTTAGCAGTGTTTGTGTAAGGACACTAGATACAGGTTGTTAGGCTGTTAGACGTCGCTTTCATGGTGACATCAGCTGAGATACCTCAGTGGTTTGGTTTGCCTATAAATGTAACAGTACCCTGTACTGTTACATTTGATCGACTGAGCGAGTTCTTCTCCTCATGTCTAATCCTTTCATCTTGTGTGCAAACCAACTCTGAAGTATCAGGCTGAGGGGGAGTTTAGTTTGTAAGCATATCTGTAATCCTTTGCTTTGATTTGTAAATCTTTTGACTCTATGTGAAGCAATTGTTTATCAAACTATTTTCTCCTTTGATTGTGTTTACAAAGTTTGTTTTCATTTCCGCTGCACTTTACATGTTTTCATATTCACAAATTGTTCAAAACATACAAACAAACACAATCATGAGAGCCTCCGATCCCAACAGCAACGATCAAATAAACCTACTTGCTAGCCGCTGAAATCAACGATAAGCGAGTAAAAGCTGGTTTTTGGGATAAAACTTCAAAGAATCTGCACCAAGTCACCGCCGCACCAACTGCCGACACCGCCACTGCTCAATCGTCAAAGTCCTCACGCCGAAAGAAAAAGAACAACAACAGCAGCTCCAGCAACAAGAACTGTGCTGTCACTACCACTGCTGCTCCACTCCAGGCCGTACCGGCCCAGCAGCAGCCCCATCACCGTCCAGCACCAGTTACTTATGCACCACCAGCAAAGCGTGCATACACTGGCCCCCACCCGGCTTGCCCGACATGTTCTTATCATCACCCGGTGGGTCTCGCCTGTCGTTTCTGTGCTCACTACAACATGTACGGCCACTTCACTGCCAACTGTCGTACTGGTCCTCGTCAAGCGCCAGCTCAAGCCACTGCTCATCAAGCTCTGCTCCCAGCCCCACAAGGCCAACAAGCGGCTCAGGCACCCATGGTCAACGCCCGAGTCTGCTTTGCATGTGGTGATCCCAACCACTTTGTGAACATGTGCCCGAACAGGGTTGTGAAACAAGAGCCCCAACAGCAGCAGCAACACCAGCAGCAGTAGCCTCAGCAACAGCAACAAGCCGCATGCACCAGAACTTTCAACATCAATGTGCACCAAGCCCAGGCTGACAACAACATGGTCAATGGTGCGTTCCTTGTGAATGGTATTTATGCTTCATGTTTGTTTGATACTGGAGCCGATAATTGCTTTGTGTCGTTCGAATTCAAGAAGCTCCTTAGTCGTAAACGCTCCCATCTCCCCTCGACGTTCGATGTTAAAGTCGCCACTGGAAGAACTGTCGCCGTTAATTCTGTTCTTCATGATTGTACTCTTGAGCTCAACAATCACATCTTCCCAATCGATCTCATTCCGATGCAACTCGAAAGTTTTGACGTCATAGTAGGCATGGACTTTCTTCGCGAAAACCATGCTGAAGTTGTGTGCTTCGATAAGATGATTCGATTCTCGCTCGCGAATGGTGATTTATTGTGTGTTTATGGTGAAACTGCTTCGAAGGGTCTGAAACTCATGTCATGTGTCCAAGCTAGCAAGTATCTCCGCAAGGAATACAGAGCTTTCTTGGCTAACATTGTAGTAGCTGAGGAGGAAAAGAAAGGAAAGACAGAAGTAAACGACGTTCCTGTGGTTCGTGAATTTCCTTATGTGTTCCCTGAGGATCTTCCCGGATTACCGCCAAGTCGTGATATCGACTTACGTATCGACCTCATTCCTGGAGCCAACCCTGTTGCCAAAGCTCCATACCGACTCGCACCGTCTGAAATGCGTGAACTCTCGAACCAACTCCAGGAATTACTTGAGAAAGGCTTCATTCGCCCGAGCACCTATCCTTGGGGCGCACCAATCATTTTGGTAAAAAAGAAGGATGGGCCGTTCAGGATGTGCATCGACTACCGGGAATTGAATAAGTTAACTATCAAGAACCGTTATCCCCTGCCTCGCATTGACGATTTGTTTGATCAGCTACAAGGTGCTACGTGTTTCTCAAAGATCGATCTACGCTCAAGCTATCACCAACTACGCATTCAAGAAGAAGATATACCCAAAACCGCGTTTCGCACTCGTTATGGCCATTATGAATTCGTTGTTATACCCTTTGGTTTAACCAACGCACCCGCGATTTTCATGGATCTGATGAATCGCATGTGTAAACCTTATTTCGACCGTTTCGTCATCGTATTCATCGACGATGTCTTGATCTATTCCAAATCGAAAGCCGAACACGCGCAACATCTACGTTTGGTTCTCGAGCTACTCCAGGGGAATCAACTCTATGCCAAGTTCTCCAAGTGTGAATTTTGGCTGGAGGAGGTTCAGTTTCTGGGTCACATTGTCAATAGTCAGGGTATTCACGTCGATCCTGCGAAGATTGAAGCCGTTAAGAGTTGGATTACACCTAAGAACCCGTCTGAAGTCCGTTCTTTTCTCGAACTAGCGGGCTATTATCAACAATTTATCGAGGGATTCTCGAAGATCGTTGTGCCGCTTACCGCTCTCACGCATAAAGACAAGCCTTTTGTTTGGGGAACTGAACAAGAGTCTGCCTTTCAAACGCTCAAGCACATGCTTTGCAATGCTCATGTTCTCACTTTGCCCGACGGAAACGATGACTTCATTGTCTATTGTGATGCTTCCATCCTTGGTCTTGGTTGTGTCCTTATGCAGCGGGACAAGGTTATAGCTTACGCATCTCGTCAGCTCAAAATCCATGAGAAGAACTATACAACCCATGACCTCGAGCTAGGCGCAATTGTTTTTGCGTTAAAGATTTGGTGACACTACCTGTATGGTACAAAGTGTACGATCTTCACCGATCATAGGAGCCTACAACATATCTTTGATCATAAAGAACTTAATATGCGTCAACGCCGATGGGTAGAACTTCTCAACGATTACAACTGTGAGATTCGTTATCACCCAGGCAAAGCAAATATTGTTGCCGACGCTCTCAGCAGACGGAGTTATTTGCTCAGCATTCGCAACGTCCAAGCCCAATATAACCTCGAGACTCTCATTCGCGAAACCCAGCATGCATGTTTTAACGAACGCACACTGAAGAAGGAAAGAATCTACCACGATGGAGCCCAGCTTGTGAATAAGTCGAATGGGATATTCCACTTTCAGGACCGAATTTGGATTCCTAAACGGACCGATTTACGACAGATTTTGATGGACGAAGCCCACAAATCCCGGTATTCTATTCATCCCGGTGCCGACAAAATGTACCAGGATCTTCGCTACAAGTACTGGTGGCCTGGCATGAAAAGGGATATTGCTCTCTACGTCGGAAAATGCCTGACTTGTGCAAGAGTCAAGGCTGAACACCAAAGACCCTTTGGCTTACTCGAACAACCGCCAATCCCTATGTGGAAGTGGGAGAGTATAGCTATGGACTTCATAACGAAACTTCCGCACACGTCATCAGGTCACGACAGCATCTGGGTTGTTGTTGACCGTTTGACCAAATCTGCTCACTTTTTGCCAATACGGGAAGACTGCAAGGTAGAACGATTAACCCGAATCTACACCAACGAGATCATTTGCAATCATGGGAAGCCTCGCGACATCATCTCTGACCATGATGCTCGGTTTACCTCGCGATTGTGGGAAACATTTGAAACGGCTCTCGGTACATCGCTTAATCTAAGTACCGCATTCCACCCCCAAACCGACGGTCAGACTGAAAGGACGATTCGTACTCTTGAAGACATGCTCTGTTCGTATGTCATAGACTTCGGTGGTAATTAGGATACATACCTGCCGTTAGTCGAATTCTCGTATAACAACAGTTATCATTCCAGCATTCAAATGGCACCATTCGAGGCTTTATACGGAAGAAAATGTCGATCGCCTATTATGTGGCATGAGATCAGTCACTCGCAATTAACCGGTCCTGAGCTATTGCAAGAAACGACCGAAAAAGTCCTCCAAATTCGAGACAACTTGTTGAAAGCTCGAAGTCGACAGAAAAGTTATTCCGATAGACGACGCAAGCCCCTTGAATTTGACGTTGGCGACTACGTACTCCTAAAGGTATCACCTTGGAAGGGTGTGGTCAGATTCGGCAAGAAAGGGAAACTAGCGCCTCGATATGTTGGACCTTTTAAGATTCTGGAAAGGATCGGAAAAGTCGCCTACAGACTCAAACTACCGGAGGAACTTAGTAATGTCCACCCGACTTTCCATGTGTCAAACCTCCGAAAGTGCCTGGCTGAGCATGATTTAATTGTACCTCTTGATGACCTGCAAGTAAACAAAACACTGCACTTCGTGGAGAAGCCTGTCGAAATCATGGATCGCCAAACCAAGCAGCTCAGACGCTCGCGCATTCCTATTGTGAAAGTCCGATGGGAAGGCAAACGAGGCGCAAAGTTCACTTGGGAACTCGAAAGCGACATGAAGGCGAAGTACCCGCAGTTGTTTGTTACGGCTTCGGCCTAATTTCGGGACGAAATTCCCTCAACTAGGGGAGGCTGTAACACCCCGTGTTTCGAAAGTCAAAGTCAAGATTGAAGTCAAAGGAAGAAAAGATTGCTAATTGCGATCTGTCTCTCCTTGCTCAATTCCTGTTTTGACTTATTTGACTTGTAATTAGCCTATTTTATTTTCGCTTTAGTTGTATTATGTGGAGTATCTATTAATAATCGCATAATAATCGCTATTTATCGCATGTTTAATCGCTTTATCGCTATCGCAATCGCACTCGCAACTCGATATACGCATTGTGGTTATTGTATACGTGTGTGTGTGCCTTATGTGTTACTTGTGCATGTTTATTTATGTCATGTGTGGGGAATCAATCGAATCGCAATCGAAACTCAAACGCAATCGAACTCAATCGTAATCGAAATGGTATGATAATTGGTGGAGAAAAGACAGTGCGAGATATGAGTAGTTGGGATTAAAAGTAATTTGACTAGGAAACCCAATCGCATCGCAACGCTCGCAATCGAAATCGAAACATCAAAAATCGTCGCGCCAAGCACTCGGACCAGGTGCCAGCCAGTCGGATTGCCATCCGACCGGGCTGTCACTTGATCGAGGTGCCAGGCTGCCATCCGACCGAGATGACATCCGACCGAATTGCCATCCAGGCGAGATGCCATCCGACCGACCGCCCCTTTCCATTTTGGGAATCCTATAAATACCTCCTGTCACTCTCAAGGTTACCACTTTTGGCAACTGACGTTCGACCAACTCGTGCTCCTCACCTTTTCTTCGATTTCTCTCAATTCCGGTAAGTTCTCATCCTAAATCTCGTACTTCCTTAATCAACACGCACTCCTACACCTTTCTATCTTTCGAATCTTAACTTTTAACCGTGAAATCATCAAGATTCAAGGTGTTCTAGGATGACGTCATCATGTGTTCTTGAAGAACTTCATGTTTTGGCCTCAACCCACCAAGAAAAACATAGATCTAATCGATTTCCACACAAATGAACAAAGATCTTGCATAGATCTAAACACATTCATGGTAAAAAATGATTGAAAGATGGTTTCTAGCTTTCTTTCAACTCTTTTACACTCAATGCACTCAAAACCGATAGAATCGGACCTTGTTCTAGTCTTCTACTCATTCGTAGTGTTGTGCTAGCTCAGGATCTGGATTCTACTCACGAGACCATCGATTTCGGGTTAACCAAGAACAACCGTCTTGAACCGGTTAACTGGTCGAACTAGGGTGATTCCTGTCTGACCGGATCACTTGGGTCAAGATGGGGTTCTGTTGATTAACATGTTGTCAAAAAGTCTCGATAAAACTACAAACAATCAAAACGGCCAAGTGAAAGACGAACGAAATGACCAGGACGGAGTGCTGTCCGACCGGACTACTGTCCGAACGGACAGCCATCCGAGTGACCGGCCGTCCGAATGACTTCCACCTTGGGTCCCACACTTAACCAATTTTACCAAGATTTGGAGTCTGAGTGTTGAACGAATTGCTATCCGATTGGGCTACCAACCGACCGAATTACCATTCGGATCATGAGATACTTGGACTTTAACACTTAAACGATTTTCAACATGTTCAATGCACAAAGGATGCCACCCGATCGAACAACCGTCCGAGCGAGTGACACCCTGCTATGAATCTGTTCTCACGGAAGTGTCAACCTATCGGATTGCCGTCCGGTCGGACGATCGTCCGGTCGACCGACCTGAAAGATAGAGATACTTCGATGTTTTCAAAATGCTACAACGAAAACTTCAAAAGTCAAGCCATCATACACAAACACATCCTTCTCAAAGGAAGAAACAATCCACTCGAATTGTCATCCGCATGAGTAGCCGTCCGACCGGATTACCACCCGATCGAACTGCTGTCCGAGCCACTTACACCTTACACCGTTTTACGTGTCACTTATCGTTATGCTATCGTTTTAATCAGGCTAACCCTACTCTCTAGCGCTCCCTTCAATCCATCCATCGCTGTGAGTATACTCGATCCCTTTTTGTTTTACGCACTTTTGGGTGTCACATACGTTACTTATACAAAAACACATCGAACACACTACGCAATACTTTAAACGTTAACCGTTATCGCATGTTATACGTGACTTAATGAATGCTTGTTTGTTATGTTTACACATGGAATGCTATCTACCTGCCTTAGCAACGATAGTACTATAGTTTGGACTCAGCACCCGCTCATTCGGGGGTTGTTAAGGACAATTATTTGCATGGATTACAGTGGTGATCATGTATTACGAACTGCCTTGGGCAGTCAACCTGCAGTCATTGGTATCGATAGGTTCATGTCGATCACTAACATGCATCGTTTTACTCAATGTACTTGCTGGTTATGCGTAAACTATTTCGAACTCTATATGCTATTATTAAACTTGTATACTCGCCTTTACACTATGTGTATTGACTTTATTTTAACGTATGTGACAGGTGCTTAAGGTGTCTATTTGCTTGGAAATCAAGGCTAGGAAAGAGTCTTAGTAACCAACAAATAGTTGTCTGTACTAATGAAACCTGAGTTGTCGAAACAGAACAATTTTCCTGGATTTATCTGTAATAATTTGTTTGTCTTTTGAGACATGGTATGGGACATGTTATTTTAAATTGATTGGTAATGATAATTGTCATGGAAACTTCTGGACAATCTGTTTCGCTCAGTGCCATGCCCCGATGTTTCCGCCATCGGTTGGGGTGTGACATGTTAGATAAGGCCAATGCTTAAGGCCTTAAGTAACATTAAGTCTAAATTTGCCATTTTTCATGTCTAGGTGATATGCAAGTATACGAATGACTCTGTTGACTGTAAAGCTCGGTTGAGTATACTCTACACCCTTGTCGTGTGAGTAGTAGTCAATTCCCGTTTATATCCCGTTAGGGTTTGGGAATTGTGTAAGTTTGTAAAAAACTGTATGTGCGTATCCGGCCGGATACACATTGATGTTTTGCCTTTGTTGGCCTATTACAATATTTGTGTGTTGTCGCCACTTTGTGTGGGTATCGCGAATGAAGATTTTGCCATTCTTTTTTTGCAGATACCGCAAAGTGGGATACGCATTTGTAATAGAAAGGAAAAACAATATTCTATTGCATTGTTCATTTATTTATTGACAAATGGCCTGCGGGCCATTAGATTACATGGAAAATGTAAACGTAGCTTACATGTAACAGCGTCGAAGCTGCTGTGCGTTCCATGTTTTTGCTATAGGTTCCCCTTCTAATGTTTGTCCTTTGTACGCACCTTTGCCCAAGACCTCTTGGATGAGGTAGGGTCATTCCCATTTGGGGGCGAGTTTCCCTGGGCGTTCTGTGTTAGAGGCTTCATTGTCGCGAAGGACATAGTCTCCTCATTGATTGCTGCGTTTTCACGCCTTTCTTCTAGGAGGTCCAAGTCAAGCCTGCGTTCATCGCTGTTGTCAATCATGTTGATAGCTAACATTCGAGGTGAAGGGAGACCTATCTCGGTGGGGATCACCACCTCAGACCCATAGTCTAGGCTGAAGGATGTCTCCCCGTGACTTGTCTTTGGGTTAGTCCTGTGAGCCCATAGGATACTTGGGAGTTCATCGACCCAGCCGCATCTGGCTGTTCCTAATCGTGCCTTTATGCCTTCGACTAAACTTTTATTGATGCTCTTAACTTGGCCTTTCCCTTGCGGATGCACCACTGAGGAGAAGACGTGTTCAATGTTTAGTTCCTTTAGCCAGTTTTAGAAATATTCGGCCATGAAGTTGGTGTCGTTATCGGTTACGATGCACATTGGTAGACCGAAACGGCAGATGATATGTTCCCAGATAAATTTTCTAGTTATCATAGCGGTGGTAGAGGCTAGCGGTTTTGCTTCTACCCATTTGGTAAAATAGTCGACAGCCACTATGATAAACTTTACCGCACCTGGTGCGTCTGGAAACAGTCCCACCACGTCGATGGCCCATTTTTTAAAAAGGCCATGTGGTGGTGACAGGGACGAGGTTGTTCTTGGGGCGCAAGGTTTTGGGCACGTGTCGCTGACAATTGAAAAACTTGCGTAAGACTTTAACCGCATCCAGGTGCATGTCGGGCCAGTAATACCCAGCATTCATGATTTTGGCCACTACCATGCGCGGACCTGCGTGTATACCACATATTCATTCGTGTATCTCTCTAATCAGATATGTGGCATCTTGGGGGTCGACGCATCGTAGGAGTTTCCCCAGGTATGATTTGTTGTATAAAATACCGTCTCCCATCTGATAGTGGCACGCTTTGTATTGTAGCTTGCGTCCTTCTGCTTTACTCTCGGGAGTAACACCTGATTGTAAGTATGCAATAATTGGTGTCATCTAGGATGTTGTACCGTACTGGATGACATTGACTTGGCACAGGGGTACTGAGAGATTTTGCAGAATCTCAATGCGTATCTCATTTGCCAGATGTTGGAAGCTGGTGGATGCGAGTTTTGGAAGTGCATCCGCGGGTTTGTTTTCACTCCTGTTGATATGTCGGATATTGAAGGACGTGAACTTTGATTTCAGTTTCATGGCTTGTTCGAGATAGAGGATCATGACATCCCCTTTTGCGGCATAGTCACCGCGCACTTGCCCTACAACTAGCAATGAGTCGACGTGTGCTTCCAAATGCTGGACGCCGAGCTTAACTACCAAACGCAGCCCTGCTAGTAGAGCCTCATACTCTGCCCCATTGTTTGTGCTTTTGAAATCGAGGCGGATTGCATAGGTGAGTTCTTAGCCATCAGGGCTGACGAGTCGCAGACCCGCACCTGCACCATCCTCGTTGGACGCACCATCGGTGTATAGTGCTCAGATATCTGATGAGAATGGTGGAGGTGTAGGATTTTGTTCATCTTCGCATTCTTGGATGCGATTTGACGGGACTTCGGCGACAAAATCAGCCAAAACTTGGCCCTTGATCGCTGGACGCGGTTTGTAGATCACTGTGTGCGCGCCCAGTTCAATGGCCCATTTTCTAGCCTCCCAGAGATTTCGGGCTTGGAGAGAATTTGCCCGATCTTGTAGTTGGTTAACACGATGATGACGTGGTCTGCAAAGGAACGTCGTAACCATCTTGATGCGTGCACCAGTGCGAGTACCAACTTCTGGATGATGGAGTATCTTGTCTCTGGGTCATTGAGCATTTCGCTGACAAAGTAGATTGGTGTTTGAACTCCCTCCAACTCCACTATGAGTACCGCGCCCACCGCGTTGTCTACGGCAGATAGGTACAAGATGAGTGGTTCTTTCTTGCGTGGTGCGGTTAGAGTTGGGAGTTGGATCAAACACTCTTTCATCTCCCGTAACGCGTTTTCAGCTTCTACGGTCCATTGGAACTGTTCCTTTTTTAAGCAGTTCCGCAGAGTACGGATGAAAGGATAAGATTTAGCTGCGTGATTGGCTAAAAATCTGTTTAACGCGGCTAGCCGGCCGGCAAGTCATTGCATTTCCTTCATTGTGGAAGGCGATGGCATGCACTCGACCGCCTGGACCTTTTCCGGGTTCATCTTGAATCCATCTTTTGTGACGATGAATCCAAGGAACTTGCCTTCTTCCATCCCAAACGAGCATTTTCCAGGATTGAGCTTCATATTGACGCTACGCAGAGTTTGGAATGTTCTTTCGATATCGTTGAGCATGGTATCCTCTTCCATGCTCATGACGACTAGGTCGTCCATGTAGATTTCGACACTCTTGCTGATTTGATCGCCAAAAGTGTCGTTCATCAATTTTTGATAAGTTGCGCCCGCTTTGCGCAACCAAAACGGCATTTTTGTGTAACAATAATTCCCGGTAGGGGTGCGGAATGCCGTTTTATCTTCGTCCTCGATTGCCATCTGCACTTGGTGATAGCCTTTATAACAATCGAGGAAACACTTCCATCGAAACGGGGAGAGGTTATCAACTTTCTCGTCGATCTCGGGAAGTGCGTAACAATCTTTGGGGCAGGCTTTGTTGAGATCTTTATAGTCGACGCACATGCGCCAGCCCCCGGTTGGTTTTTCTATCATGACTGGGTTGGATAACCAAGTCTGGTATTTGACTTCCCGCAGGATGCCTGCGGAGAGCAGTTCTTTGACCTGCTCATGCATCGCCTCGTTCTTTGCAGATCCAAGGTGGCGTTGGCCTTGGATCACCGGCTTGATACCTGGCAGGGTATTCAAGAAATGTTACGCAATTTCGCGTGGCACCCCTGTCATGTCGGCAGGTGTCCATGCAAAGATATCTTGATTCCTGAAGAGGAGTTGCTTCAGGCGCGCTCTGGGGTTATTGGACAAAGCATGGCCCAACGTGACCATCTGTTCGGGGTATCTTGCGTTAAGTACCCATTTCTCTGGTTGGGTGTTGGGGGTGAGCCTTGTCGTCTTTTTCGGACGCAGTTCATCCGTAGACATAACTTCTCTGCGGGCATAAATTATCGCAACCCCCGTCTCGGTTGGGAAACCGATGGCAGAGTGGGGGACGGATGTAATCATGTTGAAATCACCCTGGGACTCCCGCCCGAGAAGTACGTCGTATCAAGAGGTGTTGGGTAGGACCATGAAGTTTACCTCCTCCGTTCGCGTGTGCCTACCTTTGGTAAGGCGCATGGGGAAAGTAATTTGGCCCAGGGGGAATACGCTTTCCCCCACGAATCCGGCCAAAGGGTAGTCCACCGGCTGCAACCGATCTTTGTCTTCCTGATCGAACTGGTTGAAGCACTGCTCGCATATAATGTCAGAAGTACTGCTCGGGTCAATGAACAACCGCTCCGTGCAGTAATGAGCTAGGTAGCCGGTGATGACGACATCGCGCCTGTCGCTCGGTCTGCCTCGGACTTTGGGGAAAACGACTTGTTCATCTTTCCAGTCGTTGTCCCCTCTTCTTGCCACCTTGCGCGGCCTTCCACTGCCCCCATTGATCATGTGGGTTGAGGCCACATACATGGTCTTTTTGCCTGTGGAGGTGCCCTCGTCTTGGGGGTGATGCGCTTGGTTTGCTTCTGCGCGGCTGTCAAGAAATGTTGCAGCTTCCCCTCTTTCAGGGCTCGCTCAATCTCCAACCGGAGACTGATGCAGTTGTTGGTTGAGTGGCCCGAGTACTTGTGATACTCACAGTAGAGAGTGAGATCTTGGTTCTTTTTGGACTTCATTGGTTGGGCCGGTCGCAAGAATTGTGCGTCCGTAAGGAGGACGTCTCTTGGTGACTTGTTGATCTCGATCCAGTTGCGGTCCCGAGATTCATTCTTGGATGCCCGGTTGTCGCATTGGGCATTGATTGTCGCCCTTGCGTCGGGCTGGTAACTGTGCGGGACGTATGGTTTGGAATCATTGGCCCGATTCCACGTGTCCCGGTTGCGCTTGTTGTTGCGCTTGGTGTCTTGGCGGGAGGATTGACCTTCCGCCTGGGGGTGTGCCTTGGCAGTGTGCGGTTTGAGAGACCGCTGAGTTTGGGCATACGTCTTGACCGCGGCCATGACGTCGTCCCACTTTTCTGGCAAGCCCTCCTTGCCTGAGATGGTCATGACCATTTCATCGTCCTTGACGGCTCGAATGAAATGGTTGCATGCCATTTGATCTGATATTCCGCCGATCTCGAGGCACTCTTTATTGTAGCGGATGACAAACGACTCGAGGCTTTCGTTGTCTCCGCACCAGATGTTAATGACGCCCATTGAATCGCGCTTGTGACGTCGCTGCTGGCTGAAATGTGCAAGAAATTTTGCTTGCAGTTGTTCAAATGAAGCCAGCGATCCAACTGGCAAAGAATCGAACCATGCCCTCGCTAATCCAATGAGGGTCTGGGGAAAAAATGGCACCATGTGGCCTCGTCCCACTTGCCCATGCACCCAGCGCCGGTAAAAATGTTCATGTGGTCGTCCGGAACGGACGAGCCATTGTATTTCCCAATCGTAAGTGGGAGTTTAGTTGTTGTGACTTCGGCGTGGGCGATCTCCGGTACGAATTTAGAGTTTTCGGCCGCGGATCTTGGCCTGTAGGGTTGGGTTTGGTTGCGCTTAGCAGCGGAGGTAGGTAGTGCGGGATTAAGTGGGAGGAACGTAATTGTATCCTCCTGGTTAACTGTTAGCCTAGTGAGATTCCCCGCAATATGTACAGTCGTCTGGGTCGGTACGATCATACCCTTCGTTGTGGGGTTGTGGTCCCAGACGGCTATGGGTGCCGGAGCCGCGGTGGGCTGTGGACTGTCGCCTATTTTCACCATGAGGGCCTAGGCGGCTTTGTGTTGGGCCCCTACGGCGGGACCCATATGTGGAATCGTCCTCTTCGAGCGTGCGGAAGCTACATATTCATACATCTTAACAAAAGTGAGTGTAACTTGCTTGTTTTCACTCCAAATCACTTGATTCTTTCTTCTATTGCTCTGTTATGTTCTTGGGTTTGATTCCTTGGGTTTTCCCTTGAAAAATCATGTTTGGAATTGCCCTAAAAAGGACCAAAACTTTCTGTTTTGTTTGATGTTATTCAAGAACTTGTTTAAACTTACCCAACTTGTGTCTAACACATCTCAAACCTATGTCCTAATGCTTACAACCTATCTCATGGTTGGTTAAGCTTAAAAACAAGGTTGAGACACTTAAATCAGAGGATTAAACCTCATAAACTTTCTGTTTTGTTAGGGTATTTAACCCACAAGTCATGTCAAGCTTAGACCTTGATGAATGAGTGATTATGGAACAACTTGGGTTGTTCCA
This sequence comes from Helianthus tuberosus, assembly GCA_030545235.1. Lineage (NCBI taxonomy): Eukaryota > Viridiplantae > Streptophyta > Magnoliopsida > Asterales > Asteraceae > Helianthus > Helianthus tuberosus. The sequence goes on along the minus strand of CM060450.1, from coordinate 32,887,852 downwards.
ACATAAAATCCTCACATGATTTGATGATTTCTCCTTAGTTAGGTTGTTTATATTATTATACAAATCCTAGTTCGTGACCCTCCTTGGTTATTTTTACATCAAGTGAAGTGGTGAACATTCAAGGGGTTCCTAAACGGAAGCTTGTTCTTCCTACCCCATACATGACATCCATGATAACTCGAGGTGCCTAAATGAAGATCCTAATCTTCTACCTCCTACATGAATTATTGGACTAAATAATATGTAATACTTAACCTAAATATGTACATACACTCATTTGAACCTTTTAATGTTGAACTTGTGTTCATATGTTAAGAGTAGTAGAATATCATCTAAGACTTTAAAACCATGATATGATTCTAATGGGTGTACTACCAATGAAATACAATATAACCCTAGTGGTTACATAGTGTCATACAAGAGTTACTAAGTTAAAGATGATTATTTTTCATATCATAATTTATACTTTATGCTATATTAAACTCTGAATTTATAATCTTCCGTTAAACGCCAAACTCACACACCTATGTTTCCTCATGCAGAAGGACTAGGTGCTCCAAACTAATCCATCCACCAACTCACTCGCGTGATTTCAAGTAGGAAAGCTTGCAACCACCGTGAGTATACTCGTATTCCCCTCTTTACTTTTACCACTTTTGGGGTGTAACATGTTTACTTATCAAAACTTACACATGAACATTTTGCTTAAACACATGAACATTCCTATAACATGCTTGTATACGTGATTGCTTGATACTTTAAACTTGGGTGAAACGTTATGTGTTGAACTTATCATTAACTTCGTACGAGCCTAACCGTGACATATGTAGCGCTATAGGATTGATGACCCGCCCGTAGACTTGTGGTTATGTCATGAGCATCTTGCGTCTCATTTGGTTTGATATGTTAGACACATGCCATATTTATTGTTTATCATGAATCACATGCTTGCTATGAGGAATTGTTTAAAACTAATCTTTTGTTATGTACGTACCAAACTTGTATACTCGCCATTGCTTTTGCATTGAATTGTATTTTAAACATGTTACAGGTTGATGATGATGATGCTATGAAAAGAAGTAGCGTTGATGCCTAGATACACATATAGACGTTTAGGTTTAATATGTTGTATCAATTTTTGCTTATGTTGTTATGTATTACTTTTGGAACTTGTTGTTATTTGAGTTTATGTAATGTTGACAATTTGAAGTTATGAAATGAAATGGGAATTATTTAAATATTGTCACGAATAGCGTTATGATGTCTCTAACAATCTTCACACTTCGTCTCATCCCGATGTTTCCGCCATTGGTTGGGGTGTGACAGATTGGTATCAGAGCCTTAACTATAGGGAATTAGAAAAAGTAGGAATGCTTTTACCTAGTCTATAGTTTTAGAGCCTTAATTTTTTTTCATTTTTCTTGAAACTACTTGCGTGCTACTTTAATTACTTCTTATTTATCCTCCTTTATCTTTTAAACGTATATGCCATTTATGTGTTAATACTTGATATGCAATTCTTATGTGTTAATACTTGTTTCATTATGCGTTAATATTTGTTTTAATATTCCATTCTTTATGTGCTATTCTTGACATGTTTATACTTGTTTGTTAACATTCAACTTACGCTTGTCCCCTTACATTTTACTTGACTATTCTAAATCCGTAAACACTCGTATTATACAAACGAGACGAATTTACCAAAATAGGCGTGAAACCCACAATTTGGTGAACGACTCTCAATCCACCTATTCTTTTTACACGAAATATCGCCATTAAGCTAGGAGTGAAATCCACATCTTAATGGTAAATTTCAAATTCTAGTGGACCCTCGTCAACGTGTCGAAATTAAATTTTGACCCGACGAGTACCAACCACACTTAGGATACTAAGTCGCCAAGTTAGGGGTGAAACCCGCACCTTGTCAACTAGTTCCACTCCTTGGTTTTCATTAATCCCGCCAAGTCTCGAAATTTCAATTGATTTGGGGACATGTAGTAACCGGAAGGGTAAATACCGTTAACTGACTTGTCGGCGAGAGTATTTCACCTATTAGGCCAAAGCATGCTCCTCAAACTCGAAAGACTTTTCGACCACGTTGGATAGTCAAAGTTCCGTTTTGGAACCATCCCAAATTTTAATCAAACATGTGTTCTACTATTTATTTTATACGATGCAATCTTTCAAATTTGAAATTTCTTTCGATATTTTCTTCTCACACACACATCGTATTGAATCTTTCCATACATTTATACATATGCATGATTTCATATAATTTAAATTCATTTTCCTTATAACGACAAGTGGAGACATATCATTGAGATAGGAGTGACTTCCTTACCTTGACGATTAACTCCACTCCCCTTTTCTTAAAACGACCTCACCAACGAGTTAGGGGTGATTCCCTTACCTAGGTGATCGTTACCAAAACGTCTCTTCAAAATATCTTATTATGCAAACTCGATCATACCTAAATTATTTATCATTATTCAAAATACATACGTATACGATTTCAAAATACATTGTTTTATCAAGCGTACTTTCTATCCTACAATTTATTTTCAACTCATATACACGAGATTCTTAATCATATCTTAAACGTTTTACTACACAAATTTCCAAACCTCACGAAATGCTACCTATCAATTTAATCAGTCCAATGAAACTCTTGCCCATACACTTCATATTCAAATTAATCACTAAAACACGCACACGTTATATCATCATACTAGAGACTTCCATTATTGATCAAAATCAGACCAACTTTTCTCAACTACTTATAGGATTTTGTAGGTGCTATATGAATGTTTTACCAAATACTCCTTTCGACACCAACAAATCATTTGCTAAAACATTTAACAATCACTAAGTCCTTTTGTAAAATTTCATTTCTAAGGATCCTCGTTTTCACAAGAACCTCCTAAATTCATAATTTCTTGTTTGATGAAACGAACTTACTTTTATCGAAAACCTTTTTCCTACACCAGTTTACAAACCACGTGGGCAAGAAGAATTCATGGGGACCGATCATCTTCGGTTTACGTAAACTCTTTTGAAACAAAAGTAGCATTTCCATTCATTACAAAATACATTATGCTTAACCAATGAGTACTTTATATCCTCTTACACATGAAAACTATATTCTACCTTTCCAACCAAACCCAATCTAATTTTGATTCAATGAACTCAATGTTTCGTTTAAACAACTATACATGCATATCATCATACACGTTTTAGTCGTTGCATCGCGACAATTTCATTTATATCGTTCGTATTTACATGCTCGACCTCTTGGGCACTTTTACTTGCTTAACTCTGTTATGTTTCAATTAATGCTATATACGTAATCATTAGTATTCGTACTCACACTCACACTCATATTCATAACAATACATTTTATGCTTATAATCGTATTCATATTTATACTCATATGTTTCATGTTTTTACCTATACTCATATGTTTCATGTTTTTACTTATACACATACGTTGCATGCTTATACGTATACACATACTACCCGTACGTGTTATGTTGATACACATACTTGCGTGCTTATTCATACTTAAACTTATACTTATGCTCACACTTTCGTTCATACTCATGATCCATACATTCGTACCCGTATGCGAGCGTAATCCGGGTGATTCGCTTACGTGGGTCCCATACATACTTAAGCGTGGACTTGCTTACATACTACACTCATATACGTACACCTTCTTACTTTTCAAATTTACGTATACCCTGATTCGTACACCACTAGTACAAGCTATGCGGATCATGCGGCGATCAATATAATCACGGGTGCACACGAGATTATAGTGATAGGCGTATGAGAACCATAGAGTGTACTACTGTGTATGGTAAGACACGGAACGTAACGTGACACCGGATACGAAACGGACGTAATGTGGTCAAAACATGGTGGATACGCCGCTGGTACTTCCTATATATAAGTGTTTTCACCACATTACCAAACTTTCGTAAAACGTGTCATGAGAAATTCAGTGTTTTACAGACCTATTTAGACCTAATACAACTTTAGACAACTCACAAACGCATTATATCCGATTATCCACGACGAGACTTCGTTCTTAACACACTACGTTCATCTATCCAACACTTATGCTATTCTTATACTTGCACTCTTTAAGAGTCATTCGTTCATTTCTATACTCATATTATACTCCTATATCATTTCTCTCATATGAACCTCGTTCACAATCAAGCTCGTTAAAACATTTGAATCCTAAGTCTTATTACCTTAGAACCGATTTCCTATTCTTTATTCTTGTGTAAACGTATTTAATAGGTCGTTAATACTTTATCTTACCAAACCTCCTCGTTCCACTCGAGAAGCAATTTCTATGAACATGTGGTTTTATACTATCTTTAAAACTTCCTACACAATCTATTTTATTGATTTCAAACCATTGTATGAAGACCTCCTTCGTAAATACAATAAATTTGTAAAACAACTCCAATTTTAGCCATTCAAAAATCATTTTACCTATATACGTTTACCCCTGCTTATGCCTCAAGACCATTTTTAGCTAGACAAATCACTTTACAAACTTATTTTATTCTCCCAAAATTTCGTACCTTCAAAACATTTCAAAATTTCGATTCTCAAGTTTTCGTCAAAACTCTTCAAGTCTACCTCTTGAATAAATTTCGGGACGAAATTTCCTAAAGGAGGGGAGACTGTAGCACCCCGCTTATTTGTACTTTCCTTTTATAGCAAGTCTTATTCGTATTTCTATTTTTGGAAACCTTGTGTTCTTGTAATCGACCTTTCTTTGTAACCGTTGTAAAATCCGAGACTTTGGATCATGAATAAAACTCGTATTTTGTTAATTACATGTTACACATACCTTATATACACTCATACATTCAATTTCGTGGAACAATTGATGCTTATTCGTAATCCTTGGAAACTATGCGCTAAACTTGTAAATACATGAAACTTATGCATAAAACATGTTTCGATCATAAAAGATACTTGAATGCGACCTTGATACGCTTGATTATACTTTGATTATGTTCCTCATGCTTGATTATGCCTTATACTATGCTTTCATATCAAAACAAGTCCCTAAACTATCAAGAATACACCCAAAAGCATCAAACTTAAACTACAGGGACTGAATTGTAATTAAGCCAAACTTCCCCAAAAGGGGGCGCCGCGTGACGCCAAGGACCCTGTTTCGACAGATTGTGTTTCTTCAGCTGTTTGTGCACGAAATCCTAAGTCCTAACCTTACCCAATCCCCTTTAATCCACCTCTAAACACCTCCAATCATCTCTAATCTCTTCCACTATAAATACACACCCTCTTCAACCCATTTTACACTTTCACAACTCATTACACTCCACAAATTCACTCTCAATCTGTTGCAAATCAGAGTTCTTGGACAGATTCATACATCTTAACAAAAGTGAGTGTAACTTGCTTGTTTTCACTCCAAATCACTTGATTCTTTCTTCTATTGCTTTTTTATGTTCTTGGGTTTGATTCCTTGGGTTTTCCCTGGAAAAATCATGTTTGGAATTGCCCTAAAAAGGACCAAAACTTTCTGTTTTGTTTGATGTTATTCAAGAACTTGTTTAAACTTACCCAACTTGTGTCTAACACATCTCACACCTATGTCCTAATGCTTACAACCTATCTCATGGTTGGTTAAGCTTAAAAACAAGGTTGAGACACTTAAATCAGAGGATTAAACCTCATAAACTTACTGTTTTGTTAGGGTATTTAACCCACAAGTCATGTCAAGCTTAGACCTTGATGAATGAGTGATTATGGAACAACTTGGGTTGTTCCAACATAAAATCCTCACATGATTTGATGATTTCTCCTTAGTTAGGTTGTTTATATTATTATACAAATCCTAGTTCGTGACCCTCCTTGGTTGTTTTTACATCAAGTGAAGTGGTGAACATTCAAGGGGTTCCTAAACGGAAGCTTGTTCTTCCTACCCCATACATGACATCCATGATAACTCAAGGTGCCTAAATGAAGATCCTAATCTTCTACCTCCTACATGAATTATTGGACTAAATAATATGTAATACTTAACCTAAATATGTACATACACTCATTCGAACCTTTTAATGTTGAACTTGTGTTCATATGTTAAGAGTAGTAGAATATCATCTAAGACTTTAAAACCATGATATGATTCTAATGGGTGTACTACCCATGAAATACAATATAACCCTAATGGTTACATAGTGTCATACAAGGGTTACTAAGTTAAAGATGATTATTTTTCGTATCATAATTTATACTTTATGCTATATTAAACTCCGAATTTATAATCTTTCGTTAAACGCCAAACTCACACACCTATGTTTCCTCATGTAGAAGGACTAGGTGCTCCAAACTAATCCATCCACCAACTCACTCGCGGGATTTCAAGTAGGAAAGCTTGCAACCACCGCGAGTATACTCGTATTCCCCTCTTTAGTTTTACCACTTTTGGGGTGTAACATGTTTACTTATCAAAACTTACACATGAACATTTTGCTTAAACACATGAACATTCCTATAACATGCTTGTATACGTGATTGCTTGATACTTTAAACTTGGGTGAAACTTTATGTGTTGAACTTATCATTAACTTCGTACGAGCCTAACCGTGACATATGTAGCGCTATAGGATTGACGACCCACCCGTAGACTTGTGGTTATGTCATGAGCATCTTGCGTCTCATTTGGTTTGATATGTTAGACACATGCCATATTTATTGTTTATCATGAATCACATGCTTGCTATGAGGAATTGTTTAAAACTTATCTTTTGTTATGTACGTACCAAACTTGTATACTCGCCATTGCTTTTGCATTGAATTGTATTTTAAACATGTTACAGGTTGATGATGACGATGCTATGAAAAGAAGTAGCGTTGATGCCTAGATACACATATAGACGTTTAGGTTTAATATGTTGTATCAATTTTTGCTTATGTTATTATGTATTACTTTTGGAACTTGTTGTTATTTGAGTTTATGTAATGTTGACAATTTGAAGTTATGAAATGAAATGGGAATTATTTAAATATTGTCACGAATAGCGTTATGATGTCTCTAGCAATCTTCACACTTCGTCTCATCCCGATGTTTCCACCATTGGTTGGGGTGTGACATGCGGAATGCCGTTTTATCTTCGTCCTCGATTGCCATCTGCAATTGGTGATAGCCTTTATAATAATCGAGGAAACACTTCCATCGAAACGGGGCGAGGTTATCGACTTTCTCGTCGATCTCGGGAAGTGCGTAACAATCTTTGGGGCAGGCTTTGTTGAGATCTTTATAGTCGACGCACATGCGCCAGCCCCCGGTTGGTTTTTCTATCATGACTGGGTTGGATAACCAAGTCTGGTATTTGACTTCCCGCAGAATGCCTGCGGAGAGCAGTTCTTTGACCTGCTCATGCATCGCCTCGTTCTTTGCAGATCCAAGGTGGCGTTGGCCTTGGATCACCGGCTTGATACCTGGCAGGGTATTCAAGAAATGTTGTGGAATTTCGCGTGGCACCCCTGTCATGTCGGCAGGTGTCCATGCAAAGATATCTTGATTCCTGAAGAGGAGTTGCTTCAGGCGCGCTCTGGGGTTATTGGACAAAGCATGGCCCAACGTGACCATCTGATCGGGGTATCTTGCGTTAAGTACCCATTTCTCTGGTTGGGTGTTTGGGGTGAGCCTTGTCGTCTTTTTCGGACGCAGTTCATCCGTAGACATAACTTCTCTGCGGGCATAAATTATTGCAACCCCCGTCTCGGTTGGGAAACCGATGGCAGAGTGGGGGACGGATGTAATCATGTTGAAATCACCCTGGGACTCCCGCCCGAGAAGTACGTCGTATCAGGAGGTGTTGGGTAGGACCATGAAGTTTACCTCCTCCGTTAGCGTGTGCCTACCTTTGGTAAGGCGCATGGGGAAAGTAATTTGGCCCAGGGGGAATACGCTTTCCCCCACGAATCCGGCCAAAGGGTAGTCCACCGGCTGCAACCGATCTTTGTCTTCCTGATCGAACTGGTTGAAGCACTGCTCGCATATAATGTCAGAAGTACTGCCCGGGTCAATGAACAACCGCTCTGTGCAGTAATGAGCTAGGTAGCCAGTGATGACGACGTCGCGCCTGTCGCTCGGTCTACCTCGGACTTTGGGGAAAACGACTTGTTCATCTTTCCAGTCGTTGTCCCCTCTTCTTGCCACCTTGCGCGGCCTTCCACTGCCCCCATTGATCATGTGGGTTGAGGCCACATACATGGTCTTTTTGCCTGTGGAGGTGCCCTCGTCTTGGGGGTGATGCGCTTGGTTTGCTTCTGCGCGGCTGTCAAGAAATGTTGCAGCTTCCCCTCTTTCAGGGCTCGCTCAATCTCCAACCGGAGACTGATGCAGTTGTTGGTTGAGTGGCCCGAGTACTTGTGATACTCACAGTAGAGAGTGAGATCTTGGTTCTTTTTGGACTTCATTGGTTGGGCCGGTCGCAAGAATTGTGCGTCCGTAAGGAGGATGTCTCTTGGTGACTTGTTGATCTCGATCCAGTTGCGGTCCCGAGATTCATTCTTGGATGCCCGGTTGTCGCATTGGGCATTGATTGTCGCCCTTGCGTCGGGCTGGTAACTGTGCGGGACGTATGGTTTGGAATCATTGGCGCGATTCCACGTGTCCCGGTTGCGCTTGTTGTTGCGCTTGGTGTCTTGGCGGGAGGATCGACCTTCCTTCTGGGGGTGTGCCTTGGCAGTGTGCGGTTTGAGAGACCGCTGAGTTTGGGCATACGTCTTGACCGCGACCATGACGTCGTCCCACTTTTCTGGCAAGCCCTCCTTGCCTGAGATGGTCATGACCATTTCATCATCCTTGACGGCTCGAATGAAATGGTTGCATGCCATTTGATCTGATATTCCGCCGATCTCGAGGCACTCTTTATTGTAGCGGATGACAAACGACTCGAGGCTTTCATTGTCTCCGCACCAGATGTTAATGACGCCCATTGAATCGCGCTTGTGACGTCGCTGCTGGCTGAAATGTGCAAGAAATTTTGCTTGCAGTTGTTCAAATGAAGCCAGCGATCCAACTGGCAAAGAATCGAACCATGCCCTCGCTAATCCATTGAGGGTCTGGGGAAAAAATGGCACCATGTGGCCTCGTCCCACTTGCCCATGCACCCAACGCCGGTAAAAATGTTCATGTGGTCGTCCGGATCGGACGAGCCATTGTATTTCCCAATCGTAAGTGGGAGTTTAGTTGTTGTGACTTCGGCGTGGGCGATCTCCGGTACGAATTTAGAGTTTTCGGCCGCGGATCTTGGCCTGTAGGGTTGGGTTTGGTTGCGCTTAGCAGCGGAGGTAGGTAGTGCGGGATTCAGTGGGAGGAACGTAATTGTATCCTCCTGGTTAACTGTTAGCCTAGTGAGATTCCCCGTAATATGTACAGTCGTCTGGGTCGGTACGATCATACCCCTCGTTGTGGGGTTGTGGTCCCAGACGGCTATGGGTGCCGGAGCCGCGATGGGCTGTGGACTGTCGCCTATTTTCGCCATGAGGGCCTAGGCGGCTTTGTGTTGGGCCCCTACGGCGGGACCCATATGTGGAATCGTCCTCTTTGAGCGTGCGGAAGCTACAGTAGGAGGACCCGCGGTCTTCGCGCCTACTTCGGGAGGCTGGTGGGTGGGGGCCCTACCCTCGTATTGCAAGATACGAGCCGTAGGTGTGTTTGGTACGCGGGTGGGGCCGCCGGGAATTTGCGCTTCTGCGCAAGATCTATTATAGGTTGCGGCGAGGATAGTTTGTTGTTGGTATTACCAGGCATGGAGGTCCATGCCCGGAGGTATCACAGAAGTATACTGTGAAAAATCTGGTATGAACATGGGGGGGACGCCCCCTTGTGTGGATGTGCCAATGTGGCCAACGTGTTGGTCTGGGGGAGCCGTCCCTGCAGGCCCTGGGTTTGCGAGGTTTAGACTTTCCCCGCTAGTATTGTTTTGACGATCAGACATGATCTCAAAAAAGAAAAGGATGCGAAAAAAGTGCTAAGAGTAGCGGTGAGCGCCAATGATGAAACAGTTGTTAACCAAGGGAGGTTAATTCACTGGTCTCGTCAAGTAGGGTTAATCCCTTCTTTCCGAGGATCGGTGGCTGGATCGTCCGTTGGTCTATCTCCTGCACAAGGAAAGCAAACCTTGACTCGTAACAAGGAGGATGGGGTGGGGGTGCTCCTTGTTACCACTCTCCGGCGTGAGAATCAGTAATTTGCTTGTGAAGCAAACTGTGTGATAGTAGTAGTAATGAGAGAGTTGAGAGTCGATACCTCAAACCTGGTTTGAGATGGGTATTTATAGCCGAGGAGTGAAGGAGGGTAATTGAGTGGCTAGACTGACAACGCACAGCCTCTTGTAGGTGTGTCAGGCTTGTCGGTTACGGTGGTGATGCCACGTCCTACTGTGGTGTCAGTCTGTTGCTTACGTGTGGGCTGACAGGCGACTTTCATCGGTGCCACTTGCTCTGTGGTGTCAGTCCCACTTATCTTGTGGGCAGGATGCGGTGCCGGACCGCATCGCTGCTCGTGGTAACTGCTGTTGTTTCCGCGTTGTTGCTCTGACCAAGACATATGTGGGATGCGGTGCCAGGCCGCATCACCACTTGTGGTGACTGTTGCTGTTGTCCAGATCCTTTGTCGTGACGAAAATGTTCATAGGATGTGGTGCCAAGCCGCATCACTACGTGCAACATCCATTTTCATACACAAGGTAAGTCTTCTTCTTATCACTTGACAGATTGGATTCGACCGCTGTGTTCGCGCGTGCCCGCACGGACACATATAAGTTCTTGCTGGTGGGGGTTTTTGATAAGGGTAATGGTCACTCGCAGCCCTGTTGGTGCGAGATCTGAGACCATACCCAAAAACTAATTACATAACAAGCCCAAACCAATTAACTACTTAATCAATTATGCATAAAACTTCAGGTTCCAACATAAATAAATAATTAAAATTATAAAGATTGAATAGAAAAAAAGCTTTGAATTGTCGTTGACTATAATTCACCAGAAACGAATGTTGTTGATGTTTATTATTATTGTTGTTGTTCTTGTTATTATTATTATTATTATTATTATTATTATTATTATTAATTTTTTTTTTTTTTTTTGTTATAGTGCACGGGGAATTGTCAACAGTAGAAAAAAAGATGACAATTAAAGCCTGCAGATGATTTGCGAAGGAGCATGGCCCACTCGAAGTTTGTGACTCACCATAAGCCCAAAGCGTGACAGTTGGATCCGAGGCCATTATCGTGAAATCATGGGACACTTTTTAATATAAAAGAAGGCTGCTGTTACGAGGGGACCGGGCCAATATTTTTTTTACGGCAAAATCACTTTATATATAAATATAAAGAGTCAATAAGAAGCTGGGAGACAAGAACAAACAAGAAACAAAACAAAAGAAAGAAACAACTAAGTTATGTCTACAACATCAAATGATACACAGTTTTCCCATTTCGGTTTCTGGAATCTCGAGCGATAACTAATCCAAAGAAAAGAGTCTTCTTTGATGAGCTCCACCGTCTTCATAGTCGGGATAAAGCAGCCATTGAACACCTTTGCATTTCTTGCACTCCAGATTCTCCAGACTGTAGCTATCACAATTGTGTTAGCTAAACGTTTCCATACTCTTCCACCCGGGCACTCCTTAACATAGTTCATAAAGTCTAACAGCGACCCGCAACCATCAGGGAATCGAATACGGACCCAAGTCAAAACATTCCACCATATACTTCTAGCCCACAAACATTTAATAAAAATATGATCCGAACACTCCACTACAAGCTCACATCGAGGACAACTAATATCGGGTCACACCACTCCCCTACGGTCAAGACCTTCCCTAGACACAATCCTACCTAAAACAGCTCCTCCGGGCCAATACCTACTGTTCGAAGATTATTTAAAAAACGGCTGACGGCGGCAAGAAAAAAAAATAAGACGGCTGTAATCATTGAGTCCTATTTCCGGACAACACATACAAAGAGTCCCTGCCAACAGTCAAATAATTAGTGAATATCAGAGAGATATTTCTATTATATAATAAGTTTCTTTCTCTTCTAGTTTTCTATCTCCCATCTATCTATTTTCTTTAGTTATTCACTAGAGCGGTTATGATCTGGAAGTCGATTCGGGGCAAGTGTTCGGATCTATTATGGCATAGCCATGAGGCGCTCAACGGACCTTTTTGATCTTATAAAAACCTTCTGACTTTAGATTGATACAAAAACGACTTTTTGTGCAACCAAGTATATTTCAGATATCTTGTGCAACCTACTATATTTCAAAAATCAATTAGGAGTTCTTAGATGGATTTGCTTGATGTTTTTAGATAGAGTAATAGTACTCTATTCCAAATCACGCGAGCAGACGTTAGCTATTACTAAGAAATTTTGATAGATTCAGTGATTCGAAGTCTTTTTTATTAGTTTTATTTTAATAGTCTTTTTTTAGAAAAAAAGAAAGACAAACAAAAATAGATTTTGTAAGTTATCCATGCATCAGTCCTACAAAATACCATACGAAATAGAACGCTTAGAAGAGATATAAAGAAACTTCTTTGATTGGTTCTTCCCAAAGGAAAGATTTATTTTATTTGACTGATGGGGCCAACAAATAATTAATTATAACAAATAAAAAAATATCTAAAACAATCTAAATTAGAAGTAAAATAAAGAAAAGGCCTGATCTTTTATTCGAAACGTTTGGTGATCTTCAACCAATTATGAACTTCTATATAATTATGATGAGAAAGTGCTATAGACGTTAACCCGAAAAAAATGGGATAGATCTACGAGACTTCTTATTAAGTTAGATATGGTAGATTCAAATGGGATACAAAAAGAGCTGACTGGTGAGTCGTATAAGTTAGGAAACTCTAAAGTACGGTTCTAAGGGAAGGAATTAACCCACCTATTCCGACCGGGGAGAACAACCATTCACCAGGGGGAATATGAAATTGCGGAGGCTTTGGTTTAAAAAGGAACAAGCTTGAGTTTGATATTATGGGATCCCTTGAAATAATTTTATGGGGTCCTTCAAAAATTTTGTATCCGGGGACCCCGACTCACTAAAGGTGAATCCGCCCTGGTTATTGTTGGAAAAGGTTTTGTAGTTTAAGTGAATGTGTTGTATCAATTTTATTTCTCTGAATGTGTTATCTTTTTTTTTAAAGGTGTGGATTACTCGCAAATGTCGGGATGTCTAGCATACGTTGTCTTAACCGGTTCCGCGCTAGAGAGCCCCTTCGCACAATAGATCCCCAATTTAAAACCCTTCAATGAGAAACCCTTATTACCCAGACTCGAACTTGAGACCTAGAGGGGAAAACTCACCCGGACCCAACATAGGTGGAACTTAAATACCTGTGGCCACCATATGTGTTATCTAATCCTTCAAATTTTGTGATGATTATGTTCGCGGATTCTAAATAACTCGAATTAACTTAAAGGACTTGATCATAATATAGGGTTTTGTATTAGGATGTGGTTAAAGTATATATATATTGTTGTATATTGATACTTTAAAGATTGGAATATATTTAAAGATACAATCTACATGACTGATTGACTGCATGCAAGTGGTGCAAGTGACTAATGTGTATAAAGGTTCGAGTAGGAGGTACGTATAATAAACTTAGTTGGGTGGGTTTCCATCCTTGACTATGTTAGATTACGTGAATAATAAGTAATATTTAGAATTGATTGTTAATGTTATCAGAAATTAAAAATTTATAAGAACTTAATGTTATCAGACATTCAGACATTAAAAATTTATAAGAACAATTATTATTGTTAATGTTATCAGAAATTAAAAATTTATAAGAACTTAATGTTATCAGACATTCAGACATTAAAAATTTATAAGAACAATTATTATAAGAACGCATTGAAACGATTGATGAATTTTAGTCTTCGGTGATTTATTATGCTATTTTAGGGAAAGACATTTCTATAATGATATATATATGAAATGGATTGATAATATTAGGTATTGTTAATATAGTATCATTTATTTTGAAGAAATTAAGTTCTTAGATAGATGAAAAGAAGTTATATATATATATATATAGGGGAGGGTTAGATAGAAAACCCTAAAAATTTGAGAAAACCCTAGAAAACCCAACCTCCCGACTTTTTTTTTTTTTTTTTTTTGAAAAAAATAACACATGTAATATACATGTTTTTAAGAGTTTTGAGCCAAAAAAATCAAAAAAGCGCTGAGTTTTTTTTTTTTAAATAAACAAGTTTCAGCAACTTTTTGTCTAACACATGTTAGTGATGAAAGTTGCTGAAACTTGTTTATTTTTTTTTAAAAAAATCCACTCGGCGCTTTTTTGATTTTTTTAGCTCAAAACTCTTAAAAACATGTATATTACATGTGTTATTTTTTTCAAAAAAAAAGTCGAGAGGTTGGTTTTCTAGGGTTTTCTCAAATTTTTAGGGTTTTCTATCTAGTATTGTCCTATATATATAGAGAGAGAGAGAGCGGTTAACATACAAAAAATTCACGTACGCGACAATACTGACCATCAGATCAACTTATCACGCACTGATAAGTAATCACGCAAGTATCAATTATCACGCATGGGCATCAAATTAACGTGCGTGATTTGTACATGTTTGCGTAATAATACACAAAAAAATGCTCCCATGCGTGATTAGGTTTCCAATTATAACGTGCGTGATTTTCGGATGCACTTGCGTAATTTGGTCGCGTACGTTATGTAGGTTAAGCCGTAATGTACATTATACTTTCTCTCTCTCTCTTTATATATATATATATATGGAGCCGCTAAAATGAGAACCACCCCTAGTTGTAAGAACCGTGAGAACCACTCTCCACCAATCACATTCAGCCAACAAAAAGGGTAATTTGGTCATTTACCCCATATGTCATATCCATCCTCTCTCCTCTCTCCTCTCTTTAAAAGATGCAGACTCTCCTCTCTCCTCTCTTTTCTATTTAAAAGTTGCAGACTCTCACCATTACCGATCCATTTTTAAAACCCACCCCAAATGTCTTCCGATCTCGACGCCTCCACCGCCACCGCTGGTGGTTGTACCAGCCGCCGCCACACCCCCACTACGAATCTCTCTATCTCTTCTGCGACACTCTCTCCCACTTTCTCCATTTTTCTATGTTTGTAGGGGAAATCGGGATGGAAGGAGTGCGCAGATGTAGGATCAGTGGGTGTTTAGAGCTTTTCTAAGAAAGAATGAAGAAGAAAGAGCAGGGGCGGAAGGCGGTGGTGGGGGCGCCTGATTCAAAAAATTTGGGTCTTTTTGTGATTCTTGATGATTTGCCCAAAGGTTCGTTTTGTTTCTGTTTTGATTGGGGTTCTTTGATTCAAAAAATTTGGGGTTTTTTCTACTTGAAGTTTGGTGGGTTTTGATTATTTTGGTGGGTTTTGTAAAAAACAGTGGTTGAAGTGGGTTTTGATATGTTGAGTGATGTTCATGTTCCTTTTGTTGGGTTTTGTTTGAATGATGTTCATGTTCATGTTTTGTTTGAATGATGTTCATGTTCCTTCTGTGGGTTTTAATATGATCGATGGTGATTTTGTGAATTTTTTGAATGTTTGAACAGGTTGCCTTTTTTGCTGGTTTTTGTTTGAATGATGTTCATGTTCCTTCATGTTTCCTTCTGGGATTGAATGATGTTCATGTTTCCTTTTGAATGTTTAAATCGGTTGAATCTGGTGCCTTATTGAATCGGCGGTGATGATGCAAAAAAAAACGGACGATGGCGCGGCAAAGATGGTGGAGGGTAGGTTTTTGAACCCGCAACCCCACTTTGCAGCCTCTGATTATCGGGAAATCTGAGCCAAAACTTTTCAAGAATCCACTCGTTCTTTTTTATTTTTGTTTGTTGGGTTTTTATATTTTTTTGAGGCGTCGATGATGATAGCAAACTATCTGAGACACCTACCGAGTAACTATTTTCTGGGTGCGTTCGTTTTTGTGTTAAAATTTTTTTTTTCTAAAAAAAAAAAGTCAAACCGTAAACTTTTTAACGTAAACCGTAAAACGTAAAAAGTTTTTCGTAAAACGTAATTTTTTTTTCGGAAAACCTAAAAAGTTTTACGTAAAACGTAAAAAAACGGCACGTAAAACGTAAAAAAACGTTAACGTAAAAAACCGGCGCGTAAAACGTAAAAAAATGTTAACGTAAAAACCCGGCGCGTAAAACGTAAAAACGTAAAAAACATTAACGTAAAACCGGCGCGTAAAACGTAAAAAAACGTTAACGTAAAAAACCGGCACGTAAAACGTGGAAAACCGGCGCGTAAAACATATATAACGTTAACGTAAAACCGGCGCGTAAAAACAGGGTAAAAAACCGGTCGAAAAAACGGAGCGTAAAAACCGGTCGAAAAAACGGAGCGTAAAAACAGGGCATAAAACGTTCTGTAAAGAAACGCTCGTAAAAAACGGGGCGTAAAAAACGGTTTAAAAAATTATCATTAAAATCTAAATTTAAAATATTTGTTTAATATAAAATTCTGTTTTTTAATAAAAAGTAATTAAAGAATAGGAAAAAAAACATTTAAATATAATATATATAAAAAGACAAAAAAAGTAATTTTACTTAATTACCTTTTTGGATTATAATATTAAAAACATAATAAGACAAAAAATAATTAATATTATTTTTAAATACTTTTAATCTCATCCATCCATCATCTTGATCTAATGGCTAGAAAGTGGTTCGCGCGGTTCTTACAACTGAAGGTGGTTCTCATTTTAGCGGTCCCCTATATATATATATATATATATATATATATATATATATGAGTAAACTGCCATTTTGGTCCCTGTGGTTTGGCCAATTTTGCCACTTTAGTCCAAATCTCAAACTTATTACATCTGGGTCCCTGTGGTTTGCATTTTGTTGCCATTTTAGTCCAAAATTCAAAAACCCCATTTTTTTTTTACTGTTACAACCTCCTATTTTGTCCTTTAGTGCAGGGGCATTTTGGTCCATGTCAATTTATTATAACATTTCAATAATTAATAACATCATCTTCAAGAACATCATCAAACTTCATCATCAAAACCCAGAAAATCCAGAAAATCAAGAACATCATCTTCAAGAAAATCAAGAACCCAGAACAAAACCAGAAACCATCACAAAAATCAAAATACAGACAACAACAAATCAAAACAAAAACCGATTTGTAAAAAGAAACGAGGCTCAGATCTGTATCTTCAAGAACATCATCATCAAAACCCAGAAAATCAAGAACATCATCTTCAAGAAAATCAAAAACCGATTTGTGAAAAGAAACTAGGCTCAGATCTGTATCTTCAAGAACATCATCAAACATCATCATCAAAACCCAGAAAATCAAGAACATCATCTTCAAGAAAATCAAAAACCGATTTGTAAAAAGAAACGAGGCTCAGATCTGTATCTTCAAGAACATCATCAAAACCCACTACGCCAAAACAGGGCTTTAGCCACACTTTTTCTAAAACAGCTCTGCCACTTTTTTTATTAAATGTGTGACTAAAGGTCATTCACAACATTTCAAAATACTTTTAGCCACATATTTTATTATTTAATGTGACCATTGTATACCAGTTCAAAACCATTAGCCTCACTTTTAGAAAATAATGTGGCATTTATTAGCCACAACTCGAAAAGTGTGGCAAAATTTGACATACGGTCACATATTTTTGTTTCATGTGACCAAAAACACATGTACTTGAAACTTTTAGCCACACTTTAAAATAAATTGTGGCTTTTATTAGCCTCACTAGAAAAGTGTGGCCAAATGTGATCTACGACCACAATATTTGTTTCATGTGACCAATAACACATCTATTGGAACCTTTAGCCACACTTTAAAAAAGAATTGTTATATTTATTAGCCATGATAGAAAAGTGTGGCCAAATGTAATCTACGACCACAATATTTGTTTCATGTGACAAAAAACAGTTGTATTCGAAACCTTTAGCCACACTTTGAGAAAAAATAGCCACACTAGAAAAGTGTGGCCAAATGGTATCTACGACCATTGTACATGTTTCATAATGTGGCTATAATCTAATACATATGGCCAAATGTATTATTTTATGTTACCAAAGGTTAGACAATAACCACAGTTAAAATTACAATATTTTATGTGGCTTTACATAAATATTTGTCATACCATCATCACTTTTTTTATTTTTGTGTAACGGAATGATATCTGATGTCATGGGAAAAATGTGTGACCAAAAGTTAAACTTACTGCATCTTTAAAAATTCCCTCAAAAATATTTGATTCTAAGACATAAATTCCCCCCAAAATATATCATCCTAAAACTTCTCACTCAAGTAATATTCTCATTTATAAATTACATTATTTAATAAAAAAATCTTACTACATATTTAAAAATTCAAACTAATATTAAATATTATATTGTCTAAACCATTTTTGTTATTACTCGTGTTTTTCTAAATAATATGTCAATATATGCATTTGAGATACGCTTATATACATTTTTTGTAATCTATTTTTTATTTTGTAGACATCATTTTTTAATAATCGTATGTTTTTAAGATATTTCGAATGGTACCGTACCACTAAAGTTTCAGTACCCACCTTTTAGCATTTTCGGGATCGTAACTTACAGTTCATCATTATGGTACCAGTATTTTATCAATTTTTACCTTCAAAAACCGAACCGTCCCATACCGAGTGTTTTTTCTATACCGCTAATAGTACCAAATTTTGGCAATTTTCGGGATCAGTGTGTTCGGTACTGGTACATTCGGTACCAAACTAATCCATATTATATCATATATGTCTTAATGATCCATATTAGGCCTTAATGGATGATAATGAATGATAGTAAATCATATTTGTCTTAATGGACCATATTGGGTCTTAATGGATCACGATCGCCAACAGTTGATTATATACGTTTTAATGGACCATATTGGGCATTAATGGATCACAATGGACAATAGTGGATCATATATGTCTTAATGAACCATATTAGGCATTAATGGATCACAATGACCAATAGTAGAACATATATGTCTTAATGAACCATATTATGCCTTAATGGATCATAATGAACAATAGTAGATCATATATGTCTTAATGGACCATATTGGGCCTTAATGGATCATAATGAACAATAGTAGATCATATATGTCTTAATGGACCATATTGGGCCTTAATGGATGACAATGAACAATAATAGATTACATATGTCTTAAATGGACCATATTGGGCATCAGTGGATCGCAATGGCCAATAGCAGATCATAAAATTCTTAAAAGGTCATATTGGGCCTTAATGGATCACGATGGGCAATATTATATCATATGTCTTAATGGACCATATCGGGTCTTAATAGACCACCATGGTGAATAGTTGATCATACATGTCTTAATGGACCATATTAGGCCTTAATAGGTCACAATGAACAATAATAGATCATATATGTCTTAATGGAGTCACAATGAACAATAAAAGATCAAATATGTCTTAATGGGTCATATTAGACTTTAATGGAACACGATGAACGATGGTAGATTACATATTTTTAATAGGCCATATTGGATTGCAACAAACAATAGTAGATCAAATATGTCTTATTGGATCATATTGGGTTTTATGGTTCATAATGGACAATAGTAGATTATACATGTCTTAGTGAACCGTACTATACCTTAATGGATCGCAATAGACAAATAGTAGATCATATATGTTTTAAAGGACCATAACAAAGTATAGTTGATCTTATTAATGTAACATACTAGGATTAATAATCACAATAACTCTTGATAAACCATGATAGGCTTTAGGATTTCATGTTAGATTTTAAATGGTTACGTCTTATTTAATGTTAGTTGTTTCAATAAGTTTTTCTTTATGGTTCAAATTAAAATTTTGAATTTATTTATTTAAAACATGTAATTTATATATTTTTTCTAATATACATACATATATAATTTCAATTTACTTTTAATAACTTTATATCTATTAATTTATATAAGCATAAATATATTAGTTTGTGTGACCAAAAGTGTTTTAAAAACCGGTTCAAACCGGCCAGTTAAACCGCTAGATACACCAATTAAACCGTTTCTAAGTAAAATCTGGTACGATATAAAAACCGGATTTTATAGTTTATTAGGCGCTAAAATTTTCGTACTTTAAACTTTTAAAAATTTTCATATTTTCACTTCTAAATTTCCTTTTCTCTCTTATCTCCATTCTAAACCCTAACCCTCGCTCCCCAATTGTAAAACACTCCATCTTCAAAAATCCACCACCAGATCTGGTGCAAAATAACCTTGTGGATGTGGTTAAAATTTTGTTTGCCATGAATCCATCTCCTATCTTCAAAGTTCGTGTAATGGGTCCATCTATATTCTCCCTCCGATTCAACCACATGTTGAAGTGAACTTCGTGAATTCCCTAAATCCCCATGTAGCGGCTCTAAAGGGGAGATTCCGAACCACCCTGACCCGTTTCTTAATCAGTCCATCCTGACTCGACAACCTACACTATCGATTTCCTGTACAAACAGGTAGTTTAACTGGTAATAATCGTGTGTATGTGGTTTAGTTTAACTTGTAACTGAATAGTATCCAAGCGTATATGTTGTTGAGACGAGATTTGTTGCTGATAGTTTCTAATTGATTTTAAAACCTAGGTTATATACTTATTTCATATGTGTAATTGATGAGTTTTGTTAAGTTAATTGTTGTTTTTGTATTGGTTTTGAGTAATTTTAATGAAAAGGAGTATGTATCAGTTTTGTGTTGATCAAAGTCATTGTTCAACATATAAATTAGATTGAGATTGATGTTGCGGACAATTGAATAGCAAAATATTGGGTGACGAGAAGGTTTTAAAACATGATTCTGTTTCACAAAGAGCTGTATATGTTGATGTCGATTCTAGAATTGTTTATTTCCTTAATTTGTGTGTTTTGGTTCTTTTTCGTCATCGCAGAAGACTTGATCTTATGTTGATGACTTTTAGTTTATAGTGTGCATGATTCTTAGGTTTTTTCGGGAATTCAGTGGTTTTATTAGTTCATTGATGCTCTCTGCCTTTGAGAATGAGTTACCTTTTGTGGAAACCAGTTTTCCTGATTCTCTCCAATCATAGTTTGAAGGAAATTCTGCATTACACCTAAACATACTCCCTTAAGGATTAGCACTAAATCCATACTTCTATTATAAGTACATCAAAGATAGTTCTTTAACTAGGAGTCGGAGGTTTGTAATTAGAATTTTTGGTTAAGAACTTAAGATTGGTTAATCATGCTTGAATTAGAATATATTCAAAGGAGCGGAAAAGCAGACATCTCTACTAACTTACTAGTATTATGAGCAAGAACATCAATTTGATGTCCTTGCCCTTATTCTTAGTAAGTTAGAATATATTCGAAGGAGCGGAAATGCAGACATCTCTACTAACTTCTTATACACAAACGAAAACGGACTGTACATTTTGATCCATAGATAACTTCTTATACACAAACAGATGTATGCAAGTTCTAACATGATGCGACTTACCTCGACAGGTTTTATTGGCAACAATTGATGAATGTGCTGAAGAAGAAATTAACGCCATGGTTGAAGTTGGAGGAAATAGTTATGCAAATTCAATTTACGAGGCCCATGTTCCTAAATGAGTTAAACCTGGCCCAGATGCTAGCCTTGACTTTGAGCCCCGTACTAAGTTTATTAGGTAAACTTTGCTAGAATATTCAGACAAACTGAACCCATTTATCACTTACAAAAATGTTGAGTGAAAAATTAATCACCAGCATATTCTGTTACATGCTATTCTCTTGGATGTGTATATCAACTTAAACATAAGTAATCTTGTTATGAGTTTAATATGGTGGTCAATGTATTCATAATAAATAGTGCTATACTATACCTTGTGATTTACCTCACAGGTCCAAGTATGAGTTTCAAGAGTTCTTACATACTGGTTTGAAGATATCAAATGGTGCACCTACTCATCATGAATGATGGCTACCAGGTTAAAACACTACTATATTAATCTTACAAAGTTTTGATATGTTGGTAGGTATCAAATGGTGCACCTACTCATCATAATGCCACGATTTTCATTGTAATGTACTGTCTCATAAGTAAGTATTTTGCGGGTGTGATGGTCCAGTTAATTCTTCTTGCAACACCCTCAGTATTAGGGGTGTTCTTCGGGGTTTTTTTCAGGTTTTTCGCTAGGAAAAAATGACTCGATAACCGACACATTTAAAGTTCGGGTTGTTCGGGTCTGGGTTATTCAGTTTTCGGGTTTAGACGTAGAATGGGAAGATTTTTTTTTAACAAAATATCATCAAAATTCATCATAAATTCAAACATCATTTACCAATATTGTATGATGATGTTCAAAAGTTTCAAAACTTAATCTTCCAAATATTAAAACGCTCCAAACCAAAATGCATCTATAAAGAAAAAAGATAATTAGGGTATTTGTTCAGGTTTCGAGTTTCGGGTAACTCGGGTCGGGTTGTTCGGGTTTTTAGTTGGAAAAAAGTGACCCGATAACCGACCCGTTAAAGGTTTGAGTTAGTCGGGTTCGGGTTCTCGGGTTCGGAATTTTCGGGTATTCTCTAATTTGGGTTCGGGTGGATTTAGATTCGGGCCGGGTTCGGGTTTCAAATAACAAAGAACAGCCCTACACAGTATGCCTTGTAAGTGCAATTGCAGTCTCTGCTACAATAAAGAACTTGACTCAAAAGTCGCAGGATAAAACCCACTCAAAGCTTGTCTGCCATGGGAACAAGCAGCACAAGGAAATCTTCAAAAGGTGGAAGTAACTGGTCTAGACTCTAGAGTAACATATCATCATGACATTGGTTTAATGAAACTTTAAAGTTATTAGGTTTGTAGATTGATGTCACTGGTAGATTCTCAAGTACATTAAAAATATTAATCATATCTTTGCATTCGCATGTTTTAGATTCTACTTCCTTTATGACACTAATTTCTTTGCCATATGCCTTGGCTTTTGTCTTCATAATGGTTTTATGACATGTCTACATGTGTGTATAACTTGCATATTCAGAACAAGGAGTTTCCATGGGGTAAGCTTTTTGTAACCTAACTACATATTTATGGCATAGAGGTCCGTTGCATACTTACTTTCTTTTGTTAAAATCTTCCTTTTACAAGTTAACTTTTTTATTAGCATGGTTGAACCTTTTATGACCATTGGTGTTTTGAGGGATAGGTTGAAGTTGTCTTTGTTAATTGTGCTTGCAAAAAGTATAGTATACGAGTAGTATGTAGATCTTTGAATTAAAGGATATAGGAGGTGATATGAATAAAAATAGACTTTTGATGATTTTGAATGCATTCGATCCATTATATATGTTTTCCCATTAGGTATATTTTTAGTGGCCCAACCCAGGTCATCCATGTTATAATGCATTCAAGTTATTAATGTTTAATGTTATTTGTGCAGGACTTGATGGTCTCTTTACATGTCGATGTTAACACCATGTTAACAGGTTGCCTCTATTTTTGTTATAACAATTTTTATTATAATGTTTATAGCCTTTTCTTTTTTTACAATTTTGTTGTCTACATTTTTTTATTGTTTTAAAGTTTGAATTATGTTCTCGTCCCGTATTGTCGACTCTGCTGCAACGTGCGGGTTCCCCACTAGTCATTGTAAATACAAGATTCTGTTCCATGATGTTAGGTGTGCAAGCTAGTTATTTGTTGTGAAGGGATGTGGCTTGACCCGTTCGAAAAGGGTTCAAATGGAGGAGGCTTTACTTTCATGGTACTATATTTATCCGTTTAGTGTAAAAGAAGACTTCATGTGGATTGGTGAATGTACCGGAAATAAGGGAATTAAAGTAGCGCCAAAACAGAAGGATAGACTTTGGATTCATTATTTGCAAACATGAAGGAGCAAAGGATGAAGGTTTTATCTTAGCAGCAACCTAACAATAATGTGGGGAGAAGAAGTGGACCTGCACAAACAAAGCATATGTTTTCTTCTAAATGGCTATTGAAGACCTTGAGAGGGATCCACATGAAGTAGTAGTTGCATTATTTGTAGATAGCTTATGATCAAAAGTTTATGTAATATATTATTTAAATTTAAAACTTATGTATGGATTTTGGTTTATTATTATTATTAATATAATTAGTTTTGTTTTTAGGTTCATGTTTCCTACTTTACTTCTGTTTTAATTTTACAAAAACAATTAAAATAAAATTGATAATTACACAAAAATGACCACATAGAACCACAGCAAATATGTGTGGTTAAAGGTTGGACAATAGCCACACTTAGAATTTATAAAATTTTGTGTGGCTATAAATAATTATTAGCCACAAGATAGTCACTTTGTTTCTTGTTTGTGTGACAGAATGATTCCAAACGTCATGGGAAAAAAGTTATGTGTGACTAAAGATTAGAAAATAGCCACACTTAAAATTACAAAATTTAATGTGGCTATAAATAACCATTAGTCACACCATAGTCACTTTGTTTTTTGTTTGTGTGACGAAATGATACCAAATGTCATGGATAAACAAATTTATGTGACCAAAGGTTATACAATAGCCACACTTACAATTACAAAAATGTTTTATGTGTCTAATAAATTTTTTTAGCCACACTTACAATAAATTCAGGTAACTATATAATAGAATTGATGACACTTATAGTAAATTCATGTGACCGTTGCTACAATTTGGCCACACTTAATATACACAGTGCTTGATTACAACCCTTTTTGCCACACTCTTTTTTAACTAATGTGGCTAAAATAGACTTTTTACTAAATTTATGTGACCATATAATAGAACCAGTCACACTTAAAGTACATTGATGTGACAGTTGCTACCATTTAGCCACACTTATGCTTGATTCCAACAAGAAATTTTTAGTACCCTTTAGCCACACTTTTAAGTTGCAACGGCCACTAAAAAGTGAATGTGGCCGTATGATACCTACGATGACTGGACCTTTAGTCACACTTTTTTAGTGTGGCCGTAGCCCTTTTTTGACGTAGTGACCCAGAAAATCAAGAACATCATATTCAAGAAAATCAAAAACCGATTTGTAAAAAGAAACGAGGCTCCAACAACAAATCAAAACCGCCATGGCTGCAAACAGAGGTTGCAAGCGCACTTGCCCTCCTCCAATTCTGCCACGCCAAGCTGCGAAAAATCTCAAATGTTGACCCAATTTTGACTCGGATTAGGTGAAATCATCACAGCCTCGTGGTGAATAAAAGGACTGGGTTCAAGTTTTGATCATCCTGTTTGTTACAAAATCACCCTCAACCACCTAAAACATTAACAAAATCACATATCATCATCCATCATCTCGATCCCTTAAAACTAACAAAATTACAGATCATCATCCATCACAAAATCACAGATCATCATCCGTCTCCCCTCCACCACCGTACACCCTCCACCACCGTCTCCCCTCCACCACCGTCTCCCCTCCACCACCACCGTCTCTGATCACACTGTAAAAGCATATTATTTACCTGGTTTTCAACAATACTTTTGCTACACCATCGTAGATCGAACATAGAAGGTTCCAGATATGCTAAACTTCCGGCGGTTTAGGGTTTCAGTATCGGCTTTGATGGTGACAGCGGTGGTGGCGCTTTAGGGTTTCAGTGGTGGCGGTGGTGGAGTTCACGGTGGTGGTGGTGGTGGGAAGGGGGGGGGAGGTGGCGGTGGTGGTGGTGCTATAGAGAGAGAGAAGAGAGAGAGAGGGAGGAGGTGGCGGTTGTGGTGCTATAGAGAGAGAGAAGAGAGACAGAGAGAGAGAACTGATTATGATCATCATCATCCCCAACATCATCATCCTCGATATATATTAAAAAAAACTAAAACAAATGAAATTTAAAAAATGACCAAAATGCCCCTGCACTAAAGGACAAAATAGGAGGTTGTAACAGTAAAAAAATACGGTTTTTGAATTTTGGACTAAAATGGCAACAAAATGCAAACCACAGGGACCCAGATGTAATAAGTTTGAGATTTAGACTAAAGTGACAAAACTGGCCAAACCACAGGGACCAAAATGGCAGTTTACTCTCTCTCTCTCTATATATATATATATATATATATATATGAAATGGATTGATAATATTAGGTATTGTTAATATAGTATCATTTATTTTGAAGAAATTAAGTTCTTAGATAGATGAAAAGAAATTTTATATATATATATATGGTGAGGTTCCTCTACAAAGTGTGTTTTTCCTACAAAGTGTAGGAAGTGTTGTGGACCATTGGATGAGTGTTTTGAATGGTATAGATTATCTTGATGGCATTTTGGTAATATTTACGTTTTAAATAAGGATTGATTTAATTGATGGAGGACAAAGGAGTCATTTGCTGGGATTTAAAAATAGCAAGTAACTATCATTCAATAAAACCACTCTTTAAGTTTTGGAAACTTCTCCCTCTTTCTCTCTCCATTTCTCTTTCCTCTCTCCCTCCCTCCCTCCCTCCCCCCTCTCTCTCTCACACACACTTGTCATCTTCTATGCTTAAAAAACAAGATTAATGATTCCTTGTTCAAATTGTTCATCGTGGGATCATACACTGGTGTGTTTTATATTGTGTATTTCAGGCACTGGTGTTTATATCGAGTCAGACACTGGTGTGTTTTATGTTGTTTATTTTAGATACTGGTGTGTTTTATGTGTGAGGGGCGTGTTTAATTGTGGTAACTGATATAACACAATG
This sequence comes from Helianthus tuberosus, assembly GCA_030545235.1. NCBI lineage: Eukaryota > Viridiplantae > Streptophyta > Magnoliopsida > Asterales > Asteraceae > Helianthus > Helianthus tuberosus. The sequence continues at coordinate 32,861,076 of CM060450.1, read as the reverse complement.
TAAAGAAGCCAAAAAACTAATAAGACACAACGTCAAGAAATAATGAATGTGTTTTATGTTTCGAAATGTGCGAGAGGTGTGTTTAATTGTGAAATTGATATAACACAATGCGAAGAAAACCATCAACTAATAAAACACAACGTCAAGAAATAATTAATGTGTTCTAAGTTTCGAACTTCGGATGAATCAATCGTGGATATGAATGATGTAACTGCCGATTTTGAATAGTTAATAGATATATAGTTTCCATAAAAATAACATTTTATTATTTAAAAGATGTATCTTCCAAAAATAGAATTAATTATTGAATTACCTTTATGCCCTTTAATACAAAAACCCTAGATGCCACATGTCACTCTTAGAACACTTCCTACAATTTGTAGGAAAAGTGGATTTTGTAGCCAACTCCCACCCTATATATATATAGGCTAAAGATAAATAGAAAACCACTTTTAGCTAGAAAACCCGGGAAACTCTAAGCTCCCGACATTTTTTTTTTTGAAAAAAAAAATAACACATGTAATATACATGTTTTTAAGATTTTTGGGCCAAAAAAAAAACAAAAAAGCGCCGAAGAATTTAAAAAAAAAATAAATAAATTTCAGCAACTTTGCTGTGTAACACGTGTTACACAAAAAATGCTGAAATTTGTTTATTATTTTTTTTTTAAATCCCTTCGGCGCTTTTTTGTTTTTTTTGGACCAAAAGTCTTAAAAACATGTATATTACATGTGTTATTTTTTTTTTCAAAAAAAAAAATGTCGGGAGCTTAGAGTTTCCCGGGTTTTCTAGCTAAAAGTGGTTTTCTATATATCCTTACCCTATATATATATATATAGTGGAGGGTTCAAATGAGAAGAATTTTTTTGTAAGAAGAAAAAAGAAGAAGTTTCAACCAATAAGAATGTTTTATTTTACTTCATTTAATATTTGTATTTAATTTTAATATAAGGGTATATTGGTAAACTTACATAAATCATTAATTTGTATTCTTCCCCTTTAATAACTAGCTAAATTAAATTTGTAACTCCTTTTCAAAATATATATTTTTTTCAAATTAAAAACAACTTAATTTAAAGTGTAGAATAAATTACTAGTTGTGTAAGATAAATTACGAGTTATGTAGGATATATTTCGAGGTGTGTAGGATAAATTTCGACTGTGTAGGATAAAATTCTATAACGTGTAGGGTACATGTAGGAAAATTTTGATATGTGTAGGTTTTGTAGATTATATGTAGTATAATTAATCTTTGGTTGACTAATTAATTAAAGAGAGAAAAATTAATGATATGAGTTATAAATGAAATAACATTTTACTAATATGTCATTTCTTCTTTTTGTTCTCACATTAAATTTCTTCTCAAATGAACCTTCCCCTATATATATATATATATATATATATATATATATATATATAAGTTTGAAGTCACAGCTATTAGCATCCGTTTGGTTGGCAGGTTATGTGATATATAACTAAAGTCGTGAAATAAATAATTTTTTTTTCTGATATCAAGTTATAGATTAGTATTAAGTTTATCTATCGTTAACGACTAACTTTTACTAAATGAATGTTTCTTTATGCTGTTAAGCATATTTTTAAAGTTTTTACGGTATGGGGTGATTTTTATATTTGCTGTTAAGGATATTCATTAAAGTTTTTACTGTATGGGGTGATTTTTATACGCATCTTTTATCATATATATTTTTTAAATGGGTACATATACCATGTCTACTCACTTCTCGACTAACTTTAACTAAATGAATGTTTCTTTATGCTGTTAAGGATATTCATCATATATAGTTAAGATATAATAGGAAGTTTTTTTTTTTTTTTGCTAGGAAGGCTAGTAAGTAATCTTGACTATCTTTTGATTTAATCAAGTGCTATGATTAAATGAGTTGAATTGAAGAGAAAAAAAAGAGGGGCTTGAGTGTGTAAGGCCATTCTAGTCAATCGAGGACAATAGTTTATCTCTCCTCCAATTCCCCCACCCCCATTTCTTAAACGTTAATAACTTTTTCATACACATTTTTTTTAAATTGCACCAAAAAACGAACGTTTTTTATCTTTAAAACGAGTATACTATTGTTATATTTTCGAAAACCCAGTTGCGTAAAACGCAATGGACAAAAAGCGTATAAATTTTTTTTTTCTAAAACGCAATGCACAAAAAACACAAAGAAATGTCTTATTTCTAAAACGTAATAGCCAGAAAACAAAAAAAATGTCTTATTTCTAAAACGCAATGGCCTAAAAACACAAAAGAAAGTGTTCTTTCTAAAACGCAATGGACTGAAAACACTTCAAAATGTGTTTTTATAAAACGCAATGGATAAAAAAACATATAAAAATGTTTTTTTTTTCTAAAACGCAATAGCCTAAAAACAGGAAAAAATAAAAAATAAATGTTCTTTCTAAAACGCAATGGAGTGAAAACACATAAAAATGTGTTTTTATAAAACGCAATGGCTAGAAAACAAAAAGAAATATCTTATTTCTAAAACGCAATGGACTGAAAACACATGAAAATGTGTTTTTACCTAAAACGCAATGGACTAAAAACACTTCAAAATGTGTTTTTCTAAAACGCAATGGACCAAAAAACACATAAAAATGTCTTTTTTCTAAAACGCAATGGCCTAAAAACACAAAAGAAAGTGTTCTCTCAAAAACGCAATAGACTAAAAACACTTCAAAATGTGTTTTTCTAAAAAGCATTGAACCAGGGTATGTTTTGTCTGTGAATTGTCTGAACCAGCTCGACCCCAACTAGGGGCTCTGCCCCTTGGACCCCGTCAGGGGCCGCCGCCCCTTGGACTCTGCTCGCAGGGGCGTTGCCCCCGGACCCCCGCCAAGATTACTTTGTAAAACACAATGACTCAATTCAAAAACTCAAATCGTAAAAATGCAATTCAAATTTTTTTTTACCTAGATCGAAGCCGATTTCTTCAGATTTCTTCACCGATTGACGAAATTTGAATGTTAGAAACACTTATTAGTGATCGAATCGAACAAATCGAGTGTTTCGCTTCAAAATCACAGAAAAAAATGAGATATTGTATGAAATTAAACTGGGTTTCTTCAACACGTTGATTGGGTGTTTGAATAATTGATTGGTGACGAAAATCGCACTATAATGTAGTGATTATTGAGATAGAAAGTGAAGAAAGGTTGAAGATAGTGGGTTTTGAATTTACAGAGATAAGAATGGAGAAGATTGGATAAAATTGACTAAAATACCCTTCCTCTTTATTTTAAATTTTTGTCACATGTCATAATCCTATTGCTTCCTATCATTTCTAGCTAAAATAAACTTCATGTTTGATCATTTCTCCATCATATATTCAAATTTTTCTTATTTAGTTTTGTAATGTCACTTTATAACTCCATAAATAGGGGAAATGTATATATTTATTTTTTTCTTATTTAGTTTTGTAATGTCACCTTATAATCATGTATATACGTCTAAAATGGTCAAAACACTTTATAATGTCACATTAGGATGCTAGATTTTTTTTCTTTAAATAAAGTAATGAATATAGATACTTTTAAATAAAAATTTGTGTTTTTATTAATAATTGTTCTTTTTAAGAAAAATGAATATAGATGTTTTATATAGGCCCTTATTATTTCCACACCCTTAAAATCTTATCTTTACATCTCTACATATATACGGCCCGTATAGAATTATACGTGCTCTATAAATGATTATTGCACAAAAAAAAGTCAAAGAATGTTTTTATGTCTATATATACGGGCCATAATGTTATACGGCCTAGTATTTTCTCTATGTATACAAGCCGTATAACATTATATGAGCCATATAACATTATACGACCCAATATTTGTCATGTCAAATTATTCTATATGGCCCGTATAACGTTATACGATCTGTATACAAGGTGTCAAATTAAGATTTTAGGGTGTGGGGTTATTGGAACCCTTTATATATTGTTTTGCTTATGACGAAGTCTATGATTAGATGCTCTACCTAAAGTTAACTATCTTTTATTTTATACTATTAAACCCATAAACAAAATTTATTATATTCAACCCGTAAACGTATAATACATTGACCATAACCACGAAGACTTAGTTGGTTGCACATGGACAATCTATTAAAAGTTTAAAACTGTTGGCTCATTACAGCTGCCTGTTTATAATGAAAGTATTAGTTGGACAAAGGGCAAATGCTCAAGTACTCAACAAAAGGTTTATTGATTAACTAAAATATTACAACTTGTTAGTTTATTAATCAAAGGAGTACAAATAATAAATAATCAACTCTTTCAAGGGTCAATTAAATAATTAATCATGATGGATCAGGAGCGTAAAAAACTCTTCTTGGTTGATTTAAACACATTTTTTATTTGTCTAATGTAGTTTATTTATAATAAATCCAAATAATTTTTAAGAAAATTCAAATTTCATAAAAATTCTAGAAGATTACAACTAAAAAAAGCCACAAATTACATATTAAAATCATAAAATAAATTTTGCCTAAACCTACGAACACCACTACTCGTCATCAACGTGATTGACAAGGAAGTTATTCCAAATATAGTCGATTAAATCCGCACATAGGCTTCCATGCATGTGCTCACTGCGTAGCGCCCACAAATTTGATTGTTGTTGTTACTCGTCAACCGGCTCAACATTCCCATGAATGTCAATTGGATCGTATTCGCATATTGTTCGACCATCGTCTTGAATAATCAAGTTATGAAGTATTAAACACGCATACATAATCTATCTCAATTTTTTTGGTTCAAATGCACGAGCCGGTTGTTGAATTATACCCCATTTTGACTTTGTCACACCAAACAACCGTTCAAGATATTTCCTTGCCGATTCTTGGCACTTTGCAAACTTTTTTCTTTTTTTCATCACCCGGTTCAGGAATAGTTTTAACTAGGGTATATACCGTCGCCTAGGTAATAACCATGCTTATATGACACCCCATTGAGCATGAAAGAAGAATCAGGACCCGTACCTCTAATAATATCGTCAAAAATATGAGATCTTGCAAGGATGTTTAAATCATTGTTGGAACCTGCAACTCCAAATAAAGCATGCCAAATCCATAAATCTTGTGAGCAAGCGGCCTTTAAGATTATTGAGGGCTAACCTATATCACCACGCATATATTGATCGCGCCATGCAGTAGGGCAATTACGCCATTGCCAATGAGTACAATCAATGTTTTCTAGCATCCCAGGAAATCCATATCTTTATTCATGGAATGCATAAAGCTTTTCGATCTCCTTTTTCGTTGGCCTACGTAAATAAACCTTGCTATATAGGTTCATAATACCTTTGGTCAATTCATACAAACACTCCCGACTCATTCTCTCGGACATCCTTAAATATTCATCCAATGAATCTCTAGCAGTGCCATACGCTAATTAACGAAGTGCAGAAGTGCATTTTTGAAACGTATAGTAAAACCCCTTCTCCCTCTAGCAGCGTAATGCAATGTGAAAAAATCATCATAATTAGCCAAATCATTAGCAATACGTACGAACAATCGTCGACTCATTCGAAACCGACACCTAAATTGTTCGTCAGTGTACACATATTTTTCAACAAAATAGACACCAACCAAACGTTCATAAGCACCTTAAATAAATGTTAATAACTAGGTTTAATAAATTATTCAAAGTAATCCTAAAAATAAATAACAAAACTTTCAAAATAAAAATTGTATAGAAATAATATACCTTCGCGATCTCTATTTAACGTCACACTCCTTGTTCTTGGTTGTGATGTTTCTTCGTCTTCACCTCGTTCTTGGTGTTCCTCGTCAGGGTCGCCAGCCACATCAGCCCCCCGAACCTTGTTCCCGATCCACACCCATACGTTTAAGATCTGATTTTGGTTTTGTCGTAAAAGCAAAATATATATATATATATACATATATATATATATATAGGGGAATGTTCATTTGAGAAGAAAATTAAATTGAGAAGAAAAAGAATAAAGGGTACAATTGTAAAACATTCAATAGTTTTTTTCACATCTCATTTATTGTTATCTTTGACTAATTAATTAGTCATAAAGACTATCATCCTCCACACTAAAATTTTTGCCTACACACATCAAAATTTATCCTACACGTTTTGAAATTCATCATACACAACTCGTAATTCATCATACACACGTCGTAATTTATCCTACACTTTAAATTATTTTTTTCTTCTTTGGAAAAATACATTTTTTTTAAAAAAATAAGTTACAAATTTAATGTAGTTAGCTATAAAAAAGAATACTACCAATTAATGATCTATCTAATTTTACCAATATACCCTTAAACTAATATTAAATACAAAATTAAATAACTAAAATGAAGCATTCTTATTGGTTGAAATTTCTTCTTTTTTATTCCTACAAAAAGTTTCTTCTCATTTGAACTCTCCACTATATATATATATATATATATATATATATATATATACATACATACATACATATATAGAGAGAGAAATTGCAAAATACATTACGGCTTAACGTACGATCAGTACGCGACCAAATTACGCACGTTATTTTGAAAATCACGCACGTTATAAACTTAAAAAAACATGCGTGATTATTGTTATTTTTCAATTAGCCTGGATTTTATCAATTTCGTCCAATTCGTTTCATTTCTTTTCGTTTCACTTCAATTCGCCATTGTTCGGTCATTTTCATCGAATTGGATTCAAATTTATCACTGATTTTGAAAAGTACATTAAAATGTCGACCCTCGAAATCAAATCGTAGAACAGAGGATAAAGGGACATGACCAACCTTTGATTCAGACCGTAACAGAGGACGTAGGAACATGACCAAGCTTTGATTCGATTGGAGTCAGAGGGTAGTAACAGTAGTTTCAGATCGTAGAACATGGGATGCGATTTTTGAACTGGGAGTTAGGGCATGCGTAATTAACTTGCGTGATTTATGTTTCCAACATGCGTGATTAGGTTTCTTGAGGTTTATAACGTGCGTGATTTTCAAAATAACGTGCGTAATTTGGTCGGGTACTGATCGTACGTTAAGCCATAATGTACGTAAACTGGCCTCTCTATATATATAGAGTAAACTTCCATTTTGCTCCCTGTGGTTTGGTCGTTTTAACGGTTTTGTCCCAAACCTTTAAAAATAGCCATTTTACTCCTTGATGTTTTGATTTTGTCTCCAGTTTGCTCCAAGGCTCTAACTCAGTTAAAACATTCAGTTGAAAGTAAGGGTGTTTCAGTAACTTTATATGTGAGTATTTAATTACCTATTACTAATTACTAATTCCTAAAAGAGTTAACTAATAAAAATAAAAAGATAAAATCATTACTATTTATTCATATATGTACAGACACATATCAAACATCACCCAATTTATCATCATCAGCTCTCACCTTCAAACATCACCCACAACCACCATTAGCACCACCATTACTGCCACCGCCACAACAACTCTCTCTCTCTCTCTCTCTAACACACACACACACACTCTTACCACCACCATAATCCGTCGCCCCCAATATAATCTGCCGCCGCCGCCACAATTACTGCCACCATCAACGTCTCTGTCTCTCTACATCTAACACCACCACCACTCTCTTTCTTAACATCTCGACTGTGACAACCCGAGTTTCCAAGGTTCCTGCTCGACTTAACCTAGTAATTGTTTGCAAAATGTTTTGATATTTTTTTTTATTTATATTTGGTGTGCATCATAAGTGTGTTGTATGTATATACTTGATTGTGTTAATAATATGTTTAATATCAACATGGGAGTAATAGATGAAAACACCCTCCCTGATGAAAACACATGGTGTTTTCGTCCATGTGTGCTGGCGAAAACAGCAAATGGGCTTTAGGCCCAGTGGGGATTTATATAATTATTTTATAAGCAATCTTCACGGAGAAGTTTCTCACTTGGCAAACCTTATCCCATTGTTTCTCTCTCTACCTCTGAAACCCAACAAACAGAATTCCTCATTTGAAGCCAAACCTCTGTTTAATTTTCGGTTAGTGATTTTCATGATTCAGTTGTTTTAGATGCATATCGTATGATTATTGGATGTTTAATCATGATGTATGTATATATTTATATATGTGATTATGTGATCGATCATTGTGTGCTTGTTAGATAATTATTATCTATGAACTGTCTGTATATTTGATGTTTTGATCAACAGTGGGTCTATGTTAATGAATGATAAACTGATTAAATTGGGATCCTGGTATCACATGATGTAGGCAAATTATATATTACATATCAATGATTGATTAATGACTTGTAAATGATTAATCATGTAACGATTAGATGAGATTATAGTTGCTGGGTTTAAGTTACAGTGAGTGTTGGTGAAGATGATGTTCTGGAAGAAAACACCCAACACCCAACACAAAAATGTAAACTGGACGAAATCACATAAGGTGATTTCGGCCCACATGTTGTTTTCGGCCGAAGAGATTTTAAGCCCAAAGTGTTTTTGTCAAAGTTATAAGGCCAACGAAAACACCCCACATTTAAACATAACTGGACGAAATCACTAAAGTGATTTCGGCCCAGATAAGATCTCGGCCCAATGAGGGATTTCGGCAATAGGGTTTTCGGCACATAAGGGTTTTCGGCTAGCTAGTGATTTCGGCCCAACTGTTATCTTGTTAACTGGTTAAATTTATTAAGTTGTTAACTTATTAAATTACATATAATAACTCTGTTAGTTATGTAACTATGTTTAGCCTAATAACTGAGTTAAGTTCATTAACTCAGTTAACTTTACTCACTATGTAAGATTCATGGATGACATTCTGTTAAATATGTAACTTAGTTAAGTAAAACATGTGACACAGTTAGTTACCAGTTCTGTTAAATGTTAATTCTGTTAACCGTATACCCCTGTTTATATATGTTAATTCAGTTAAGCATACTAGCTTTATTAACTGTGATGTTGGTTAACTAAGTTAGAATTAATTGAGAAGGCTATTATGAGGAGGATGAATTTGCATGAATTGGAGTAACTGTTTACATGATACAAGAATGCAAATTGCTAGACACACTCTGTGATATTTCTGTGATAGTGATTGCATGCAAAATCTTACAAACATGTACTGACTGAACATGCGTGCACTTTAGGATTTGATTGATTACTTGCGAGCACATAGTTTAGCATACCGAGCAAACCAAGGTGAGTTCACACTCTTACCAAGGCATGGGATTCCCGGGGTTGGGAATGGGTTGATTGATTAATTACGCTTAAGAATTATCGGAATTTCATACCATAGACCTCGGGAGAGGAAGGTTAATGGTAGATACTGCTAGACTAGTGATACATTACTCCTCTTCGCACACACGCCGGGATTGGCCGCGATACTAGAACAATCTTCGCAAACATGCCTGGAATGGCCGCGAACTATACTTTAATCTTCGCAAACATGCCTGGAGGGCCGCAATACAAATATACCTAGTCTAGAGAACATATGGGAAACCCCCACTAACTTCGCAAACATGCCTAGAGGGCCGCGATACCATTACATACGATACATGATTACTAAACGAACTTACGATTTACGATACGAACACTATAACTGAATAACCCACTGTGAACTCGCTCAACTAGTTGTTGACTCTCTGTTACATGCCTTGCAGGACCATAGGTACTTATGGAGCTTGCACGGGAGGCGCGGTCGTTGTGGGCATGGATGGTGGACATTTTGATAAAAACTTCATGACTTTTTGAACTTATTACTTATGTTGGGTATTAACATTTATGCTTCCGCTAAACATTGATACTATACTTTGGTTTTTGGAACACCTTTCATATTGGTTGGTTGAATTACTCTTGCTATTTACATTGTTCAATATGATTGGTGGCTTGATCCTGGTCAGTCACGCCTCCAAGCGGTAGTACTCCGCGTGTGGATTTTGGGGGTGTGACAGATTGGTATCAGAGCCATTGGTTATAGTGAACTAGGTTTTAATAAGGGAAAACTTTTTGTTAAAACCAGACTATAACCAGAACAGTGCTCAACGATCCACAACGACGCCTCGCTCCACGTGCAAGACTCAACATCCTAGGTAATATGGTATATGTTTTATTGCCTACTTGCTAGAATTACATAGAACTTTGCTCAGGGTATGCTTAGATTAACGTAACACTATTGCATGAGAACACTTGTGTGTTTACTCTCTTCTGTTATCGCACTACTCGCGAACCTCTCTCACCTATGTTACATTTGCTATGAAGATCATGGCTGGATGCATTAACATGACACAAGCCCAGTTGACGGCTCTTATTAACGAACGAGTTGCTGCGGCACTTGCAGCCTCACAAGAAGGAGGTATACCCTGCAGTTGTAACTCACACTAGGATCTTTAGATCCTACACTCCTAAAACAACTCTTGTGCTTAATCTTGTCCTGGTTCTTATACACAACAGGTCAGCACGCTCAGCCACCTGTTTGCACCTTCAAAACTTTCATGGACTGTCGTCCTACTACTTTTAGTGGCACGGAAGGAGCGGTTGGACTCCTCCATTGGTTTGAAAAGCTCAAGTCCGTATTTGAAATGTGTGAATGCCCTGAGGCTCGCAGGGTGAAGTACGCCACTGGTACTCTAGAAGGCATTGCGCTGACTTGGTGGAATGCGCAAGTTCAGATGTTAGGGTTGGCTGTTGCTAACGCCACACCCTGGAATGATTTTAAGGAATTGATCAAGGAGGAATATTGTAGCCGTGATGACATTCATAAGCTGGAGGTAGAGTTTTACCATTTGAAAATGACGGGGTCAGAAATTGAAGCGTACACCAGAAGATCGAATGAGTTGGCTATTCTGTGTCCTACTATGGTAGACCCTCCCATTAAGCGTATCGAACTGTATCTCAATGGTCTGGTGCCGGAGATTCAAAGTCACGTAACCTCAGCAAATCTTGGCACCATTCAGCAGATCGTCAAGTTAGCTCATCGCCTCACCGATCAGGCAGTGGAACAGAACAGGCTGCCTAAACGTATCAGCGCTACTACTACCGTTACCACTCCAGTTACTCCTGCTACTCCCAGTGACAACAATCGGAAATGGGAAGGGGATTCCAGCAGGGGTTCAGCTACCGTACAGTCTCAAGCACAGCAGCAGCGCAAGACTAGTGATTACCAGAGTCCGAGTCAGCAATCGTCTGGTGGTCAGGGGCAGAGTGGATATCGGGGAATTCATCCACTGTGTAACAGGTGCAACAGACACCACAGTGGTCAGTGTCGTAAAGGCCGCTGTCAGAGATGTCTAAGGGTAGGTCATGAAGCTAAAGATTGCAGGAGCTCAAGGCCTGCGAATCAGAACCAACAACAACAGCCACCAGCTCCACGAAATCAGCCACAGCAACAACAACAAGGAAATAGGGCATGCTTTCAGTGTGGGGCTGAAGGTCACTTCAAGCGGAACTGTCCCCAGTTAAACCAGAATCAGAATAACAACAACAATAATCAGGGCAACGGGAACAACAATGGGGGAAACAACAACAACAATGGTGCTAAGGGTCGTGCATTTGTGATTGGTCAGGGTGATGCAAGGAACGATCCTCATGTGGTTATGGGTAAGTTTCTTCTCGACGACCTTTATGTTACTGTATTATTTGATTCGGGTGCGGATACCAGTTATATGTCTCTGAAAGTTAGTCAAATGCTTAAACGCGCACCAACACTTTTGAACACCAAACATGTCGTAGAGCTAGCTAACGGTAAAAGTCTAGAAGCCACACACATAGTTCAGGGTTGTAATCTTATCCTCGCTGGTCAGACTTTCTCTATCGATCTCATTCCTATAACTCTGAGTAGTTTCGACATTGTCATTGGTATGGATTGGTTATCTCAACAACAAGCAGAGATCCTTTGCAAAGAGAAGATTATTCGTATTCCCCGTTTTGGCAAAGAACCTCTCGAAGTTCAAGGCGACAAGAGTGGCGTCGTGAGTGGCATCATCTCCTTCTTGAAGGCTCAGAAGTGTTTGCGAAAGGGCCACACTGCTATATTAGCACTCGTTACTGATACATCGACGACAGAGAAAAAGATTGGGGATATTCCTGTAGTACGCGACTTTCCTCAAGTGTTTCCTGAAGAGTTACCTGGGCTACCGCCCCATCACCAGGTCGAGTTTCAAATCGAGCTAGCTCCAGGAGCAGCACCCATAGCTCGAGCGCCTTACCGCTTAGCTCCAACTGAACTGGAAGAACTGTCTAAGCAATTGCAAGAACTCTTGGAAAAGGGTTTCATACGTCCTAGCTCTTCGCCCTGGGGAGCTCCAGTATTATTTGTGAAAAAGAAAGACGGTACCTTTCGCATGTGTATAGACTACCGCGAACTGAACAAGGTGACTGTGAAGAATCGTTATCCACTTCCACGCATCGACGACTTATTCGACCAGTTGCAAGGGTCGAGCTATTACTCAAAGATTGACCTGAGGTCAGGCTATCATCAATTGAGAGTCCGGGATGAGGACGTCTCCAAAACAGCATTCAGAACTCGCTACGGCCACTACGAGTTTCTAGTCATGCCATTCGGGCTAACGAACGCGCCTGCGGTTTCCATGGATCTTATGAACAGGGTGTGCAAACATTATCTTGACAAGTTTGTTATTGTCTTCATTGATGACATCCTGATCTACTCGAAGAGTCGGGAGGAACACGAGCAGCATTTATGACTCATTTTGGAACTCTTACGAACGGAACAGCTATATGCTAAGTTTTCAAAATGCGACTTCTGGCTTCGTGAAGTCCACTTTCTAGGCCACGTGGTGAACAAGGATGGGATTCATGTCGATCCATCCAAGGTAGATTCGATCAAGAACTGGCCTGCACCTCGCACACCAACTGAAATACGCCAATTCTTGGGTTTGGCGGGTTATTATAGACGATTCATCAAAGACTTCTCAAAGATTGCACAGCCGCTCACATTACTGACACAGAAAGGTGTTGCTTACCGTTGGGGTAATACACAGGAAACAGCGTTTCAGCACTTAAAGGATAGACTTTGTAGCGCACCTATCCTCTCATTGCCTGAAGGCACGGACGATTTTGTAGTCTACTGTGACGCATCCATCCAAGGTCTTGGATGTGTGTTGATGCAACGGGATAAAGTTATTGCTTATGCTTCGCGCCAACTTAAGATTCACGAACGGAATTACACTACACACGATTTAGAGCTGGGAGCCGTTGTTTTTGCGCTCAAGATATGGCGACATTACCTGTATGGCACTAAGTGCACCATCTACACCGATCACAGGAGTCTTGAGTATATATTCATGCAGAAAGAATTGAACATAAGACAACGTAGATGGGTTGAACTACTGAACGATTACGAATGTGCTATAAAGTACCATCCGGGCAAAGCCAATGTTGTGGCCGACGCCCTCAGTCGAAAGGATACTACACCTAGGCGTGTACGAGCGTTGCAACTCACTTTTCAGTCTAGTCTTCCTTCACAGATACGAGATGCTCAGGTAGAAGCATTGAAACCAGAAAACGTCAGGGCTGAAGCTCTACGCGGTTCAAGGCAACGGTTAGAACAAAAGACAGACGGAGCCTACTATGTAACAGGACGCATTTGGGTCCCACACTATGGCAACTTACGCGAGCTTGTAATGGAAGAAGCTCATAAGTCTCGCTACTCAGTACATCTTGGTTCAGATAAGATGTACCACGACCTCAGAACTACATATTGGTGGCCAAGCATGAAGGCCCACATAGCCACTTACGTTAGCAAGTGCTTGACTTGTGCGAGAGTTAAAGCGGAATATCAGAAACCTTCAGGCCCACTCCAACAACCTGAGATACCACAATGGAAATGGGAACAAATTTCCATGGATTTTGTTACTGGCCTACCTAGATCTCAACGTGGGAATGATACTATTTGGGTGATCGTGGATCAACTCACAAAGTCTGCTCACTTCTTGGCTATCAAGGAAACGGATAAGTTCTCCACTCTAGCAGACGTATACCTTAAGGAAGTTGTCTCGAGGCACGGGGTGCCCACATCTATTATTTCTGATCGTGACGCACGTTTTACTTCAGAACTGTGGCAAGCAATGCACAAATCTTTTGGCTCTCGTTTAGACATGAGCACAGCTTATCATCCTCAGACAGATGGGCAGTCTGAGCGCACTATTCAAACTCTAGAAGACATGCTTCGGGCGTGCGTAATTGACTTTGGCAAGGGCTGGGAAAAACATCTGCCACTTGTGGAATTTTCATACAATAACAGTTACCACACCAGCATTAAAGCTGCTCCATTTGAGGCATTGTACGGGCGTAAATGTCGATCACCTCTTTGTTGGGCAGAGGTGGGTGACAGTCAGATCACAGGTCCAGAAATGGTAGTTGATACTACTGAAAAGATTGCTCTAATATGACAACGCATGGCGGCAGCTCGTGACCGTCAGAAAGCATACGCCGATAAAGACAGGAAACTACTCGAGTTCCAGGTTGGGGATCGAGCGTTACTCAAAGTTTCACCCTGGAAGGGTGTTGTTCGTTTTGGCAAAAGGGGCAAACTCAATCCACGATACGTTGGACCGTTTGAAGTCATAGAGAAAATAGGCAAAGTGGCCTACAGACTGAACTTACCAGCTGAACTCAGTGCAGTTCACAACGTTTTCCACGTGTCGAATCTGAAGAAGTGTCTGTCAGATGAGACCCACATAGTTCCTTTGAAGGAGCTCACTATCGACGAACAGTTACGATTCGTCGAGGAACCTGTTGAAATCACGAACCGGGATGTTAAGGTCCTCAAGCACACTAGAATACCTCTTGTTCGAGTTCGTTGGAACTCCCGTCGTGGCCCAGAGTATACCTGGGAACGAGAAGACCAAATGGAACTCAAATATCCCCAGTTGTTCGAAAACAATGCAACTACTACTGAGGCTGAAGCTACTACAGAATTTCGGAATGAAATTCCAAATCAACGGGGGGATGATGTGATGCCCCAGGAAAACCAGTAAACTACACAACAAAACACAACTAGCTTCCTCGGTAACTACGTGTTAAATTTCGGGACGAAATTTCTTTCAAGTTGGGGATAATGTGACAACCCGAGTTTCCAAGGTTCCTGCTCGACTTAACCTAGTAATTGTTTGCAAAATGTTTTGATATTTTTTTTATTTATAATTGGTGTGCATCATAAGTGTGTTGTATGTATATACTTGATTGTGTTAATAATATGTTTAATATCAACATGGGAGTAATAGATGAAAACACCCTCCCTGATGAAAACACATGGTGTTTTCGTCCATGTGTGCTGGCGAAAACAGCAAATGGGCTTTAGGCCCAGTGGGGATTTATATAATTATTTTATAAGCAATCTTCACGGAGAAGTTTCTCACTTGGCAAACTTTATCCCATTGTTTCTCTCTCTACCTCTGAAACCCAACAAACAGAATTCCTCATTTGAAGCCAAACCTCTGTTTAATTTTCGGTTAGTGATTTTCATGATTCAGTTGTTTTAGATGCATATCGTATGATTATTGGATGTTTAATCATGATGTATGTATATATTTATATATGTGATTATGTGATCGATCATTGTGTGCTTGTTAGATAATTATTATCTATGAACTGTCTGTATATTTGATGTTTTGATCAACAGTAGGTCTATGTTAATGAATGATAAACTGATTAAATTGGGATCCTGGTATCACGTGATGTAGGCAAATTATATATTACATATCAATGATTGATTAATGACTTGTAAATGATTAATCATGTAACGATTAGATGAGATTATAGTTGCTGGGTTTAAGTTACAGTGAGTGTTGGTGAAAATGATGTTCTGGAAGAAAACACCCAACACCCAACACAAAAATGTAAACTGGACGAAATCATATAAGGTGATTTTGGCCCACATGTTGTTTTCGGCCCAAGAGATTTTAAGCCCAAAGTGTTTTTGTCAAAGTTATAAGGCCAACGAAAACACCCCACATTTAAACATAACTGGACGAAATCACTAAAGTGATTTCGGCCCAGATAAGATCTCGGCCCAATGAGGGATTTCGGCAATAGGGTTTTCGGCACATAAGGGTTTTCGGCTAGCTAGTGATTTCGGCCCAACTGTTATCTTGTTAACTGGTTAAATTTATTAAGTTGTTAACTTATTAAATTACATATAATAACTCTGTTAGTTATGTAACTATGTTTAGCCTAATAACTGAGTTAAGTTCATTAACTCAGTTAACTTTACTCACTATGTAAGATTCATGGATGACATTCTGTTAAATATGTAACTTAGTTAAGTAAAACATGTGACACAGTTAGTTACCAGTTCTGTTAAATGTTAATTCTGTTAACCGTATACCCCTGTTTATATATGTTAATTCAGTTAAGCATACTAGCTTTATTAACTGTGATGTTGGTTAACTATGTTAGAATTAATTGAGAAGGCTATTATGAGGAGGATGAATTTGCATGAATTGGAGTAACTGTTTACATGATACAAGAATGCAAATTGCTAGACACACTCTGTGATATTTCTGTGATAGTGATTGCATGCAAAATCTTACAAACATGTACTGACTGAACATGCGTGCACTTTAGGATTTGATTGATTACTTGCGAGCACATAGTTTAGCATACCGAGCAAACCAAGGTGAGTTCACACTCTTACCAAGGCATGGGATTCCCGGGGTTGGGAATGGGTTGATTGATTAATTACGCTTAAGAATTATCGGAATTTCATACCATAGACCTCGGGAGAGGAAGGTTAATGGTAGATACTGCTAGACTAGTGATACATTACTCCTCTTCGCACACACGCCGGGATTGGCCGCGATACTAGAACAATCTTCGCAAACATGCCTGGAATGGCCGCGAACTATACTTTAATCTTCGCAAACATGCCTGGAGGGCCGCAATACAAATATACCTAGTCTAGATAACATATGGGAAACCCCCACTAACTTCACAAACATGCCTAGAGGGCCGTGATACCATTACATACGATACATGATTACTAAACGAACTTACGATTTACGATACGAACACTATAACTGAATAACCCACTGTGAACTCGCTCAACTAGTTGTTGACTCTCTGTTACATGCCTTGCAGGACCATAGGTACTTATGGAGCTTGCACGGGAGGCGCGGTCGTTGTGGGTATGGATGGTGGACATTTTGATAAAAACTTCATGACTTTTTGAACTTATTACTTATGTTGGGTATTAACATTTATGCTTCCGCTAAACATTGATACTATACTTTGGTTTTTGGAACACCTTTCATATTGGTTGGTTGAATTACTCTAGCTATTTACATTGTTCAATATGATTGGTGGCTTGATCCTGGTCAGTCACGCCTCCAAGCGGTGGTACTCCGCGTGTGGATTTTGGGGGTGTGACATCGACGGTCGCCAGAGGTTTCATATCTGGCCGCCGCTGGAAGTTTATACACTAATGGTTTGTTAAGATCTGGCCACCTCTGTAAATCAGGTGTTTGACGGTGGCTGAACGGAAAAACTAATCTTAACCACCTACAAATCAAATATTTGAATATGCAGATTGAAAAGTACCACCAATCTCGTTTTTTGTGAGGGTTTTTTGTTCATATCTGCAATTAGAGATGGATGAATGGGTTGTACAGATTTGTTGCCGCTATACATGAAATTAGGGTTCCAGCAGGAAAGGATCTGGGTCATTGTTCCAGTATGGTTCATGGTATTGGTGGTTTGTAAGGTAGGTGGTGGTTGATGGTGATTGGGGTGGTGGTGAATGGTGGTAGTGATGTCGGGTGGTGGTTGGTGGCGCCGGGGTAGTGGGTGGCGGGCGGTGGCAATGATGTCAGTTGGTGGGTGGTGTAGAAGAGAGAGATCTGGTAGAGAGAGAGAGAGAGTAGAGACTCAATATTTGTTGTGTGTATATATTATATCTATATTAATAATAATAATTTACATTTAAATATATATGTTAATAGTTTACATTTAAATATAAATTACCAAAGTACCCTTATTTTATATTTGAAATTACGAAAATACCCTTCCAGTTAATATACAGTATGGATGGAGTTAAGGCCGCGAAGCAAACTGGAGACAAAATAAAAACATCAGGGAGTAAAATGGCTATTTTTAAAGGTTTGGGGCAAAACTATTAAAACGACCAAACCACAGGGAGCAAAACAGAAGTTTACTCATATATATATAGGGTCGGGATTTAGAGAAAACGGTAGAAAGTGTGAGAACGTTGAGAACGCTTATGGATCGTCCGATCAAAACAATCTATGGACTAGATTAGCGCGGTGACATTTTCGTAAATAACATCAGTTTTATTACGTGGACGCGCTTCATTAAGGGTAAAAGCGTCTTTTGACTACTCCAAACAAAACGCCATCTCATGAAAATAAAACGCCAAAACAAAAATCACACAACATTCTGCTAAAAACGCCATTAGATATAAAACACAAACTTAATTATAGTAAAATCCCGCTTAAAAAAACGACCAAAAAATTCTATATATACAACAACTCAGACCTTCAATTAAAAAACACACACAAAAACCCAAACGCCATATTTAATATATACCATTCGACTGATAAAACGCCAGAAAACCCAAACATCAATATATTGCTGTCAATAAAGTGTAGCTGTATGGTGTGGACAACATTGTCAGTTATCTTTCTTAACTGAGGATTAACAATGTTATCCATTACCATACAGCAACACTTTATTGATTTTAGCATGATCAAATTTACAGTTTTAAGATGGTTTATTTTGTTGCGTTCTTTTTCTCGGTAAAACGCCAAAAAAGATAACATTTTGGCTGAAAGGGTGTAAACTCAATAACATTTTGCTGCATGAGATGGACAAAAATTATAGAAAAAGAGGCTGATTTCATACGAAAGTCGAAACAGCCAATGAAGATGCTTCAAAAGAAGAAAAAGACTGGTGACAGTGAAGATTTGGAAGATCAAAATTTATTTTGTTTAATTTTCTTTTTCAGTTGATTGTTTTTTAATAAACAATGACATATCTATTAAAAACGCCAAAAAGGCAAATGTCTTACACCTTTGGTGTGACACCTGTGTCACTTCAACCATCAAACAAATGCCAAACCAATGAAATATTGTATTTCATACTTGGGATTTGTAAAAATATGTGTATCGTTTACACATATCAACTCTTGTTCGATTTCAAGCTTTAAATCGCTTTCTGGAGGGTTATACGCGCATTGATGTGTAGATATAACCAGTTTAATCCAACGAACACTCCGTAATAGTGAAATAGGCTTAACATACCTTAAATAACCTTTACATAACTTAGATATAAGTTTTGGAAGGTTTGGTGTGGTGAAATCAAAGTTTATTCGCTTACTGGGACTGAATTTGACAAACTGCGAAAGTATGCCAATTTGAACTGTAACAGACATTCTGGAACATGACCATAAGTTAAACATACCATAAATATCCTTTACATAGCTTAGAAATAGGCTTTGAGGTGTTCGGTGTGCTAAAATAAACTTTTGGGTCATTCAGGGACTAAAAGTGTCAAAAAGTGCATAAGTTTGCACTTTCGCGCATAACTTACGTTCTGAATACATCCGGACATCCAAAAATTTATGTAAGCACTAAAACATTTTATTTTAGTGTTCGGCATAAGAAAAATCCATTCGTTTCGTCATTTGGATCGTTTTTCGCGCTTATGCGCATTCCGTCGTAATTAAGCGAACATCGCGTTCGTACGGCTAAACGAACCGACATCCGAGATATTTTTGAGCACATTTTAAGTTCCCTATACTTAAACTTCATTTTAGAGCTTTGAAATGGGGTTAACGGGCCTTAAACGTGTCGAAAATGGGCTGAATGCATGACAGGGACTAAAACTGTAATTCTGCCAAAGTTACAGGCATACGATGCGTAGGGACTTTTCCCCTACGATGCGTATGGGGTCTCCAGACCAGATGCAGTGTATTTCACAGCCTGTTTGCAGCTGATTGATCCACAACCACATACTCACACATGCTTAGTCAGATGATAAGAACCCATTTTTAGTACCATAAGGTTCCGACACATGTACGGATGCGATTAAGGCACGATATTCGACAAGCGATCTTAACGGTTCGAGTATTCCTATAAATATCCATCCACCCCAACCTCATTTCTCACAAGAATCTGGATTTGAGAGCTCTAAGTTGAAACCATTGTTTCATACCTGAGTTCTTGGATCGAGATTAGCATTCGGGGACCCTTCGTAAGTATTCTTTCGTTCTTTTATTGCTTTTCGAGTCTTTCGAGTCTGAAAGTCAAACTTTGTTTGACTTTCTGCGTTGACCAGTTTATGGTCAATGCAAAGTTCGTTTGAACTTCGCAACGTGAGTGTAATCACGTTGGTTATAGTCCCTTGGGACTATACCTACTGATTACCACGTTGTCTAGGGTCGTAGGGTAAGCGATCTGATAAATCGCTTATACCTTCGAACCCGACCCAGTTTGGTCGATCATTAGGATCCGACCAAATACATTAGGTGACCATAGTAGGTAGGGAATAACCTTCCGAGGTTATACCCTATGGTCACATCGTTTGAATAGTTGTATGATAGGTAGTTTATATGCCTTAGGTAAATTACCAGAATACCCTTTTCATGTATAATTGGTAATTAAGCATATGTAACCTAAACTTTTGTCACATAACTGATTATGTAACATGTTTAGGCATATAACACTTGTCATGGGACTAGTTAAGCGGTCCGAACGCGTTTCACGCGAACGACGCGTTAAAGTAGCATAAGTTACCTAAACGGGTCGTAATGGGTCGAAAGCACTTAGATTAAGGTTTCATTTAGTATGTAGGCTTTGTTAAACCATATGACACGAGTCTCTATACTCGTTTGGTTTACGAACCCTCATTCTATCCAATCATCCGGTTTAGGTCCGGTTATTAACATAGTTACCTATATTAGGTGCCGTTTGATATCCGTGATCTCTAGCATTGTTTGGTTGTTACTCAAGGACTACTGAGCAATCTCAAGTGAGTACATAGACCCCTCTTTTACTGTTTTCCAAACTGTTTTGGGGTGAAACACATGTGCCTACTTGTTACTTTCATGCTTTCCTGTTTACACATCATATACCGGCTATGTTTGTTAGTACATTATAGTACATGATTTCATTACATTTTATGCTATGTATGTCCATTGTATGCATACTTAGTACATTGTTTTACATTACATTTTGTTGCATATGCTCATCTAGTATATGAACACATTATACTACATTTTGAACCGTTGTAACCTTTTGACTATGTGAACCGTCGTAACCGTCTGATTATAGAAACCGTTTGTATCTGTGAACCGTTTGTATCTGTGAACCATTTGTATCTGTGAACCGTTTGTATCTGTGAACCGTTTGTATCTGTGAACCGTTTGTATCTGTGAACCGTTTGTATCTGTGAACCGTTTGTATCTGTGAACCGTGTGAACCGTCTTTGACCATACATAAACATTTCTACAATTGTTAAACATTACTTTGGTGGTTTGGTTTGATTAAGTGATTAAGTAACGATGCGTGTGTAATAAGATACAAGCATGGTGGATACGCCGCTGGTACTTCCTATATATAAGTGTTTGGATGATATTACATATCGTAGCGTTATTTGAATCATTTCAGTTTGAGACATATAACATTTTATACAAATAACTTACTTTTCACAAGACATTGATTTACAAACAACTTATCTTATACAAACTTATTTTACAATGGTTATTCATTTAACCATACATTATTCTCTTATTTATACATATCATCTGATCATATCGTTTTTCAAATGATTTACAAAACAAAGCAAATTACAAGGTTCATGACTAAACATTTTCTCAAACATAAGTCATGAAACCTATTTTCACAAAACCTATGTATCTCACAGGCATTTTTATGCTGACGTACCTATTTTCACATGTGTTTTTCAGGAGCTGTTGCATAAGATGATCAAGATACACATAGGCAGACTTGGGCTTTAGTAACAATAAAAGATGCAAGACTAGTTAATTATGTTGTATTTATTTGTTTGTTAAGACATTGTAACATTTTTAATCAATAAAACGAAACTTCAATTGCCATGGATTTGAAACAATTAATTCTGTTACAACACTCCCCGACGTTTCCGCCACGTTTTGTATGTTCTACGTGGTCGGGGTGTGACATTTGGCGTTTATCAAAACATCATAAAATTACTTTGGGACAAGTATTATAAAAAAACTTTTTTTATGTATTCTTTTTTTTTTTTCCTTTTCAGTGGATAGTTGTATAATAAAAACGCCATATATAATAAAAACGCCAAAACAACCAAAATGTTTGTTTAAACAATATCATCCCAAACTATAATAAAACTAGTTTGAAAAAGTATTATAAATAAACCAAAAAAATAAAAAACAAACTTGAAAATGTAACTAGAAACAGTAACTTCAAATCAGAAAAACTGAAGATAGGGAAAATTTATTATATTAGAATCTAAAACGCCAAACTTGAAAGATGGGACGTGTTACAGACTTCAGAGATAAAGCTTGTCAAAAACAATAATTACAAACAGTAACTGAAAAGACGAATACTTTATTATAATAACGGAGTAAATAAAATATTAAGCAGGAAACATATTTTTTGGCGTTTTGTTAGCTTTACCATTTTTTTAATATTTTTTGGTGTTTTGCTAATAAAGAGTGGGATGATTATAAAGATGAAGATCAACATGAAGAAAAAGCGAAAAACCCACCCACACGTCATAGATCTATGTCCCCAAACATCCACAAAAAGAAGCCACTTCAACAGACGAGCAGGCAAAATAATCAAACTGATGGGTTTGTTAAGTTTTACATAAAACGCCATATTTTTGGTGTCAGTTCTTGTAGTATTAAAGAACAGAGAGACTGATGACAGTGAATATTGTGAAGAGAGATCCGATTAGGATTTTTAATTTATTTTCTTCGATTGTAATTTTTTTTACTGTGGCTGAAATATAATCCAACAATTGTAAAACGCCAAGATAACCCAAACGCCAAAATGTTTATAAAAAATATAGAACAATGGGCCAACTTGTTTAAAACGCCTTGAAAAACGTCATTCAAATAGATTTCCTAACCCCTGGGTTACAATGGCATACGATTTGAATAAACGCCATAAACGCCAAAATGTTAATACGATGAAACCATTAAACGCCATTAATTATTGAATTTGGTTAACGCCAAAAATCTTACACCCCAAAAATTCAAACAATATTCGGAAAAGCGGAACTGGAAAAGCAGAAGATGAAACGACAAAAAAGCCCCTCCGCCCTTCTCCAAGCGGCGTGACACGTGTTGGGCCAGGAAGCGTTCTCACGTTCTCACATTTTTTAGCGTTTTCTCCTGATCTCGTTTCTCTCTCTCTCTCTCTCTATATATATATGTATATAGGGTTAGGTTTATTTGTGAACAATCCCATTTATTGTGAACACTAGTGAACTAATCCTAGCTCTTGATTATCAATACACAAGTTTATACAGAAGTGTAAATAATGGCCAACATTTGATGATGAAAATACACTATAGTATTTTACGATTTGATGATGTAAATCAATGGTCATGATTTGTTCACTCCGTTCGCAAATACATTAGTGTTCACTCTAGAACCTCACCCAATATATATATATATATATATATATATATATAGGGTAAGGATCATTTTAGAATTTTAGATAATTGCAGAACTTACCAAACTCTTATTAAACAATTATTCTACTTGTATATTTAACATTTTTAAGGGTATTTTTTATCATTTATTATGATTCCATGCGTGGTAAGAGTAGTTTTATCATTTTTTCATGTGTAATTTTATAATAGGGGAATTGGCCTGTAATAATCCCACCTAGATCTTATTAGCCATTAATAATCCCACATCAGAATATTCCCCTCACTAGTCCCACATTTCACCTATTTTTCCTACAATGGTCCCCAGTTTAAAAACTTAACGGAGTTAAGTTTTTTTTTTCCAAATTGCAAACAGATTTTTAAGGGCTTTTGATCAGAACAATCATACGAGTCCATTGATGTAAAACTTACTTCGAAATGGTGCTCCAAGTGACTTGATTTTGGTTAACTGGAAATTTAAACACCCGAATTGAAGCGCCGTTTTCATCGTTTGGAGCACCGTTTCGAGGCAAGTTTTACATCAATGGACACGTATCGTCGTTTTAATCAAAAGCCCTAAAAAATATGCTTGTAATTTGGAAAAAAGCTTAACCCCGTTAAGTATTTTTAACGGGGGACCATTGTAGGAAAAAATAGGTGAAATGTGGGACTGGTGGGGGAAATATTCTGAGATAGGATTATTAATGACCAATAAGATCTAGGTGAGATTATTACAGACCAATTTCCCTTTATAATTAAAAAAAAAAAGCTTTTGAAGTTAAATATGTTACCGACCACCTTTAAAACTCCATTTTTGTTTTCTTCTTCTACGTGGGATAAGTTCCCACATTTTTACCATTTTTCATTTTTTTTTTAGTTTTTCTATGATCAACTCCTAATTTTAGAGTTAAGATTGTTTAAAGGTATTTTTTAATCATTTATTATAATTCCATGTGTTAAAAGTAGTCTTTTAACATACACCACAAACCCATGAAACAGTACTTATATTAATCAAAGTGTAATATAAATATATTTGCTCAATCTATGAGAAAAATACACACAATACTTTGGTGAATAAATATTCACATTTTCACTAATTTTCAAAAAAATCATACATAATACATAGCAATAGTTCCGTAAACAAAAAAAAAGGCAAATTGGATTTAAATAATCCCAACTCACTGTTATTGGCCAATAATAATCCCAACTCATTTAATCACCAATAATAATCCGAACTATTCACTTTTGTTTGTAAAATACTCCCAGTTAAAAAAAACACTAACTAGGTTAAAAAATTGCTGATGTGGCTTGCCACGTCACCTGCCACATTAGTTGCCACGTAATCGAAAAATGCCACGTAGACTCCCACATCAGCTGCCACGTCATTGAAAAATGCCACGTAGACTGCCACATCAGCTGCCACGTCATCAAAAAATGCCACGTCAACTGCCACGTCATATGTCACATCAGCTAAAAGGGCCACATCAGATGCCACATCAGCAATTTTTTAACCTAGTTAGTGTTTTTTTAACTGGGAGTATTTTACAAACAAAAGTGAATAGTTCGGATTATTATTGGTGATTAAATGAGTTGGGATTATTATTGGCCAATAACAGTGAGTTGGGATTATTTAAATCCAATTTGCAAAAAAACATGTTTTTTATGTTTTAATAAGTTGCTTACATAGTTACATCCATAGATTGATTTTTGAAAACTTCTTGTTAACATTAGATCAATATAACACATAAAAATCGTCATGGTTCTGTGATATATATATATTTTTTTTACAAATATTGGGGTGGGGTTAGTGTAAAAAGAGGTGGTTTTGTGAGACGTGTTTTAAGCCCTTATATCTTGTAGTTAATGGTTGAGATCAAGGTCTTAAAATGTAAATTATATATATATATATTTTTTTTGATTAATTTGGCCAGATTAGGGGTAATAGTGTCTTTTTATATTCTATTGTTTAAATAAAGAAACTGACATCAACTCTAATGCACATGCAAGTTCCATTCATCTTTATTGAACGTCAATAACTTTTTATACGTAACGTTTAAAAAAAATACACCATAATAACGAGTTTTTTTTTATCTTTCATATGAGTACCATATTGTTATATTTATATAGATAATTTTTTTTTACATATAGCATGACATGAAGCCTACTGGAATGCAGGTTTAAAACACCATACGAAGAACATATACTAGAATGCAGGTGTAAAACACCATGAATGCAGGTTTAAAACACCATGCGAAAAACATATGAAGAACACATACTGGACTGCAGGTTTAAAACATCATGAATGCATGTTTAAAACACCATACGAAGAACACATACTGGACTGCAGGTTTAAAACACTATGAATGCATGTTTAAAACACCATGAACGCAGGTTTAAAACACCACATATAATGTGCAGTGCAATCATTCCAGATGCTAAAACACCATGTCTGTATTACGATTCAAGTTGTGGTGTTTTTGGAATCTGAATAGTGTTTTATACTTCCAAAATAACCAAAATCATTCTAGATGTTAAAATACTATGATTGTATTGGATTCAGGCTGTGGTGTTTTCTGGCATTCGTATGGTGTTTTATACATGCGAATTAACAAAAATGTTGATATGAATTTTATGGATTAAACAATGGCTGAGACCAGAATTCGAATAATAGAAAGATACCGAATATATTGTTTCCTAAAATCTTTAAAAACAATTATGGAAATATTTTGTTAATTAAAATGATTGTTTTTGAAATTACTCTATTACCCTTAATCTCTAATTTTAATTAAAGACACATGTTCTCACCATAATTACACTTCTCACACATTTGCCACTTTTTACAGGATCTTTAATCTATTGTGCCTAACTCAGGTTCCATATGAATATCCCAAACTATTTTAGGGCCTAAAACGAATTTCAAACTTTAGCTTTTAAAGCAAATTTAGCTAAGAACCCTTTTATAAGAGCATTCACAATGGATGAGTGGTTGTAAGTGGAGGGAAAGGAAAATATATTGAAATTTTACTGTTCTTCTGTAAATATATGAGAAACACCGTTCCACCCTTATATATATTTTTATAGGTGGTTGTGAGTGGAGAAAAGAGAAAATGTAAGAATAAAGGTATAAAAATATTATTTAATTGAAATGAAAAGATAAAAGTGGTGATTTTTAATGTAATTATATGGATATAGATAAAAACTCCAATGCAAATGTTCACTTAGGCCAAGAACCCAAAAATGTCAGGTCAAACGTATCCAACGCTCAACACTCATCTAAAGTATACCAAACATGCAAAATATCCTAAATTACTTTATGAAAAAAAAAATCTCTGAATAATATTGTAATAATATTGTTTGATCCAGACTACCAGGCAACCTAACGTTTTTGATGGCTCTATATAAACAATAAAGTCGGGGCTGTCTTAAAAAAGAGTAAATTGCCATTTTAGTCCCTGAGTTTTGTCCAAATTTGCCATTTTAGTCCAAATAGTTTTTTTTTCGCCTCTGGGTCCCTGACTTTTACATTTTGTTGCCATTTTGATCATTTTGTCTAACTCCATCCAAAAACCCAGTTTGTAACAGGGGTATTTTGGGGATTTCCTTAAAAAATGTTTTCAGTTGCCATTTTGATCCAATTCCAAAAAATCAAAAAAATTCCAAAAAATCAAAAAAATTCCAAAAAAATTCTAAAAAATCATAAAAATTCTAAAAAATCCAAAAAAAATCTAAAAATAAAAAAAATCTAAAAAATCATAAAAATTCTAAAAAATCAAAAAAATTCTAAAAAAATCCAAAAATCATTAAATGTTTCGGCACGAACCGTTTCGACCCGTACCGTTTCGACCCGTACCGTTTCGACCTGTACCGTATCGAACCGAACCGTTTCGACGCGAACTGTTTCGAACCGTACCGTTTCGACCCGTACCGTATCAAACCGAACCGTTTCGAGCCGAACCGTTTCGACCCGAACCGTTTCGAACCCGAACCGTTTCGAACCGTACCGTTTCGACACGAACCGTTTCGAACCGTACCGTTTCGACGCGAACCGTTTCGAACCGTACCGTTTCGACCCGTACCGTATCGAACCGAACCATTTCGACGCGAACCGTTTCGAACCGTACCGTTTCGACCCGTACCGTATCGAACCGAACCGTTTCGACGCGGACCGTTTCGAGCCCGTACCGTTTCGACCCGTACCGTATCGAACCGAACCGTTTCGACGCGAACCGTTTCGAGCCCGTACCGTATTGAACCCGAACAGTTTCGACGCGAACCGTTTCGAACCGAACCGTTTCGACCCGTACCATTTCGACGCGAACCGTTTCGAACCGTACCGTTTCGACCTTACCGTTTCGAACCCGAACCCGTTTCGAACCCGAAACGGTTCGCGTCGAAACGGTTCGGCTCGAAACGGTACGGGTCGAAACGCTTCGCGTCGAAACGGTTCGGCTCGAAACGGTTCGGGTTCGAAACGGTACGGGTCGAAACGGTTCGTGTCGAAACGGTTCGGCTCGAAACGGTTCGGGTTCGAAACGGTACGGGTTCGAAACGGTTCGCGTCGAAACGGTTCGGTTCGATACGGTACGGGTCGAAATGGTTCGGTTCGAAACGGTACGGGTCGAAACGGTTTGTGCCGAAACATTTAATGATTTTTGGATTTTTTAGAATTTTTTTGATTTTTAGATTTTTTGAAATTTTTTTGATTTTTTGGAATTTTTTTGATTTTTTGGAATTGGATCAAAATGGCAACTGAAAACATTAGTGATTAAGTACAAACTGTTACAAACTGGGTTTTTGGATGGAGTTAGACAAAATGATCAAAATGGCAACAAAATGTAAAAGTCAGGGACCCAGAGGCGAAAAAAAAACTATTTGGACTAAAATGGCAAATTTGGACAAAACTCAGGGACTAAAATGGCAATTTACTCCTTAAAAAACTTTTCAATATAAATCCTCTTCCTTTCCCTTTTATAATAGTTGAATACTTGATAGCTCTAAAATAATACCAATCAACAATAGCAAATCACAAAATCAAGTCGCAAAATCACAAATATCAAATCATAAAACTGATTTTAAGGTTACTCAATCGCAAATCGCAATATATATATATATATATAGAGAGAGAGAGAGAGAGAGAGAGAGAGAGAGTGAGATTAGTAGATTACTAAAAAAAATAGTTGTTACATGGATAATCCTTGCTTCACTTGCAATTGAGACTTTGAGTAAACAACGACGATGATTGACTACCCCTAATTTCTTCCCAAATCCCGTTTATGTCGGTTGCAGTTAGCAAGGTTGTGAGGAGTTAGGATAGGAGTGGAGTGGAGGATGCGTTAAAGGTAAACGACGACGTTCAAGAAAAAAGGATATAGAATATTAATTCTTCAAGTTTTGAGCCTAGTCATTTTACTTTTTTGGTCGTTATATCTTTACTTATTTGTTTATGTCTTTATTTATTTATTTGTTCATTTGCGTCAAATAAACATATAATATATAAAAAGAAATGAAAATTATGGTCCCCTAATTTTTGAGGCCCTAAGCCTTTACCTGCTTTGCTGAAGCTATTGAGCCGACCCTTATCAAGGCTTGTTCTGCCTTATTATTCAACACCACTTTTTCTGCCACTAAGCATAAAAGGGTCTTTCAGGACAAGATTAAATTTTCTTTAACAAGAAATGAAAAGAAAGATCATGTTGTTTCAACTACCAAATTAACAACCGGCAATTGTTAATGCTTGAAACAAGTCATCTTGATTTAACCATTTGGGAAAAAAAGGTGTCCCGGAAGAAACATTCACATATTAAAATAGTAAGGTGATTATTTGTATATTTTTCAAGCAAAGTCAACATTTTTATAAATTAGTTTCATTGATTACACATTTTCTATAACATAGTGTCGGATACTCAACCTTAAAATCCCATGTTCTCTATAACATAGTGTCGGATATTCAACCTTGAAATCCCATGTTAAGGTGGTTAACCATGTTTGTCATCGAACATGTCGTCTTCTATCGCACGGGCCAGTTTTAAAAATCGCTCGGCGTCATAAATTGCTCAAAATTACACACACACGCACACACACCTAACTAGGGGTGACCATAGGCCGGTTTTGGCCCAAAACATAACCATAATCGAGATGTCAGTTAATGGATAACCATCACCATAACTTATCAGATGACACTTTTGTTTAATCTCTTTTAAAGGTTACATCGGGTCGCTTATGATGGATTAACCATGAATTTGGGGCTAGCTAAAAGTAGCTCAAAACAATATAATTAGACATTATTTTGTCTTAAAAGTTTGGGCTACAAATTTTTTTGACCATCAAATAAATTGTCATTAAACATTTATATATATATATATATATATATATATATATATATATTGTATATTACATAACATTAAAAGAGTAATACATAATCTATAATATTAAAAAAAATACATATAGTCGGTTCAGTTTTGGTAGGTATGGAAACCTTGTTAACCATAAACAATCCACTATTGTAGGTTTTTAGAAAATCATTATTAAACCGATCCATCGGTTTCTCTGGTATGTTTCGGTTATACTGGTTCAGTTCCATTGGTTAACTTGGTTATGTGCTGGTTAATTCAATTCTTTTTACACCCATACACCTAACACATAAGTAATTGCTAGGGTCACGTGTCATAATATAGTGAGGCTATTTTCCCGCTTCTCATATTTCACTCAGTCGTATTGTATCTCTTATTTTTGTAAATATATCTTACCTCAAAAATATTATTTTGTAATTCTTAAATCTTTGTTACTATTTAATATTTTTTTAATTCAACTAGTGTAATACACAAGTTTCTAACCTAATATTTAAAATATAATACGTTCTGTTGTCAATTTGCATTGTTAACAAAATATTATGACACAAATGAATTAGTAAATGGGATTTTGGAAGAAAAAAATTGAAATGCCGGTTAATCCACCAATCTGGTTTGCTAAATGGTCTGACAGAAACTCATATGAAGGCAGTTCGAAAGTATTTAACCAGACCGTTCTGATTCTAATATCAGTGTAAATATCTATAAACATCATATAAATATAAATAAATTTATAATGTTATATTTGCTTTTTTAGTAGGTCCAATGGTAAAAAAAAAAACCTTATGTCAAAACTCTAGCGGGTCAAATTGTGAAAACCAAACATAAATAAGAATAAAAATCTAAATTCCTTTTTTGGGTCAATTCATCTTCTTGACACAGACTCAACCTTAGCGGGACCTAACTCCATTAACACACCATCAAACTCTAGATTCAACTAAATCAACATACACAACCAACATGCAATAACTTACGTTGATCAAACGGTTTTAAACCCGCCCCATCAAAGGTACTAATGTGTTCCATCACCATCCTAACAATTAGGGGTGTTTAAAATCCGATTTAAATTCAACAAATTTTGGAATCCGACTCGATTCGAATTCAATTATCATGGTTCGAAATCGGTTTTTAAAAATTCTATTTCAGTTCAATTTGTATTCGAGTCCAGTAGTCGAATACAAATGTATGATATTCATTTCGATTCGAAAATCGAATCAATTTATACATATTTTTTAACACACACACACACATATATATATATATATACACACACAGAGACACATATAACTTTTAAAACTGGGTCAAAGTATAAATCACATCCATAATAATAATAGAGTCATAACATTACCAAACATAATGACAGATATCTCATACTACTTATTTTTAAGTTCTTACCTAACTTACATCACTATCAATAACCAGGCTAACTTCTAAATTTTGGTATTTTGATATATTGATGGTTTATTAGTTTTGCATCTTAGTGTTTCCATGTTAAAAATAATTAGTTTGTAGTAGTTTAAAAAATAAAAGTAAAATAATTTATTATTTAGGGGGAATTTGAATTAAATCAAATTCATTCGAATTCGATTCGAATTTGAGTTTCATATACTAATTGAATCGAATAAATTAAATCTAAATTGAAAAATTTAGGTAAAAAAAATTCGATAAATCATTATTTGATTCATTGAACACCCTTAGTAACAATGGTCGTATTAATAAAGATTTTGCTACAAAAGTGAAGTGTAAACAACAATTTACCTTTGATTTCAAGGTGAAATTCTTAGGTTAGAGGTGTTCAAACTGCTCGCGGCTCGCTCAAAAAAAGCTCTTCTAGGAAAAAGCTCTTCTCGAAAAACAAGCCGGCTCGGCTTATGACTTCCATTACAAATGAAGCTATTGCAACCTCAATAAAATGTTGGCACTCACTATACACACACCCCTATAATCTTATTTTCACATCCCTAGTGTATACGGGCCGTATAAACTTATACGACTCGTATAGAATGCTGTTGCACTGAAATACATGCAGTGGAATGTTTTTTTGTTTGTTTTACATATATACGGGTCGTATAACATTATACGAGCCATATACAATCGTATACGAGAAATATAATGTTATACAACCAAATGTGTTTATTTTTGTGAGGTTTTGGGTTTTTAAGATCTGTATACGAGCCGTATAATGTTATACGACATGTATATAAGTTTTTTTTTTTGCGTAAACCGAACAACCGTTTAATAAGTTTTAGTAATTCTTTAGATAGAGTTTTCAGTATCCGGAGTTTGTTGGGTGGCGACGACGGTGGGTTGTGAGAGTACTGAGAGTATGATTGCTGAAGGTTTTCAGTGTTCGGAGTTTGTTGGTCACATATTCGTGTGTTGCAGTTTGGAAAGATGACCAAATAGAGATCATAACTAACCTAAATCCACAAATTTCTGCGTCCTGTATTTATCAACGATGTTTTGATATGGAGTTATACGTTCCTTGTAAAAGTTTTCCCAGCTTACTACCGATGTATGCCGTGTGGGTTGTCGCTAGAACCCTGTCGATGTTCGTCTGTTAACTACCGGATGGAGTACTTTCGTGAACATAAAAAATCTTGTTGCTGGTGATTCCACCGTGTTCATGCGAGCAGATAACGGTGAACTTTACGTCGTAATTAGACGTGCTAAAAGAGCGGGAATCGGTGGGAATAAGTTGATTAACAAAGGGTTCATTGCGTATAAGTTGGTTTATGGTAACCGTTTCTAGCTAGGGCTTGTTGGGTTGTTTGTTGCTAGGGTTCAGAATGCTTGAAGTTTTATTATAAACACCTTGGTGAAAGTTATCATCTTTTGGGTCAAGTGAAGCAATGAATGGATAAATATATTTTATTTATTCTATTTTTAATTATATATGTTTTTAGATGGTGTTTGTAAGGTTTAATTGCTTTGTGTAACTTTGATTGACATCTATCATTGACATCTATATACGGAATGAGATTCTTCGAAAACTAGAAAATGAGAGAATACGGAATGAGATTCTTCGAGAACTAGAAAAGGAGAGAACATGGAACGAGATTCTTCAAGAACTAGAAAATGTGAAAATACGGAACGAGATTTTCGAGAACTAGGTATGAAACCGGGTAGCAAGAAGATGAAGAAGAAGGGGCGAGGCGTAAGAAAGGAAAGAAACATTAGAAACCATGTTAATTAACAAGTTTTTGGTTGAAGTTTGAGTATTTGTAATTGGTGATTAGGACTTTTTTTATGGTTTGGTAGGTTTTATTTTGAACGTTGTGTTTAAGGTGTCACACCCCAACCGATGGCGGAATCATCAGGGCATGGCACTGAGCGAAACAGATTGTCCAGAAGTTTCCATAACAACTATCATTACCATTCAATTTAAATTAACATGTCCCATACCATGTCTCAAACAGTAAACAAATTATTACAGATAAACATCAAGACAAATATTTTGTTCCGACAACTCAGATTCAAACACAAATAGTTTATTTATTGGTTTCTAGGACCCCATTTCCTAGCTTCGATTTCATCACAGCGCAGAGAGCATCCTAGACCTTTCCTAGCCTCAAGTTCACAGCATGCTAAGCATGTAAACTTCCTAAGCACCTGTCACATACGTTAAAATAAAGTCAATACATAAAATGTAAAGGTGAGCATACAAGTTTGATAATAGCATATAGAGTTTGAATTCGTTTACGCATAACCAGCACGTACACACAGTGAAATGAAGCACGTTAGTTATCGACATAGATCCATCGATACCAATGACTGCGGGTTGACTGCCTGAGGCAGCTCACAATACATGATTACCACCGTAATCCATGCAAGTAAAAGATCCTTAACAACCCCCGTGTGAACGGGTGCTGAGTCCAAACTATAGTACTATCGTCGCTAAGGCAGGTAGACAAAATTCCATGTGTAAACATAACAAACAAGCATTCATGAGCCACGTATAACATGCATTAACGGTTAGCGTTCAAATAGTTTGAGTAGTGTGATAATTGTAGTTTGAATATTCGTAACGTATGTAGCACCCAAAAGTGCATAAAGCAAAAAGGGATCGAGTATACTCACAGTGATTTATGGAT
This sequence comes from Helianthus tuberosus, assembly GCA_030545235.1. Classification (NCBI taxonomy): domain Eukaryota; kingdom Viridiplantae; phylum Streptophyta; class Magnoliopsida; order Asterales; family Asteraceae; genus Helianthus; species Helianthus tuberosus. Next base: position 32,827,029 of record CM060450.1, on the reverse strand, counting down.
TGAAGGGAGCGCTTAGCGAATACAATTAGCCTGAATAGATTCGATATCATAACGATAAGAGAAACGTAAAAACAGGAACCAAGTGTTGGGGAGTCGGACAGCTGGTCGATCGGACGGCAGTCCGATCGGATGGCTGACCGTTCGGTTTTCAGTCTGCTCGGACGGCTGTCCGGTCGGTTGGTAAGCCGATCGGATGGCTGTTCGAGTGGATTGTTTCTTCCTTTCTTTGAGAAGGATGTGTTTGTGTATGATGGCTTGACCTTTGAAGTTTTCGTTGTAGCACTTTGAAAACATTGAAGTACCTTTGCCTTTCAGGTCGGTCGATCGGACGGCTGTTCGATCGGCCGGCAGCCCGATCGGTTAGGCATTCAACAAAATTTCAAGGTTTAGCCTTTGGATCGGACAGGTGTTCGATCGGACATGTGTTCGATCGGTTGGCAAGTCAACAAGTCAAAGACTTTTAATGAATGTAAAATGTGATACAATGGATCGGATGGTTGATCGATCGAGCAGCATAACTGCTGTTCGATCGGACAACGAGGGGTCACCTGATCGGACGGCTGTTCGATCGGGTGGCACTTCTAGTGCATTGAACATGTTGAAAACTGATTAAGTATTGAAGCATAGTATCTCATGATTCGAAGAGTAATCCGATCGAACAGTAGTTCGATCGAACAACAGTTCGTTCAATACCATTCTTCAAAACAAGTTGATTATGTGGGGCCAAGTGCTAGCCGATCGGCTGGCCGGTCGATCGGCTAACGTATCCGATCGGCTGGCTGTCCGTTCGGACAGCAGTCCGATCGGTCAGCATTCTGACCTGATCAGTCTCTTTCGTCTAACACTTGGTTGTTCTGTTCGTTATCGTTTTATCGAGGTTTTTTGACAGCGAGTAAAACCATCGGTACCTCGTCCTTACTTGGTTTCCCGGGTCGGACAGGAACCACCCAAATCCGGTTGGAGGACTGTTCGGGACGAAGTTTAGCATTTAACCCGGAGTCGGTTAATCTCGAGAATAGAATCCAGATCTTGAGTCGTATAACCACCGAAGTGATTAGTAAACCGGCTCGGGTTCTGTTTCTACTGGTTCGAGTGAAAAGAGTTGAAGAAAGTTGGGAAAATCCCTCCTTCAATCCTTTTCACCACGTAAATGTTTAGATCTACAAAAGATCCTTGTTTGTTTATGTGGAAATCGGCTAGATCCAAGTCATTCTTGGTGGATTGAGGCCAAAATATGAAGTTCTTCAAGAACCCATGATGACATCATCCTAGAACACTTGATTCTTGATGATTTCATGGTTAAAAGCTTAGATTCGAAAGATACAAAGGTGTAGGAGTGTGTATAGATCAAGAAAGTACAAGATTTAGGACGAAAACTTACCGGAATCGAGAGAAATCTGGGAAAAGGCAAGTTGAGCGTGCTGGTCAAACAAGGGTTTCCAAAAGTGGAAAGAATGATAATGACAGGGGTATTTATAGGGAGACAAAAGAGGAAAGGGCTGGCCGATCGGCTGGCACTCCGATCGGACAGCCTGTCCGATCGGACAGCAGTCCGTTCGGCTGGCTGTTCGATCGGCTGGGAAGCCTGATCGATCAGTCGCCCCTTTCGAATGTTTTGCGCGATGATTTCTGATATTTCAATTACGATTAAGAGCGGTTCGATACGATAAGGTTTCCTAGTCAAATTACTTTCAGTCTCAACGACTTCGTATCTCGCGTAATCTATTTTCACCATCTATCATAGTTTGATTGTGATTCGAGTTCGAGTTCGATTACATTCAAGTTAGATTTCGAGTTTCGATTGAGTTCGCTTGATTACACAACACAACATAAATAAACATGCACAGGTAACACGTAAGGCACACACACACGCATCGTAAAATACACAGTTCGAGTTGCGGTTTGATGTCGATTCGATTATCATCGCTTGGTTGTTAGTTGATTAACTTTATCGCATTGTTACTTCCTATAGTTCACAGTCGTAGGTCGATTGGAATATGATTAATACTCATCGATTATTGCAATTAACAACACTTACTCCACGTAATACAATTAAAAACAAGAAGCTTCTACGAGTCGAATTGCGCGAAAGCGGTCGTTTACTTTGACCTTGACTTTGACTTTCACTTACGAAAACACGGGGGTGTTACATAAGGTTTCTTGTTATGAAAAATCCTTGTTTTGAATTCCAATCTTGGGTGGAAAAGATATCAACATTAATTGATGTCCATAAATGTAACACCTCGAAAATTCACGTCCTATAATGTATTGACACGTGTCATAAGTTTGAACGTGTGAAAGTATACCCTAGAGGGACTAATGTTGACAAACATGAAAAACATGGGAATATAAGGGTTTAGAATGTCAACAAGGGATAAATATACTTTACAGTAACCCTACATGATGCTCATACCTTCAAACGAATAAATCATGGATCATACGAAGCTAAATATGAAAGAAAGTGAGAGATTACAAACTGCAGGGGTTAAATGTGTCAACATGTTTAAAGTATACCTCTGAATGACCTTTTCGCAAACCCGAAGCTTTGTAACGATTAAATATAATCACTAGAATACATGATAAAAATTTCACTAAGTTTCGTTATAGTATGAGAAAGTTATGATAAGATTCGTATACGAGGGGTTAAAAGCGTCAACGATGAAGTTTGTGACTTTTCGGGTAAACATGAAGTGATCAAGGACTTAACAAAGTGGGTATAAGTCTTGAAGCCCTTATATGTCAATTTAGAGGGCTCAAATTGCTAGAAACAAAGGTAAAATGACCTTTCGAAGAGCCAAGAGCCAACATGCAATAACTAAAAAGTTTAAAGTCTGAACAGGAGGTCCATACGGGCCGCGTAAGCCATGCCAGGAGCTTACGCGGGCCGCCTGACTTGCCCAGATGCAGAAAACGTTTGGCAGCAGCCTGTTATACCTTCTAACCGACTTAAAAACGATTTTCCTCATCCATGGGCGACCCCTACATGTTCCTAGGCCTTAGGGACACATGTAAATGATCTGGGAACATTGCTAGCCTTGTGTGTCATGATCTAATGAGATCAAAATCACTATAAAAGGCCTTAATAGTTGCAACATTATGATCATTCATTCCATCTGCTTTCTTGGAGCTTCCTGGAGCATAAGAACAGACCCTAAGCATCCCTAATAGTGCATAGGACTTCTGTAAGTATGCTTAACCTTTCTTAGTTGGGTTTTTACTTAGTTTTAGCTTAAAAGTCAAACCGTCGTAATTAACGGTTGACTTAGCGATTAATAATTAATGGTCCAGTGATTAGTCGAATTAAGAGTAGTTATAAGTTGGTAATCATGTGGGCAATAAACCCTTAAAAGGGCACCCTCTGATTCCCGTTCTAACTAGATCAAATGCCGGGTCAATGTTGTTTATAAAAAGTCAACAGGATCCTAATTTGCGATTTAAAACATAATTAACAATGTAGAAGCTTTGCAACCTGTTTTATTACTCTCATAACTTAGTAATTAATGTAAGAACATGTCTAAACATGTTCGACCCGACAATTTTCTGTTTAGACCCGGTTCGGAACCGAAAGTCGCAAAACTTTGACTTTTGCTTTGACTTCAGTTCTGACCCGATTTAGTATGGTTTGGAAATGCCTTAGAGCTTCCTTAGGACCAGGTTACATGATAGTATAACCCTCTGTGGTTGGATCGTTGATTGTCCGATTCGTTTACACGTTTCCGTTAAATGCTTAATGTTGACCATAATGCCCTTTTGACCATAAAACGAGAATTTTGGAAATATGAAAGGACAATAATCTTTACTACTGATTTATAAACATGTCCCTAAAATTTCACATCAGTTGGAGGTCTAGATTAGGAGTTATGCTCATTAGCGTAATTATAACGCCTTTTAGTAATTAAACGGCGCAATTAGCATAAAGCCTATCTAAACCCAATTTTTGACACCAAACCTTTTTACCCACTGATGTAATATAATATTTTGGGATTTTTAAAGATTTTTAATTATTTTTAACCTGCTCATAATCTAAGGTTATGACATTGATTCGGTAAATACCGATTATACCCTTTTTGTGTACAAAATGAGTTTTACATAATATTTTGACACCAATCCAATTGCTACTGATTTTATATAATAAATAAAGTATTTTGAACTTTATAACCTGATCAGAAAACTCAGATTTCCTGTTTAACCCGGAAATCGCTAAAAACGGCTTTTTACGCATATTAAACGCCTAGTATGGGTTTAAAACCATTTTTGTCATATAAGACCTATTACCAACTGATATGACCTAATAAAATAAGTTATTTTAATGATGTATTCGGACCCGAATCTCAGAATCTCAATTAACCTCTTTTATAATCTTTAAAATGACCAAAATACCCCTACGGGGCTTAAATTGAGATTAAACTCGTTTTGGGCATAATGGAAGGTATCCTATTGATATCACAACATAATTAAGGCATATTAACTTAGGAAACCTGTATATGATTCAGTTGGTTACTCGTTACGCACTTTTCGCGTTCGGATCGGCTTATGTAACTAGTTTGCATATATTAGCCGAAACGGGTCAAACCATATCATTTTTGTCTCAAAATCCAGAATGTGTTTAAGTTACCCATATTAAACAAGCATACAAGCTTGTCGGGTTAAAACCACATTCTAATCCGGTCTTCGCTTTATCATGCGTTTGAACCGTATCTTCCTTTTGAAAACTAACCGGTCTAAGTCAAGGCTTAATTAAAGACCCGTTAGGATTCTAATAGGTTATTAAAAAAAACCTTCGTTCCAGATTAGGAGCCCAGTAAAAGCTATCTGTACTTGCTGGTTTGAAATACGGCTGGGATTGAATTTATATTTACCAGTGTAAACTGACGTATTTTCCAAAAAGGTTAAGTGACAGGTACTGAACGTAATTGGCTGGAAGCTCAGGGCGTTAATAAGGAATCTTGCAAGTTCTAGGTGTCTAAAGTCTGTTGAACAATGTTTATGTTTTAAGATCCGCCTGTGGATCCTTTACTTTCCATTGTAATACTTGATATTACTTTATATTCGGATTGTAATATATTTATCTTTTGCTTCTGCTGTGCATTTATATATTGTGTTGTTTGACTATGATGATATCAACTACGTCACGATACTCCCTACCGGGCCCACCGGTAATACGTGGAAATATCGGGGTGTGACAATAAACCATGAAACAACTCATCCCCCTTTTGTTACACATATATACCCACCCACCCATCCACACACACCATTTCACCCACACTCTTCACCTTCTTCCACTGGAAAATCAATAATCTTAACCGTCTTGGTTGAAGCTTTTGGTATTTATATAATATTCATTATCCCCTTGATGGTTTCTGTACCCATCCCAACGCGACACGACGTCTAAACCCTTGAACCCCAACGCTTCTCCTTACATTTCTCATAATTTCCTGAATTCGGGTTCATTAAGAAGCAATGACTGCTGACTAATTGCAAGACTGTTTTTCGGGCTTCCAACTCTCACACCGGGTGACAAACAACGCTGATCTGGAATTGGATAACCTACCCGGTCCTCTGCCGCCTTGGTAGTTGTTACCATATCCACTATCCCCTTGGTAGTTGTTACCATATCTATTATTTCATTACGTTAAGCTTGATCTTATTTCATGTTCTGACAATTTGTAATGATGTTAGGTAATTAAATGCATGTATGGACAAATTCGCTCTGAAGACATACTGACTACGTTTTCGTAATTCTTTAAATAGCATTTGCCATTTTAGAAAGTCGTATAACATATTATACGAACATTTTTTGATTGTATACGACCCGTATAAAGTTATACGGGTCGTATACAACCTTTATTAATTTTTTATTCGATCGTATACTTAATATACGAGCACTTTTTTAAAGATATAACCTTTTTATTATTTCGTATGTAAAATTACATTTGTTCAATCCGTACAATATATATGGTTCTTATAGATATAACTTTTTATTATTTAATATATAAATTACATTTATTCAAGGCGTGCAATAAAGGGGGTTTTTAAAGATATTTTGTTTTATTATTTAGTATATAAAATTCATTTATTTAACCCGTGTAATACACGGCTATAACCTGGTATATATATATATAGGGTAGGGATCCTGTACATTAATTCAGAAGTGTGAGAAGTATGAGAAGTGTATTATAACGCTATATATAACACTATATAACACCATATAAACACCGTATAACATTATGTAACACCATATAACACTATGTAACACTATATAACACTATATAACAATATATAACACTATACATCTATCATAGACATGCTATCAGACAAAATATAGTGTTATATTTGTTATATAGTGTTATATAGTGTTACATAGTGTTATATGGTGTTACATAGTGTTATACGGTGTTTAGATGGTGTTATATAGTGTTATAATACACTTCTGGATTAATGTATAGGATCATCTACCTATATATATATATATATGGAGATTCTAAGAGAAAAAAAAATTATATTTGAGAAACTTGAGAAACATTTTGGATCACACATTTTCCAACCCATTTTTTTTTACTTTTAATCGCACATTTTTGAATGTTTTTTAAATATCTATATATACATATATGTATATTATCAATTTTAAATTATACACATATGTATATAGTCAAAATTTAAAATATACATATGTGTATATTATGATATATATATATATATATATATGTTTATATATGGTAAGGTTCATTTGAGAACCACCCTTATTACGAGAACTGCGAGAACTAATGTGAACACAAAAAAATACTTAAAAAAAAAAAAAAAAATCCAAAAAACCCATAATTTTTTTTAAATATTTTTCTAATAAAAATCGTTTTATTTTGTTACCAAAAAAATGTTTTTTTTTCGGGCAATAGTTATGGATGCACATGTGCATACGTATCATTTCCTTGACAAATTCCATAATATATTACTAGTAATAGAAAAATGCACTTTTATATACACTACCATATGTAATACACTACTTTTTACATTACCAATATTAGAAATACACATGTGCATCTATATGTATCAACATGAAATAAAGTATTTTGGGACAAAAAGTTTGTGATTTAAATTATGAAGTAGGCCCATATACATGTGTTTTAGTTAGTTATATCTTGTGGTTGATGGTTTGATTATATTTGTCAGTTTATGATGTAATATGTTGTTTGGATGGTATAAAGGATGTTGATGTACATATATTAAAGTGAAATATTGGTAATAATATTGTATTATGGATGGTAAAAAACAATGGTATTGTATTACGGATGGTAGGAGGTAATGGTAGTATAGTATGGATGGTATGATAGATGAAAGGGAATGTGTATTCAAAGTGGTGTAGTAAAACACGTTATAACATGTTCATATATATATAGATGCACATGTGCATTTCTAGTGTTGTTAATGTTACAACAAGTTCATACATATAGATGCACATGTGCATTTTTAGTGTTGTTAATGTAAAAAGTAGTGTATTATGAATGGTAGTGTAAATGAAAGTGCAATTGTGTGTTATTCGATTTTTTTTTTGTTATTGACGAAATATAGCGATTTTTCCAAAAAAAATAGTAAATTTTTTTTTGGTGTTTTTTAGATTTTTTAGGTATTTTTTGGTTGTGTTCACATTGGTTCTCGCAATAAAGGGTGGTTCCTAACGGATCCTTCTCCTATATATATATATATATATATATATATATATATATCCCTAACCTAAAAAGTGTAAGAAACTAGGTTGAATGAACTCCGATTGTACTCATTCAAGCGACATTGGAACCGCCTCGTCGAACCCTAACAAAAAACTCCAAACTCTAAACTCTATGAAAAAACCTAAAAATTAAACTATAAACCCTAAAAGTTAATGCTAAATCTTAAACAATAAATACTAATACTATACCCATAAATCCTAAAGCTAAAACTAAATGCTTCCCCTCAAACATAAATGTATAATACCTATGTTTCCATTTTAAACGCATATATATACATATATATACATATATATATATATAGTTAAAAGATTGACAATATAAACATTTGTATATATAAAAAAAACAAAAAAAATTAGCAGAAAAAGCTCATATTTTTCTTAAAAAAGTGCATTTTATGCATTTTTGCTTAGGGAAAATGCGTGGTACAGAATTCTTCTCAACTTTCTCAATTAGCTTCGTGCTTCTCACACGATCCAAATGTTTATAAGATTAATTGGTGCAAATAATTGTGGATAGACATAAACATCATGGTTTATGCACGGTATCGACCGGTGAGCTCACACCGTATAAAAATTACAAAACTAACTAACAAAGATACGTGTGACACGATCGTCAACCACACACACCCAAAAGTTTCAAAACACAAGATTTCGTACCATGGTCCATCAGAAAATCAACTGTGAGAACGATTACGATGCTCTACGAGACTAAAACATCAGAAGCATGGTCGATCTGATCTTATATTGTGATCGTGAATCAATCAACTGTAGGAGGTTTGGACAATTATGTTCAAATTAAACAAGTAGATTTTTGATCTCTCAAGTTAACACGAGGCTGCATATTCTTGGGTACAGGGGCGCAGGATAAGCTATGTCCGGGGGGGGGGGGGGGCCGACCCCCTGAACTTTTCGATTCGTAGTTTTATGAATAGTACTTTCGTATAGGTATATACGCTGCCCCCCCCCCCCCCCCTCCGGTTTCGCGAAAATTGGGGGAGGGGGGGGGGGGGGCGTGGCTTCGCCAATGCTTGGGTATTCAAGATAAATCAATTTAAAGACAACAAACGTGCACTAAAGTTTAGTTAAAGATCACTAATAATAAACAAGCATGTATTTTATAATAAAATACAAAGCATTATAAAATTAACTTCCTATACAAAAATTTTGAGCGACAATAGTTCTGTCTTTCTAAAGGTGAAAAAGGCGGCTGCCTTTTTTTTTAATTTTTTCAAAATAATATAATTATAATTGAGCAGAGATTGTTCATTAAAAGTGTATGTGATAAAGTAGATTGTTCATTAAAAGTGCATGTGATAAAGTATTTTTTAATGTTCTTTCTGGCATTCTCTTATTGGTCCAATCAATTTATAATTTTATCCCCGTTTTTAAATTACGATTTTGTCATCAATATAAAATTACGTTTTTGCCACCAGTTTAAAATAAAATTATGCTTTTGCCTAAGCTATAAAATACAATTTTGCCCTTGGTTCAAAATTACGCTTTTGCCTTCGGTTCAAAATTATGCTTTTGCCCCATTTAATTTTACAGTTTTGGCATTAGTTTTTTTTTTCTCCGAGCCAATGCTTGGCACTTCCCCATTCGTTTAATCAAATTACGATTTTTTCTCGCTTAAATTTACAGTTTTGCCATAGGTTTTATTCTTTTTTCTTCTCCCAGCCAAATTACGATTTTGTCCCCAGCTCAAATTTATAGTTTTGCCAATTTTTCCCTGTCAAATGACGATTTTGCCCCTAGTTTAAAATTCGTTTAGTGTTTTTTTTTTCTGACAAAACTATGGTATGTTTTGTTTTAATTAAACAAAAACCAAATGGGGGAATAGTGCCAGACAGCTGCCTGGCACTCCCCCATTTGACCAACACGTTTTTTGTTTTATATTCATTTTAAAATTACGTATTTGCCATCAGCTCAAAATAAAATTACGCATTTTGTCCCCATCTCAAAATTACTATTGTGATGTGTCTTCCCTCTATTAAAGAGGTAGAGGGTTTAAATTCTGAAAAATCCATTATGATTATTTAAAAGCAGGTTAGTTTATCGTTTGTAAAAAAGGAAGCAAACCATTAACAACTTCCATATCTATATTAGCTCCTAAATCAGTTTGATCAAATAGCCAAAATATTTCATACACTTTTTAAATAAAATGAACATTATATTTGATATGCGAGGCAGCTTGTCTGGCACTTCCTTATTGGACCAACCAATTTTTAATTTAATTTAATTGTATTCGTAGCTTAAAATTATGGTTTCGTCCTTTGTTTAAAAAATTACGTTTTCACCCCTAATTCCAAAATAAAATTATATTTTTGCCCTGGCTCAAAATTTACGCTCTCCTGTATATTAATAGTACAATGCATTGAACAGTAAAAATTCTAATAATATATATGGTTTTTTTTAATAGTGAGCGGCAATAGTTCTGTCTTTCGAAAGGTGAAAAAGGCGGCTGCCTTTTTTTTTAATTTTTTCAAAATTGTATAATTATAATTGAGCAGAGATTGTTCATTAAAAGTGTATGTGATAAAGTAGATTGTTCGTTAAAAGTGTATGTGATAAAATATTTTTTAATGTTCTTTCTGGCATTCTCTTATTGGTCCAATCAATTTATAATTTTATCATCGTTTTTAAATTACGATTTTGTCATCAATATAAAATTACGTTTTTGCCACCAGTTCAAAATAAAATTATGCTTTTGCCTAAGCTAAAAAATACAATTTTGCCCTTGGTTCAAAATTACGCTTTTGCCTTCGGTTCAAAATTATGCTTTTGCCCCATTTAATTTTACAGTTTTGCCATTAGTTTTGCCCCATTTTCTTTTTAGATCGTATTATGAAGTAGTATGTACAAGTTAGCGAAATACATACGTACATGTTATGAGAGAGAAATATTCGGCTTATTGCCCCGCAACGCGGGCAGGGCAGAACCTAGTTACCTACATATACAAAGAAGCTTTGCGGCAATAGTTCCACCCTCCAATTGGTGGAAAAGGGAGGTGGCCCTTTTTTATTTTTTTTATTTTAAGTTTTTAATATAAATAAATAATCTCATTAGTCTAATCAATTTATGATTTTATCTGTAGCTAACTATTACCGTTTTGCCCCCAGATTAAAATAAATTTATGCTTTTGCCCCTAGCTCAAAGTTACGATTTTACCCTTTGTTCAAAAATATGAATTTGCCCCTTTTTCAAAAATTACACTTTCACCCTAAGTGCAAAATTACGATTTTGCCCTCATTTCAAAACAAATTTATGTCAATGCTCCCAGCTTAAAATTACGATTTTTCCATTAGTTCAAAACTATAATTTTGCCTCAGTTCAAAATAAAATTATGGTTTTGACCTAGCTAAAAATTACGAATTTGCACACAGTTCAAAATTATGAGTTTTCCCTCATTTAAAAAATTACGATTTTGCCTCAGCTAAAATTTGTAGCATTGCCATCGTTTTAGTTTTTCCTCCCTAGCTATAAATTACGTTTTTCCCTCAGTTCAAAAATATGATTTTGCCCCTTTTTCAAAAATTACGATTGCGCCATGAGTTCATGATTACGATTTTGTCCTTAGTTCAAAACTATTATTTTGCCCCAGTTCAAAATAAAATTATGGGTTTGCCCCCAGCTTAAAGTTACGAATTTACCCTCAGCTTAAAATTATGAGTTTGCCCTCATCTTAAAAAATTACGATTTTGCCCCAAGTTAAAATTTGTAGTCCTGCCATTGCTTTTTTTTTTTTTTTTGCAAAGCTATAGTAGTTTTTATTTTACTTCGTTCGCTCAATTTAACTTTTGTCTCAACCAGGTGTCTAGCACTCGCTCATTGGTTCTGACAAATTACCATTTCCCCCCAACTCAAAATTAAAGGTTTGCCATGGTTTTACTTTTTTTTTGTTTTAAAAAAACTATGATAGTGTTTTGGTTTAATTGGTTGACTCGATTTTTTTTATAGATCGCGCTATAAGTAGTATGTATAAGTAACTAAAATACATGCGTAGATGTTATGAAACTAAGAAATTTTCGGCTTAACGCCCCGCAACGTGGGCGGGGCATCCAACTAGTAGTTAACAATTTCATATTAGCAATGACACCATAGAATAACAAAAAGTAGTGCTTGTAGGTTTTGTTATATGACATATATAGCACTTATTTTGTACATGTGTGTGATCATATCATATCTATGTTATAGATCGATAATTAGTGAGACATCCTTCCGGCTAGTGATGTTTCTTTCCGGGCGTATGATTTATAAAGTTTGCTTTTAAAAAAGGATGAAACTAATCATAAATTTAAATATATCATATTAGCTCAGTGCCGTTCTTTAACTTTAGCTCAAAAGATGCTATAAATAACACGTTATGTGATATATTATTATTTTTTCCCTTCTTTTAGTAGAATAGAGTCGTTGAAAGAGTAAATTCCGTGATAGTATTTTACTTGGTATGCTTTGCTTGAACAACTTTATGGGGCAAAGATTTTATTTCGAAACGTGTGTTGAAATCATATTTAAATAAATTATTTTAAAGCATAGAATTTATAAAATAGAACATCATGTCTACCAAAGTGAAAACCTAATATTAATCCTTATCCTTGCTCATAAGCTGACAATTATCCACCTAACCCATAAGCTTTACTTGTTATAATTAAGTAGTTAATAATACAACCTTAATATTTTTAATACCACCTTAATTTTTTTAATAGTTACACGAATCAATTTGAGATAATAAAGGTTATCCAAATCCAACAAAAACCAATATTTAAAGGCTATGTATTTTAGCTCTCCAGATTTATGGATTATAAAACTCGAATAATTTTACCCCACAAATAAAAATTGAGATAATCAATTTAAACTATCACAACTTATTGGATAAAAGACTTTCAATTTTATTTATTTTACCCTCTAAATAACAGTTCTTTCCAACTAGTTTTCATGATACTAAGATCATCTCTAAGGCTCTATAAATACCTATACAACTAGTTTTCATGTTACTACGATCATCTCAAAGGCTATAGGGTGTGGTCATGACCCTTATGACCACTGTGACCTTCCACGTCAGCCATCTCTGATCCACCTTCCAAAATATAACAACCCAAAACCGACACCCTCATAAATTTTTCCGACACCCTAATATATTTTAAAATATCCCACTATGTCCTAAAATACACCCCATACGCGAAAACGGGTCCCGAATATCTTAAATATCATTAAAAATAATTAAAAATGAAATTTTTGGGCTTGAGGCGGGCCGCGTAAGCCTCACCTCAACCCCTACGCGGGCCGCGTGAAGGTGAAACCTGGCACGACCATGGGCCGCCACCTGGCTCAACACCCGGCAGGTCTAGTCGATGACCCGGATCAGCTACAGCGTTGACCAATGTTGACGCGGGCCGCGTAGGCCCTTGTCTTGTTTTACGCGGGCCGCGTAGAACCCGAACTCAGCTCCTATAAAGCTGGAGCTCGGGCCTTCAGTCGAATTCGCTCAAACTTTCTTTCTTTCTCTCAAATTCTACGTAGTATACATTATACTCGGGTATAATACCCCCTAAATAGCGAAGTTCTGCTCCGTTGTAAGTATCATAACCCCTGGATACGTATTAGATACTCTGCTCGATTGATCTAGGGTTCCGTAACGGCTGTCGTGGTTCTGCCCGACGTAGTCGTTGGAATGCCGTCTCGGGGAGGGTATTACTAATGTTAAAATGAGTTATTATACTAACATGTTTGCATTTGTGTAAATTATAGATTGTCAGCACGAAACTCTAAAGGATAATCTAAGACAGCAATGCGAGTAATCTCCTTTTTGTAAACAGTTTTTACAAAACCTTAACTATTTTACAATGCAATTTAGCAGTGATTGAGTCTTTGTAATTCTACGATTACTGCCGGTATGTTGGGGTTTTGTATACAAAATGTGAGACACGTTACCATTGGACGAAGAGTTAGCCAATGTGTAATATGACCCACCAGTCAGGATTGACAGTACTGAATGAGTAATTGAGTAGATATAAACATTGTAATCACTCTCAATACTGTTTAAATTAAATTAATGTTTCTTGATTAAACTGGGATTCACTCACCAGTATTTCCCACTGACAAATGTTTTTAAAACGCGTTTCAGGTAACACAATGTGAAAGCCAATTAGAAGCCAGCTGGACAGCACTGAAGGCTTGGAAAAGTGGCTATAAAAGTTACCTAAATAAAGAAGACGTTTTAATTCAAATAAAATGGGATTTATCCCTATAAATCAGTTTGTAATAAAAACTTGGGTTTTATCCCAATATGTTTATTTATATAAAATGTGGTGTTTTACTCTGATAAAATGTTTCCTAACTACGGTCCTGATGAAAATTCCGCTGCCAAATTAGACAATATGCGATACCACCAAAATTGGCTCGCGACCGCCCGTTCCTGTATTTGTATAGGGATCGGGGGTTGCGACAGAAGGTGGTATCAGAGCTAAGCCACTGATTCAGCCACAGAAGCGTTCTGCTGACATCAAAATTCAATTGTTAGGAAATAAATTATGAAAATACGTGCATAATTGTATTTTATTATTGTGTGTTATTTGACTATTTGTTAGCTTACAGTATGAGCGACCAAGGACCATCTGACGCGTATCGTCAATTGTCTGGTTCGCCTAGAAGCGAAGGCATCTCCTCTTCTCAGGGTACTCTGCTGATACGGAAGAAGGAATATTCGTGTTTAAGGCTAAATCCGAGGAGCCATTCCCTCAGAAAAAGAGAGGATGGTTCAGTCGAGGGGCACACGAGCGTAGGAAGTGTATGAAAAAGTTACAAGACCGGAGAGCACTAGCAGCAGCTAAAAGAGAAATCGATGCTTATGCCCAGGATATGATTAAGAGGGGTATAGCCAATATCCATATCCTAGCAACCACTGCAGCCGACCCTAACCTGGAATAAATGATAGCACCCCAACCACAATCACCAATTCCTGACCAACCAATGGAAATAGAAAACCTTGAAAATCAAGTAGAAATGCATGATTTTAATCCGGAGGAAATACTTAGGGTACCCACACCAAATCCCTTAAACCTAAATTATGACCCATGGTGGGATGACAATAGGGACTATGTGCAACGTTACCCGATACACGAAGACATACCCATGCCGAACCTAGGAGCCTACCCAGGGTTAGATCCTTTAGATCCCTACTACGACAATGACGTATACATCAGGGAGATCTTAGAAAACCCTTACCCACACCAGGCCTCTACACCTCCGTACCAGGAACCCGCACCCCAGTTTCCAAACCCAGTCCTAGAACCTGCACCCCCAATGAGTGTACAAAATGTACAAGAACTTAGGACATTTGGTGAGGAAATTTTAGAGTGCAGTGAAAGAATGCGACATGTGGGAGAGCGACTCGTCTGGAAGTATGACGAGCGTAATATGGATTTCTGGATGAATCAATATCCATGAATGTGATGGTGGAGGCGGTAGTAATAATAATAATAATAAAATAATATAATATGTGTGTATGTGTATGAAAAAAAAAACTACGGATGCCTACTACTATTAGTGTAATTTTATTTCAGTTGGTATTGTAATTTTAATTTCAGCACTGGTGTGTAATAGATGCATAGTATATGAATAGAGTAAAGTCGCAATGATCGACGCTTTTGACCAAAATGCGTGTCATGTGATTGACTATATTAAATATTATTTTGTGATATTAATATGTGGTAAATGTTTAAAATTCAGATGGCCGATGAAGGAAATCAAGAAAATCTGAATAACGATAACCAGAGTAACATTAACTTGGTTAATGAGAATCCGAGCATCAATAACAATGGAAACCAAGTGGATAATAGTGCCATCCAACACATAGTGGCACAAGGAATTATAGATGCAATGCCATTTATTATTCAAATGGTTCAGGAACCGAATAATAAAAGTAAACATAGCAGTAAGTGACCAATTGAACCAGAACACAGCGTGAACAATGGACCTGTACTTCAAGTGCCCATTCCCAAAAGAAGAAGAACCATGCCCTATGGTTGTTCTTACAAAGAATTCTGGTCCTGCAAACCAATAGAATTCTCGGGCAATGAAGGACCCATTGCAGCTCTACGCTGGATAGAAAAGACTGAGGCAATTTTAAAAATAAGCAAGTGTGCTGAAGAAGACAAAATAATATTTGCTTCTAATCTGTTTAAGAACTCAGCCTTAGAATGGTGGAACACTATCCTCCAATCAACAGGAAGTGATAGGGTATACAACATGGAATGGAAGGAATTTAAAAATATGGTAGAAAGGAAATTCTGCCCTCCCAATGAAAAGGAACAGATAGCAAATAAGTTTCTGAACTTAAGAATGATCGGGGTAGATAGTAAGGGATATACTACCACATTCTTTGAATATGCTAGAATAGTACCAACCCTTGCATCACCTGAACCAGTATTAATCTCCCGTTACATCTGGGGATTAATCGGGGAGATTAGACATGTAGTCAAGGCAGCTAGACCTCAAACCACAGAAGAAGCTGTAGAACTAGCCAACACCTTGATAGATGAATTAATCCGTACTAAAGAGGAAGATCAGAGGAGAAACCTAGCTCAAAGACTTACCCTGGAATTCTGATCTGGAAATTCCAACCGTGGAAAAAATGTAGGTTCCACATCTGCACCTTATTGCAAGTATTGCAAAAGGAAGCATTCTGGAAGGTGCTCCATATATTGCAATTTCTGCAAAATATCAGGCCACAAGGAAGAAGATTGCAGGAGAAAAGCCAACAACAGGATATGCTATAACTGCGGAGAACAAGGTCATATTAAGCCAAACTGTCCAAAATTAGCTCCAACTATCAATAACAAGAACACTAAAAATGCTAGAGCATTCGTTCTGACTGCAGATGAAGCCAAGATGATTCCCGACGTGATAGCCGTCATTAACTAAACTACCACAAGAATGTCTAGTAGAGACAGCAAATGGAGAAACAGTTAGGATTTCTGAAATCTTGCAGGGAGCAAGAATAGAATTTTTAAACCAAAAGTTTATGGCAAACCTTTATCCTATGGATCTGGCAGGATTTGATATTGTATTAAGAATGGATTGGTTAATAGCCAATGAAGCTAATATTTTATGTGATCAAAAGTCAATTTAAGTAAATTCACCAAAGGGTGAAAAGATCACAATTAAAGGTGATAAACCATCTAGATCCACGAAATTCATCTCTGTGATGAAAACTGCAGGCTATATAAGAAAAGGGTCTATAGTGTATTTGATTTCCATAATTACTAACACTAAAGGAAAAGAACTAAAAGACATTCCAGTAGTGTCTCAGTTTCCAGATGTCTTTCTAGAAGAATTACCAGGATTACCGCCGGACAGAGAAGTTGAATTCAGAATCCATCTACTGCCAAGAACAGCACCAATTTCCAAGGCACCCTACCGTTTGGCACCAGCCGAAATGCAGAAACTAAAGAAACAATTAGATGAGTTATTAGAGAAAGGATTCATACAACCAAGCTCATCGCCGTGGGGAGCACCGATTTTATTCGTTAAAAAGAAGGACGGATCAATGCGTATGTGCATTGACTACCGTGAGTTAAACAAAGTCGCGATTAAGAACCAGTACCCATTACCGAGAATCGATGATTTGTTCGTTCAATTGCAAGGAGCTCGATTTTTCTCTAAAATCGATTTAAGGTCCGGATATCATCAATTAAAGGTACATGAAGAGGACATTCCTAAAACTGCATTCAGAACCAGGTATGGTCATTATGAATTTACTGTCATGCCATTTGGTTTAACCAATGTCCCAGCCGCATTTATGGACATGATGAACCGAATATGTAAGCCATATTTGGATAAATTCAAAATTGTCTTTATAGATAATATTCTCATCTATTCTAAAAGTAAAGAGGAACATGCAAAGCATTTGCACGCACTTCTAAGTCTATTAAGAAAGGAAATGCTTTACGCTAAATTTTCAAAGTGCGAGTTTTGGTTAGAGCAAGTACAGTTTCTTGGACACTTAGTTAATCATGAAGGAATTCATGTGGATCCCACAAAGATCGAGGCGATTACCGAATGGAAAACCCCTGAGTCACCAACCGAGGTTAGAAGTTTCTTAGGATTGGCCGGTTATTATAGAAGATTTATTCGAGATTTTTCTAGAATAGCCATTCCTTTAACCAAGTTAACCTGTAAATCCATTAAGTTTGAATGGGGACCAAAACAAGAAGAAGCATTTAGAATTCTTAAGCATAGATTAACCCACGCACCCATACTAGCGTTACCAGAAGGAACTGAAGATTTTGTAATATATTGTGACGCTTCTAAGTTAGGTTATGGATGTGTGTTGATGCAACGCCAAAAGGTTATAGCATATGCATCTAGACAACTTAAGAATCATGAAGAGAATTATTCAACCCATGATCTAGAATTAGGAGCTATAATTTTTGCCCTTAAAATTTGGAGACATTACCTTTATGGTAGTAAGTTTACCATATTTACCGATCATAAGAGTTTAAGGTATGTTTTCGGACAAAAGGAGTTGAATATGAGACAAAGACGCTGGATGAAAATGCTTAGTGATTATGATTGTGATATCCAGTATCATGAAGGAAAAACAAATGTAGTGGCAGATGCTTTAAGACGAAAGTATCATGAAAAGCCAAAAAGGGTACGTTCTCTTAAATTAAATCTACAAGTAGATTTAAATGATCAGATAAGAAAAGCACAAGAATCAGTAATCAAAGACGATACTGAAAAACTAAAAGGTATGATTAAAGAATTAGAACAAGGAACAGATGGAATTTGGAGATTCCATAAGAAGAGAATGTGGATACCTAAATTAGGAAACCTACGTCATCATATATTAGAAGAATCCCATAAGTCTAAATATACGATGCATCCAGGAAGTGATAAGATGTACCAGGATTTAAGAAAGAATTTCTGGTGGATAGGAATGAAAAAGGACATAGTAGCCTATGTTTCCAAATGTTTAACTTGCTCACAAGTTAAAGCTAAACACCAGAAACCCTCAGATTTGCTACAGCAGTTAGAAATGCCAGTGTGGAAATGGGAATTGATAACAATGGATTTTGTTACCAAATTACCCAAAACAAAGAAAGGTAATGATACAATCTGGGTGATTGTAGATAGGCTAACCAAGTCAGCTCATTTCCTACCAATGAAAGAAACTTTCAATATGGAACAGTTAGCTAAATCATATGTAAATGAAATCGTTTCATTACATGGAATACCTCTATCAATTGTTTCTGATAGGGATAGCCGTTTTACCTCTCATTTTTGGTCAAGTTTCCAAAAAGCCATGGGAACCAAGTTAAATCTAAGCACAACCTATCATCCTTAAATAGACGGACAAAGCAAAAGGACAATTCAGACGATGAAAGACATGCTTAGAGCTTGTGTAATTGATTTCGGAGGAAATTGGGACGATCACTTACCTTTAATAGAATTTTATTATAATAATAGTTATCACACAAGTATCAACGCTGCACCATTCGAAGCACTTTATAGAAGAAAGTGCCGAACCCCATTCTGTTGGGCAGAAATTGGGGAAAAACAACTATCTGGACCTGAGATAGTACAAGAAACAACTGACAAGATCATTCAAGTCAAAGAACGAGTGAAAGCAGCACGTGATCGCAGAAAAGTTATGTGGATAACAGGCGAAAACCATTGGAATTCCAAGTAGGAGATAAAGTATTGTTAAAGGTCTCTCCTTGGAAAGGAGTGGTAAGATTCATCAAAAGAGGAAAGCTAAGTCCCAGGTATGTTGGACCTTTTGAGATTATTAAAAGAATAGGACCTGTAGCCTATCAACTACATCTGCCAGAGGAAATGGCAGGAATACATGATGTGTTTCATGTATCTAATCTCAAGAAATGCTTAGCTGATGAATCTCTGATAGTACCTCTTAAAGATATAGAGGTAAACGAATAACTCAAGTTTGTAGAAAGGTCTCTACAGATTGAAGACAGGAAAGTCAAGAACCTCAAGCATAAGAGATTAGTTCTGGTCAAAATGAAGTGGGACTCCAAAAGAGGACCTGAGTACACATGGGAGCTTGAATCTGAAATGAAAAAGAAATATCTACACTTGTTCCAGTAGATCTCGAGGATGAGCTCTAAAATAAGGTGTGGAGGATATAACAACCCTAAACCGACACCCTCATAAATTTTTCCGACACCCTAATATATTTTAAAATATCCCACTATGTCCTAAAATACACCCCATACGCGAAAACGGGCCCCGAATATCTTAAATATAATTAAAAATGAAATTTTTGGGCTTGAGGCGGGCTGCGTAAGCCTCACCTCAACCCCTACGCGGGCCGCGTGAAGGTAAAACCTGACACGACTATGGGCCGCCACCTGGCCCA
This sequence comes from Helianthus tuberosus, assembly GCA_030545235.1. NCBI lineage: Eukaryota > Viridiplantae > Streptophyta > Magnoliopsida > Asterales > Asteraceae > Helianthus > Helianthus tuberosus. Next base: position 32,806,927 of record CM060450.1, on the reverse strand, counting down.
ACACCCGGCAGGTCTAGTCGATGACCCGGATCAGCAATAGCGTTGACCAATGTTGACGCGGGCCGCGTAGGCCCTTGTCTTGTTTTACGCGGGCCGCGTAGAACCCGAACTCAGCTCCTATAAAGCTGGAGCTCGGGCCTTCAGTCGAATTCGCTCAAACTTTCTTTCTTTCTCTCAAATTCTACGCAGTATACATTATACTCAGGTATAATACCCCCCTAAATAGCGAAGTTCTGCTCCGTTGTAAGTATCATAACCCCTGGATACGTATTAGATACTCTGCCCGATTGATCTAGGGTTCCGTAACGACTGTCATGGTTCTGCCCGACGTAGTTGTTGGAATGCCGTCTCGGGGAGGGTATTACTAATATTAAAATGGGTTATTATACTAACACGTGTGCATTTGTGTAAATTATAGATTGTCACCAGGAACCCTAAAGGATAATCTAAGACAGCAATGTGAGTAATCTCCTTTTTGTAAACAGTTTTTACAAAACCTTAACTATTTTACAATGCAATTTAGCAGTGATTGAGTCTTTGTAATTCTACGATTACTGCCGGTATATTGGGGTTTTGTATACAAAATGTGAGACATGTTACCATTGGACGAAGAGTTAGCCAATGTGTAATATGACCCACCAGTCAGGATTGACAGTACTGAATGAGTAATTGGGTAGATATAAACATTGTAATCGCTCTCAATAATGTTTAAATTAAATTAATGTTTCTTGATTAAACTGAGATTCACTCACCAGTATTTCTCACTAACAAATGTTTTTAAAACGCGTTTCAGGTAACACAATGTGAAAGCCAATTAGAAGCCAGCTGGATAGCACCGAAGGCTTGGAAAAGTGGCTATAAAAGTTACCTAAATAAAGAAGGCGTTTTAATTCAAATAAAATGGGATTTATCCCTATAAATCAGTTTGTAATAAAAACTTGGGTTTTATCCCAATATGTTTATTTATATAAAATGTGGTGTTTTACTCTGATAAAATGTTTCCTAACTATGGTCCTGATGAAAATTCCGCTGCCAAATTAAACAATATGCGATACCACCAAAATTGGCTCGCGATCGCCCGTTCCTGTATTTGTATAGGGATCTGGGGTTGCGACACAAATCCACTATCCTAAGGGTGTGGTCATGACCTATAATTCAATAAATGTGTCCCATCATTGAAAAAGTGAGTTAATTACACAAATAGTCCTTATAGTTTATTGAAAGTAACACTTATGAGAATTGATTTTTTAACAGGTCCAGATTCTATGGTTTCAATTTTGTAACATATTTGAATATTAAGGTTAACTTTTATTAATTCTTATGTTAAATCAATATAAAATGGCTAAAATACCTTTATGTAATTTCTGTTATTACTCAAAGGTGTTACTTTTCAGTAACCACATGGAAGGCGGTGTTGGAGTGCCTGAAGGGTCCCCATGCTCAGGATTTTTTGCCCGCTATCCGGATTGAGGAGCTGGGATAATGTATGTCTGCAGTAGAATACAGATCCATCCTTAAATATCGGCTGATGATCCCCATGCACCCAGAAGATGAAACATGTCCGATATGTCATAAAGCTTGTATGGATAAATACGGCGAGCATAGTTTTCCATACTTTTTATATTTAATTTACTATAAGAAAAGGGTGTTATTAACATTCACCAAGTTTTAAGTTTTACAGAAATCACTGGTATCATTTGCATCGACAGAGGTCAAAGGGGTTGGCCACCTCTCTCCTACGTTTAAGGTATCTAATACCTTCTAAGGTTTAAAGGTTTTCACATTTCATATGAATGGGGTTTTGACACCCCGCCAGTAGCGCACGATTATCCAAGTATGGTTCGAGGCAATAGGACCAGTACACGCTTAGTGGCTGACAATTTCTGTCACACCCCAAAAATACCCCAAGCGGAAACCCCCGCGAGGCGTGTGACGTAGCAGGATCTAGCCACCAATCACATTGAACTCATACAAGATTTTAAACAAAACTTTCATTCATTAAGATAAAGCGGTACATTACATAAAGTATAACTCTACGTTTTCAGCGGAAGCATAAATCATTAGTTATGTATTTCGTAAACCAAACATATGACAGTTATTAGACTCGTCTCGTGTTTCCATGTGTCTCAACCTATGACCACTCCAGCTTCCTAGACAGCAAGTTCCACGTTCCACACATCTATAACCTGCGAGCATGCAAACAAGTGTATTAGACAACGCTGGTGAGTTCACAGTTTTATGAAAACTTTTGGTTACCAAGTGTTTAATCCAATTTAATAACAATTCCGAAAGTAATGTTGATAATAACTTGAGTACCGTACAAGATGGCTCCAGATTGTTTTGCCCGTCCCCAATGCCCCCTATCTAAGCGTTGGTCATGATTAAGGTCATTAGTTCATGCCTGTCCTCTCAGGTACGGTGTGAGGTTGCCAAGCCTAATAGCGCTATCAACTAATACCCCGTTACCTCTCAGGTAACTATTCGGTAGAAGATGGGACTTAAGGTGATAGGAAATGAGTGTATTATCTAACATTCCAGTTTTTACCCAAAAGACTTATTCCTCTCAGGAATACCCACTGATTTACCCAAAGACTTATTCCTCTCATGAATACCCGTTTGATTGTCCCACCCACCGGGACGCATGCTCAAGAGAAGTGAACTCACCTTAGATAGCTCGGTGTGTTACGTTACCCATTCCAAGTTGGTCAACCATACCCTACCGTGGTCACCAAAGATGATCAGTTTCGGAAACACATATCCAAATCACGTATTCAGCGAGTCACAAGTAATACCATTGATACGTAACACATAGAAAACGTTTAGATTTCATACGCGTTCATAACACAAGTTCATGTTCCCAACAATAGTTACTAATAACATAAGTTTCATAGTAATCAAATCACGTATTGTCATAGATTTGCATTCACCGCAAGGATCACCGTATAACACATAGCAAGCATTCAGTTCCCGTACAAGTCCACATCCTGTGTGCATAACGTATAATGATATTTAACATGCAAGTTTGCTATTTACACGAATCAGATCAGATTTCTCATTCTTAGTCGGCATTACTATCATGCAACAAATAGAATTTTATAAACACAAGTATCCAACATCCTATACATCCTAAACTGTTTACTGTTCTGTCCATTTGTCTTCACGGCGACGAACCCTTATGGTGAAGAATTAACCTTCGTCGAAATTGAGTTTGATGAAGACCCTAATGGTTCGTCAGGATGTAGTCAATGAAGAATCAATTCTCCGTCTAAGAGTGTTGCGGCGAAGAATCATCGTGATGAAGGACCATTCTTCGTCGAGCATATCAACAGATGGTTATGGTTTTCCTACAAACCCTAATCATGGCAGTTTCTTGTATCATTCAGTTGTTAAACGATCTCATTATGAACAATCATCATATAATTTTGAATCAAACCATTAATCATCGTTATCGTGATATCCGTACTTCACAATCAAATACCGAAGCCGTTTCACCAATTCAAACCTTACAATTCCAACATCGATTTTTATAACAATAATCAACCATTCAGTTCACATGAATTCATCAAGGATTTGTTCAATGTATAATCCCTAACGCAAATCATTATGCAAAATAATACTAACACATACATCATGCATAACATAATAGAGCAACACATCATGGAATCATGCAACATAGTATAACAAGGAGTTAAATCGAATAACAGTGATCATGTACTAACTGAATCCAAGACGAAATCAAGGAGGATCTCAAGGGAGAGTGGGCTGCCGTCAGGTTACCAAGGGAAGGATGAAGAAGTCTAGGGTTTTGGAGCTCTTAAGTTTTTCAAATATGAGGAGCTACACCCACAAAGAGTGCGTATATGCGCACAAGGAGACGGGCCAAGCCCAGTGCAGGTTCGTAGGGACCTTGGGCCGAGAACAGTTGTGCACTAGATGGGGTGTGCGGTCCAAGATCTTGCGCGATTTAACTTGTGAGACCAATCCACTTGTGATATTCAGGCAATTCAAACATATATCCGGCAAATACAATCTAGTTTACATAACAGCCTTCGAATCACAACGTACAGCGAAACCTGAAAAGATCAGTGATGGAAGGGTTTGGAAATACGAGTCGTCACATCATCCCCAACTTGAAAGAAATTTGTCCTGAAATGTGATAAGCAGCCCCGGCGAACAGGAGTGATAGCTTAGGATGACTGTGGATCTTCCTCGGATGCCACATCATCTGCAACTTGCAAGGGAATTTCGTCCCGAAATTCACCAGTCTCATCAGAATTTGGGTTTCGCCGTTTTGAACAGTTGCGGTACTTGTGCTTCATCTGATCTCTGCGTTCCCACATGAACTCCGGTCCACGTCTTGTGTTCCAAAGAACCCTCATGATTAGAATCCGACTGTGCTTACGGACCTTAACTTCCCGATCCATGATTTCGATGGATTCCTCAACAAACTGCAACTTGTCGTGAATCTTAGGCTCTAGTAAGGGTATCACAAGTGTTTTACCGGACGAACACTTCTTTAGGTTCGAGACTTAAATGACATCGCGAACGTTACACATTTCGTCAGGTAGCTCGAGTTTGTAGGCCATGTTACTGATTCTTTCCAGAATTTTGAATGGCCCAACGTAACGTAAATTCATCTTGCCACGCTTCCCAAAGCTCACCGCACCCTCCTAGGTTGAGACTTTCAATCATGACACGTTCGCCTACAGCGAACTCCCAGCGTTTCCTAAGCTTATCAGCTTTCCTGGCGGTCACGCGTTGCCACCATACGATTCCCGATCTAAACAACCTTCTCAGAGGTTTCAAGTACAAGTCCTGGACCTGTGATTAGGTTGTCACCCACCTTAGTCCAACAAGGAGACCGGCATTATCGTCCATGCAATGCCTCAAACATAGCTGTCTGAATACTAAAATGGTAACTGCTGCAGTAGAACTCAAGCAAAGGTAAGTGTCCTTCCAATTTTTACTAAAGTTAATCACATATATGCTCGCAGCATGTCTTCGAGTATCAGGATGGTTCGTTTACTATGACCGTTTGTCCTAGGGTGATAAGCAATGCTCATTTTTAGACATGAGCCAAGGGTGTTGTGTATTGCCTGTCATAAATCAGGTATAGATCAAAATCAGAGGTAACAGGAGTTGGCACCCCGTGCCTAGAAAACCGCCCTTCACAGGTGATTACTCACAGGATACGAAGGCTAGTCGATTTTTCCTTGATTGCAAGAAAGTGTACTGGTTACATGAGATAATCAATGATCACCCAGGTGATATTGTTTTCGTTTTGAGTTTTAGGTAGACCAGTGACAAAATCCGTGGCAGTCTGTTCCCATTTCCAAATGGGTGTTTCTGGTTGCCGATACAACCCAGGAGGTTTCTGATACTCCACCTTGACTTTCGCATAAGTCAAACATCGCTCACATACATTGCTATGTGGGCTTTCACGTCCGGTCACTAGTATAAGGTCCTTAGATCCTAAGATATTCTATCAAAACCCGGATGGGTAGAATATCGAGGCTCGTGTTCTTCTCCTAACACAAGTTCCCTAGGATTGCTGTATAGTGAGACCCATATTCGCTCCATGAGGTATGGGGTATCGCTCGATTTTAGATACAAGTCGTTTTTCCACGCCCCGCACGGATTCAGCTGGGAGGTTCTCGTCCTTCAACGCTTCGGCTCGAGCAGAACGGATCTGATCAGGTAGGTTAGAGTCGATGGTATGCTGCGAGGCTCTTACACATTTAGGTTTCACAGTCGAAATCATTCAAAGGTTCCATCCAGCATTGCCATCACATGTTTAGCTCTTTCGAAACAAGGGTACACGGGAGGCCCTTGTGATCAGTCTAAGTAGTGCATATGGTACCGTCCAAGTAATACCTCCAACTTAAATCCAAAGACCATGGCTTCCACCGCAGGTTGTGGCTCGTGCAATTTTTCTTGTAAATCCACTACGTAAGCCATCACCTTCTCGTGTTGCATTGACGTATAACTGGGACTCTGATTCAAACCATCATGGTATACCACTAGATCACCTGTACCCTCGGGTAAAGACGATGTTCAGTGCATTGTTGAGTTGGGTTTCAAAAGCTGAAAAGACATCCTCCTGTTTTGTTTCCCACGAATACACAGCACCCTGCTGTGCTAAAGAGATTAAAGCTGCGCGATCTTCAAAAATCCCGCGATGAATCTGCGATTGTATATTGCGAGACCAAGAAATTGCTGTATCCCCGAAGGACTCTTTGGTGCCAATTAGTTTCTAATAAAATGGATCTTAGCAAGATCCACGTGTATCCCCACTTTGTTGACTACGTGACAAAGAAAATGTACTTCTCGAATCATGAAGTCACATTTAGGTAGACTTCGCATGGAGTTTCTCCTCCCCTAACTGCTCTAAGATAAATACAAGTGCCGTTCATGGTGTTCCTTTCTCCTGGAAGTGATTCAAAACATCATAGATAATCACGGTTGACGAATCTGGCGAGATGAGGTTGACACATACTACTCATGTGATCCTTAAGGCTGCTGGTGTGTCGGATAACTTAAACAACATGAACAGAAAACCGTAGTGGCCGTACTATGTCTGTAACACCGTGTTAGGAATCATCCTCCCTTGGGTCTTCCATCAGGTGACAGTCTGATCTTAAGTCGGTTTCCGAATAGAAGCTTGATCATTGCAGTGGGTCAAGCAGGTCGTCGATGCGAGATAGAGGGTGACGGTCTATAATTGCCACCTTGTGGTAGTCTGTACACGTACGAAAGGACTCGTCCTTCATTTCCACAATAGAGCTCGGGCTCCCTAAGACGAGGAGCTAGATCGATAAAACTCCCATCCAGTAGTTCCTGAAGTTGATTGGACAGTTCTTGCAACCCTCCAGGCGCAAGGCGATAAGAGGTGCCAGAAATCAGGACTGCTTCGGGCGTGATTCACATCTGATATTCCTCCTGACAATGTGGGGGAAAACCTGGAAGTTCTTCGGGCTGCGCACGGGTAATCAATGATAGGGTAGCTGGGTAGGTGAAACACTTCTGGGCTCCCACCGCCGAAGTGATGCTGATAATCAGTGAATCTCCACCATGAAGAGATATACATGCGATTTCCTCCTTACAGAAGATTTCTGCTTGAGGCTTGGACATCCGGTCCATACTATCGACTACACTAAAGCTTCTAAAAGTAGCCAGGGGAAGGTCAATGTCGAACTCATGACCTACAAGATTGAGTTACACCTTAGGTGAACGTGTGAGACTTCAATTGGCTTGCCATCAGCCACTTCTACAATGTGTCTGTCTTCAAGAGGCATTAGGGTTAAACAGAACAGAGACGAAGCGATTAGTTACCCAAAAACATACAAACTACCATGTTGCTATTATGCCTGGCGTCGCCTACGCCAATCCTAAATGCCCTTCCACGAGCACCACTTCCAGTGTGGTTGTTACTGTTACAAGGATTCCCAATACTGTCATTGTTCCTTGGGTTGTTGACGTCTTGCCTTATCAACGACCAATCCTTGTCAAAGTCACATTCATTTCCATACTGAAAGTCATGATTTGCGAGTACCTTATTGTCGCCGTGGCCATTGCCTCTAATGTTGTTGCTTTGAAAACTGATCCTTGGGATCTTTTTCCCTTAGGGTCCACCTTCCCGTTGTTCTTGTCACGTCCTAGGGTACTGCCCATGGCACTAGTAAATACACATCCCATATTCCAGTCGGTTTCCAGTGTTTATGCCCGATTGGTTCATAAGAGTTGGCTCCCAGATGATGCTTACTAGGGTTCAGGACTTGATTGAAGTCAACCTACTGATGTTCGTTATCAGAGAGCAGGGTCATCCTAACACTAGGGTTGGTAATGCATCACAATCACCTTCTTGTCCATCGGTCTTGCGACTCGATTGAATAGCGCATGGTAAATCGTTAGAGAATCACAGAGGTGTCCATACTTCTGAATTTGAAGCGTCAATTTGTTGCGTCAAGGTAAACGAGAAAAGTGAGAAAGTATAGACCAAACATTTAACTTTTCGACATCTGTCTCAATGACGTTCGCACTAACAGCTAACATTTCTACACAGCTCGCTAGACGTTGAGTTACATTTTCAGGTATCACTCAATACCATCGAGACTCGTAAGGGTTCAGAGGGAAGTGAAAGGACCACGTTCAAACAGGAGATAGTCATTGCTATGACCCCTATGGATCGTTGTGTTTCACATTTGGTCGAATAATGGAATGGAACCCCTTTCACACTGGTTTGGCCTTCGTTGGGACTCACATGCACCCCACATTATTATTATGTGTGCACCCACAATAATAATATGATTTGCATGCTCGTCTCATGTAACGCCCTGTAACGCCCCGCTTATTTGTACTTTCCATTTTTAGCAAGTCTTGTACGTGTTTCTATTTTTGAAAATCTTGTGCTCTTGTAATCGTCCCTTCTTGGTAATCGTTGTAAACTCGAGACTTGAATTATGAATGAAAACTTGCATTTCTTTGAATACGTGTTACACATGCGTCATACATAGTTACACATCTAATGGTGAAACAACTTGATACTTACTCGTGATACTTATAAACATACGTTGAATTCTTAAATACGCGACATTCATACTTGATACCGCGATTACATACGAGTCCTATACTTAAAGTTATTCTTTTGATGCTTGGGGTGCACTTGATACATGCCTTATATGCTAAAATACCCTAAAAAGGTCATAAATCACGTAAACTATATCATTGGGACAAGTTGCAAGCTTTAAATCATTAAAATAAAAGATTTCATGCTTCTGACCATGGCTTGCGCACCGCAACAAAAAAACCCTTACGGTGCGCAAGGGTATCTGGGCGGGACAGATTGTGTTCCTTCGCGAAAATGCACGAAATCCCAAGATTTAAACCTCCCCAATCACCTTTAATCCACCTCTAAACACCTCCAATCACCTCCAAACCCTTCCACTATAAATACAACTCTTCTCCAAGCATTTCTACACTTTCACAACCCTCAAATCTCTCTCAAACACCCTCAAGTTCTTGCAAATTTTAGAGATTCGGACAGATTCATACACCTTTACAAAAATGAGCATAACTTGCTCATTTCTCAACGAAATCACTTGATTCTTCTTCCTACTTGCTTGGATAATCATGGGGTTCGATTCCTTGACTTCTCCTTGGAGAAATCAGACTTGGAATTGCTCCGAAATTGTCCATAAACTTTCTGTTTTGTTACATGTTCTTTCAAAACTTGTTTAAACCTATCAAACTTGTGTTTAACACATCTCACACCTATGTCCTAATGCTTACAACCTCTCTTATGGTTGGTTAAGCTTAAAAACAAGGTTGAGACACTATAAATCAGGGGTTAAAACCTCAAATACTTTCTGTTTTATTTAGGGTAATTAACCCACAAATCATGTCAAGCTTAGATCTTGATGAATGAGTGGTTATGGAACAACTTGGGTTGTCCTACATACAATCCTCACATGATTTGATGATTTCTCTATAGTTAGGTTGTTTATGTACTTGCACAAATCATTGTTCTTGACCCTCCTTGGTTGTTTTTACATCAAGTGAAGTGGTGAACATACGAGGGGTTCCTAAATGGAAGCATGTTCTTCCTACCCCATACATGACATCTATGATATCTCGAGGTGCCTAAATGAAGATCCTAATCTTCTACCTCCTACTTGAATTATTGGACTAAATAATATGTAATACTCAACTTAGATATATATATATACACTAATTCGAACCTTTGATGTTGAACTTGTGTTTACATGTTAAAGTAGTAGAACATCATATAAGACCTAAACCTTGTTGTGATTCTTATGGGTGTCCAACTCATGAAAACATTATCATAACCCTTGTGGTTACCAAGTGTCATACAAGTGTTAAGTGTTGAAAATGATTATTTTCACATGTTATTCTCATACCTTATTTTTATGTTGTTTTAAATACCGAATCTCGACCCTAAGCATACTTGAACTTTAACCCTTACACGTCAAATCTTTTAACCTCATCAACTCATCAATAATTGGATAATCGGAAAGCATATGCAAACTTTGTGAGTATACTCGTATTTCCCCCTTTTCACTTTTTACCACTTTTGGGGTGTAACATGTTTACTTATCAACAACTTACACATGAACATTTTGCTTAAACACATGAACATTCCTATAACATGCTTGTATACGTGATGGCTTGATACTTTAAACTTGGGTGAAACTTTATGTGTTGAACTTATCATTAACTTCGTACGAGCCTAACCGTGACATATGTAGCGCTATAGGATTGACGACCCGCCCGTAGACTTGTGGTTATGTCATGAGCATCTTGCGTCTCATTTGGTTTGATATGTTAGACACATGCCATGTTTTTACGTTTATCTTGAATCACATGCTTGCTATGAGGAATTGTTCGAAACTTATCTTTTGCTATGTATGTACCAAACTTGTATACTCGCCTTTGCTTTTGCATTGAACTTTATTTTAAACATGTTACAGGTTGAGGATGATGATGCTATGAAATGAAGTAGCGTTGATGCCTAGATACACATATAGACGTTTAGGTCAAATACATTGTATAAATGTCATATTTGTTGTCGTATTGTTTTTCTTGTATTTAACATGTTGTATTTCAACTTTCATGTATTGTAACATTTATTTATGAAAGAAATCAATTTATCTTTAACTCTATTATCACAATTAGCGTTATGATGTCTCGAGCAATCTTCACACTTCGTCTCATACCGATGTTTCCGCCATTGGTTGGGGTGTGACAGATTGGTATCAGAGCCATAACTATAGGGAATTAGGAAAAGTAGGAATGCTTTTACCTAGTCTATAGTTTTAGAGCCTTATTCGTATGTTTGCTTGAACTACTACATGATACTTTATTTGTTTCTTATTTATGCTATTTTAGACATATGTATCACTCGTGAGAAATATTCAACATGTTATTTTTATGCATTAATGCCTATCTTATTATGTGTTAATACTTGCTTCATTGTTCGATTCTTTACGTGTTACTCTAAACATATTTCTCTATGTGTTAATACATGTTTTGTCATTTCGTCATCCAAGCACCATTCTTGATATGCTTTCTTATGTGTTTATACTTGTTCATGTAATTCCTTTGACATGCACTTCCCTCATGCATTTTACTTTTATTCTAAATCCGACAACACTCATATTACAAAAATGAGATGACTACACCAAAATAGGCGTGAAACCCACAATTTGGTGAATGACTCTCGATCCTTCTACTTTTCTTTCTTACACGAAATTCACCACCAAGTTAGGAGTGAAATCCACACCTTGATGGAGAAATTCAAATTTCAAATTCTAGTGGACCCTCGCCAAAGTGTCGAAATTAACTTTTGACCCGACGAGTACCAACCACACTTAGGATACTAAATCGCCAAGTTAGGGGTGAAACCCGCACCTTGTCGACTAGTTCCACTCCTTGATTTTTCATTAATCCCGCCAAGTCTCGAAATTTCAATTGAATTGGGGACATGTAGTAACTGGAAGGGTAAATACCGTCAACCGACTTGTCGGCGAGAGTATTTCACCTATTAGGCCAAAGCATGCTCCTCAAGTTCGAAAGACTTTTCGACTACTTTGGTTAGTCAAAGGTTCCGTTTTGGAACCATCCGAATTTTAATCAAACGTGTTTTACTATTTATTTTACGCGATGCAATCTTTCAAATTCGAATTTACTTTCGATATTTTCTTCTCACACACACAACATATTGAATCCTTTCCATACATTTATACATATGCAAGATTTCATGTAATTTAAATTCATATTCCTTGTAACGACAAGTGGAGACATATCCTCGAGATAGGAGTGATTTCCTTACCTTGATGATTAACTCCACTCCCCTTTTCTTAAAACGACCTCACCAACGAGTTAGGGGTGATTCCCTTACCTAGGTGATCGTTACCAAAACGTCTCTTCAAAATATCTTATTATGCAAACTCGATCATGTTTTATACCTCAATTATTTATCATTATTCAAAATACATACGTATACGATTTCAAAATACATTGTTTTATCAAGCGTACTTTCTATCCTACAACCTATTTTCACTTAACTCTTATGCACGAGATTCTTAAACATATCTTAAATGTATACTACACAAATTTCCAAACCCTACGAAAGGCTACCTATCAATTTAATCGGTCCAAGGAATCTCTTGCCCATGAACTCCTTATTCAACTTAATCACTAAAACGTACTCATGACATATATCATCAAACTAAAGACTTTCATTCTTAAATGGAGGATCCAACCAACCTTTCTTTTACACCTATAAGATCTTATGGACATTATATGATCGTTTTACCAACGACTCTTTTTAACGTCAACAAATCATTTGTTAGAACTTTTAACAATCACTAAGTCCTTTTTACTAAAATTCTTTCCTAAGGATCCTCGTTTTCACAAGAACCTCTTAAATTCATAATTTTCTTGCTTGATGAAATGAACTTACTTTTGATTGAAAACCTTTTTCCTACCCCAAGTTACATGACACGTGGGCAAGAAGACTTCTTGGAGACCGACCATCCTTGGATTATGTAAACTCTTTTAAAACAAAAGTAGCATTTCCATTCTTTACAAAATGCATTATGCTTAACCAATGTGTACCTTATATCCTTTTACATATGCAACTATATTCTACATTTCAAACCAAGCTCAATCTAATTTTGATATGATAAACTCAACGTATCGTTTAAACAACTATACCCACGTATCATCATACACGTTTTAGTCATTTTAACGCAACAATTCACTCATAACCATTCGTATTTACATACTTAACCTTTTGGACGATTTTATACACCTAAATCCGTGATGTTCCAACGTACACTATATACGTAAATTTAGATATTTACACTTACATTCATACGTTTTATGCCTATACTTATAATCATATTCATACTTATACTCATACGTTTCATGTTTTACTTATACTCATACGTTTCATGATTTTACCTACACTCATATATTTCATGTTTTCACTTATACTCATACGTTGCGTGCTTATACATACACACGTACTACTTCCACGTCTTACGTTATGCTTATACATACATTCGAATTCATACTTATATCTATGTTAGTGCTTTCATTCGTACACATGATTCATACATTCGTACCTATACGCGAGCGTAATCCGAGGGATTCGCTTACGTGGGTCCTATACATACTTAAGCATGGACTTGCTTACAAACTATATTCTTATACGCACACATTTTTATTTTTAAAGTATACCTATCCAAATTCGTACACAACTAGTACAAGCTATGCGGATCATGCGACGATCAATATAATCACGGGTGCACACGGGATTATAGTGATAGGCGTATGAGAACCATAAAGTGTACTACTGTGTATGGTAAGACACGGAACGTAACATTACACCGAATACGGAACGGACGTAATGAGGTCAGAACATGGTGGATACGCCGCTGGTACTTCCTATACATAAGTGTTTTCATCATGTTACCAAACTTTCGTAAAACGTGCCATGAGAAATTCGGTGTTTTGCAGACCTTGTAGACCTAATACAAACTTTAAACAACTCATGAACGCATTGTATCCGATTATCCATGACGAGACCTCATTCTTAACACACCACTTTCGTCGATCCGATACTTATACTATTCTTATACTCATAATCGTTTATTTGATCAATTGTTCACCCTTATACCTCAGTTATTCTCCGTTGTCTCAAACTCCAAAGCCTCAATTTTAAACAATCATCTTTTGTTTGCCAAAACCCTTTTAAAGACTTCCTTCTGAATAAATTTGGGGACGAAATTTCCTAAAGGAGGGGAGACTGTAACGCCCCGCTTATTTGTACTTTCCATTTTTAGCAAGTCTTGTACGTGTTTCTATTTTTGAAAATCTTGTGCTCTTGTAATCGTCCCTTCTTGGTAATCGTTGTAAACTCGAGACTTGAATTATGAATGAAAACTTGCATTTCTTTGAATACGTGTTACACATGCGTCATACATAGTTACACATCTAATGGTGAAACAACTTGATACTTACTCGTGATACTTACAAACATACGTTGAATTCTTAAATACGCGACATTCATACTTGATACCGCGATTACATACGAGTCCTATACTTAAAGTTATTCTTTTGATGCTTGGGGTGCACTTGATACATGCCTTATATGCTAAAATACCCTAAAAAGGTCATAAATCACGTAAACTATATCATTGGGACAAGTTGCAAGCTTTAAATCATTAAAATAAAAGATTTCATGCTTCTGACCATGGCTTGCGCACCGCAACAAAAAAACCCTTACGGTGCGCAAGGGTATCTGGGCGGGACAGATTGTGTTCCTTCGCGAAAATGCACGAAATCCCAAGATTTAAACCTCCCCAATCACCTTTAATCCACCTCTAAACACCTCCAATCACCTCCAAACCCTTCCACTATAAATACAACTCTTCTCCAAGCATTTCTACACTTTCACAACCCTCAAATCTCTCTCAAACACCCTCAAGTTCTTGCAAATTTTAGAGATTCGGACAGATTCATACACCTTTACAAAAATGAGCATAACTTGCTCATTTCTCAACGAAATCACTTGATTCTTCTTCCTTCTTGCTTGGATAATCATGGGGTTCGATTCCTTGACTTCTCCTTGGAGAAATCAGACTTGGAATTGCTCCGAAATTTTCCATAAACTTTCTGTTTTGTTACATGTTCTTTCAAAACTTGTTTAAACCTATCAAACTTGTGTTTAACACATCTCACACCTATGTCCTAATGCTTACAACCTCTCTTATGGTTGGTTAAGCTTAAAAACAAGGTTGAGACACTATAAATCAGGGGTTAAAACCTCAAATACTTTCTGTTTTATTTAGGGTAATTAACCCACAAATCATGTCAAGCTTAGATCTTGATGAATGAGTGGTTATGGAACAACTTGGGTTGTCCTACATACAATCCTCACATGATTTGATGATTTCTCTATAGTTAGGTTGTTTATGTACTTGCACAAATCATTGTTCTTGACCCTCCTTGGTTGTTTTTACATCAAGTGAAGTGGTGAACATACGAGGGGTTCCTAAATGGAAGCATGTTCTTCCTACCCCATACATGACATCTATGATATCTCGAGGTGCCTAAATGAAGATCCTAATCTTCTACCTCCTACTTGAATTATTGGACTAAATAATATGTAATACTCAACTTAGATATATATATACACTAATTCGAACCTTTGATGTTGAACTTGTGTTTACATGTTAAAGTAGTAGAACATCATATAAGACCTAAACCTTGTTGTGATTCTTATGGGTGTCCAACTCATGAAAACATTATCATAAACATATGAACATTCCTATAACATGCTTGTATACGTGATGGCTTGATACTTTAAACTTGGGTGAAACTTTATGTGTTGAACTTATCATTAACTTCGTACGAGCCTAACCGTGACATATGTAGCGCTATAGGATTGACGACCCGCCCGTAGACTTGTGGTTATGTCATGAGCATCTTGCGTCTCATTTGGTTCGATATGTTAGACACATGCCATGTTTTTACGTTTATCTTGAATCACATGCTTGCTATGAGGAATTGTTCGAAACTTATCTTTTGCTATGTATGTACCAAACTTGTATACTCGCCTTTGCTTTTGCATTGAACTTTATTTTAAACATGTTACAGGTTGAGGATGATGATGCTATGAAACGAAGTAGCGTTGATGCCTAGATACACATATAGACGTTTAGGTCAAATACATTGTATAAATGTCATATTTGTTGTCGTATTGTTTTTCTTGTATTTAACATGTTGTATTTCAACTTTCATGTATTGTAACATTTATTTATGAAAGAAATCAATTTATCTTTAACTCTATTGTCACAATTAGCGTTATGATGTCTCGAGCAATCTTCACACTTCGTCTCATCCCGATGTTTCCGCCATTGGTTGGGGTGTGACACGCCCAGCGTCCCCAAATATTAGACTTTTGACAAATTTAGTCCCTGAACTTTATCTATTTGGCAAGTCTAGTCCCTCTACTATTTTTATGTGTGATACTTGATAACTTGGAATGCCTAAATCTACGTGTGGAATGTCTATATCTATATGCTTGGAATGCCTAATCCTATATTTTGAATGCCTAAATCTATGATTGGAATGCCTAAATCTATGTTGGAATGCCTAAGTCTATGTTTAGAATGCCTAAGTCTATTTGGTGCTTGACTCTTGAGACTCGCAAAACTTGATTCTTGGTTGAACGAGAGACTAGAGTCTTGTCACTGGTGGAATCTATCAATCTTGGGAACTTTTGGTATTTATGTAATCTAGTTATCCTATTGTCCAATAAATACGCAATGTAACGCTTGATCTTACACGTGAAAACGGGAAACACGGAAAGGATGGATTGGCCGAGTGGCAATCCGATCGGATGACCACCCGATCGGATAACCACTCGATCGGATGACCACCCGATCGGATGACCACCCAATCGAGTGGCCACTCGATCGAGTTGCCACCCGATCCATGCGCACAACTCCTTTCACCCTCCTCCACACTATATATAGGCATGTCACGTCACTTGATTCCCTGATGAGACAACCCTGTTCGACCAGACGCATGCACACTACATTTCCTCATTTTCTTGACAAGTTCGGTATATTTTAGGCTAGATCCTTGTACTTTCTTGATCTACACTTCATTCTCTACGTGATTCTCCTCATTTTCTTGACGAGTTCGGTATATTTTAGGCTAGATCCTTGTACTTTCTTGATCTACACTTCATTCTCTACACTTCATTCTCTACGTGATTCTCCTTTAGGCTAGGCAGCAGGGTTAGTAGCAGGAACAATAGCATTGCATCCTGAACCCTGAGACTTCCTTTTCTTGTTCTTGCTACCACTGTTGCTAACCCTGCTGTTCTAGAAGCTAAGAAGCAGTACACTGGGTCTTACCCCAAGTGTGCGACTTGCAATTTTCATCATCCTGCTACTTCTGCATGTCATCTGTGCACCAACTGTAACCACTATGGTCACACGACTCCCTACTGTCGCCAAGCTAATCCAGCCCAGCAAGCTCAGCAAGCCCCAGCTCAGGCAGCTCTACCAGCACCTCCAACTCCTCTACAGAATCCCAAGCAGGTCAATGCTGCTCTTGCATGTTTCCAGTGTGGAGATACTACCTATCTTCGTAATCGTTGCCCCCAGCTGAACCAAGATCAACAAGCAGCCGCTCGTGGACGAGCATTTAATCTCAACGCTAACCAGGCCCGCAACAACAATGACGTGGTGAATGGTATGTTTCTCGTTAATAATCTTTATGCTTCGATCCTATTTGATACTGGTGTTGATAAATGCTTTGTGTCTGTGGAATTTGAGCCTTTGATAAACTGTACACGCTCTAAGTTACCTGAGTCGTTCTCTGTTGAGGTCGCCAATGGTAAGTCGATTCTTGTTAATTCTATCGTTCGTGATTGTTCCCTGACTCTTAACGATCACGAGTTCTCTATTGATCTTATACCCATGCGGCTGGGTAGTTTTGATGTCATTATCGGTATGGATTGGTTGCGTAAGAACCAAGCCGTGATTGTGTGTCATGATAAGCTTGTTCGTCTTCCTCTTCCGTCTGGTGATATTCTAAACGTCTATGGAGACCGACCTTCAAAAGGGTTGAGGTTGATGTCATGCACACAAGCGAGCAGATGCTTACGTAAACATAACTTTGCTTTCTTGGCCCACGTGGTGGAACAAAAGGGCAAAGGGAAGAACATAAGCGACGTTCCAGTGGTGTGTAAATTCACTGATGTCTTTCCTGAAGATCTTCCTGGTCTTCCTCCTCCTAGAGCCGTCGACTTTCGTATTAATCTTATACCTGGCGCAACTCCTATCGCTAAGGCTCCTTACCGTCTTGCACCTTCCGAGATGCAAGAGTTATCCAGCCAGCTACAGGAATTACTCGATAAGGGTTTTATTCGTTCGAGTACCTCCCCGTGGGGTGCTCCTTTTTTATTTGTTAAGAAGAAGGATGGTTCATTTCATATGTGTATTGGCTACCGTGAACTTAATAAGCTTACCGTGAAAAACCGTTACCCGGCTCCTCGTATTGATGACTTGTTTGACCAACTACAAGGCGCATCCTGTTTCTCTAAGATCGATCTCCGATCTGGATATCATCAGTTACGTGTTCTCGAAGATGATATTCCTAAAACCGCATTTCATACTCGATATGGACACTACGAGTTCGTGGTTATGCCTTTTAGACTGACCAACGCACCCGCCGTGTTCATGGATCTTATGAATCGTGTGTGTAAACCCTATCTGGATCGTTTTGTGATAGTCTTTATTGATGATATCCTCATTTATTCTAAGTCTAAGGCTGATCATGCTTGTCATTTGCGTCTTATGCTTGAACTGTTACGTGGTGAACGTCTGTATGCTAAGTTTTCTAAGTGTGAGTTTTGGATCGATGAAGTGCAATTTCTTCGTCATGTCGTTAGTAATCAAGGTATTCATGTTGACCCGTCCAAGATCAAAGCCGTGAAGAATTGGAGTACACCTAAATCTGCGTCTGATATTCGTTCTTTTCTAGGATTGGCTGGTTATTACCGTCGATTCATCTCGGAATTTTCTAAGATTGCTGTTCCTCTTACTACGCTAACCCAAAAAGAGAAACCTTTTGCTTGGGGTCCCGAGTAAGAGGAATCTTTTCAGACTCTTAAGACTCTTTTGTGTAACGCACCTATACTTACTTTGCCCGATGGGAATGATGATTTCGTGGTATATTGCGATGCCTCGAACCATGGATTGGGTTGTGCGCTCATGCAGCGGGACAAGGTTATTGCTTATGCTTCTCGACAACTCAAGGTGCATGAGAAAAACTATACTACTCACGATCTGGAGCTTGGTGCAGTTGTGTTTGCATTAAAGATATGGCGATACTACTTGTATGGTACTAAGTGCGTGGTTTTCACTGACCATAGAAGTCTTCAACATATCTTTGACCAAAAAGAGCTGAACATGCGACAAAGACGTTGGGTGGAATTGCTTAACGACTACGACTGCGAAATTTGCTACCATCCTGGCAAGGCGAATGTAGTGGCCGATGCTCTTAGTCGTAAAACTCATGTGAATGCTATTCGCATCTCTAATGATCTTCATGCATGTATTCGCGACGCCCAATATTCATCAGCAAATGAAGGAAGTCTAGAAGAAGAAATCCACGGCGCCAGAGTTGATCAGCTTGAAACTAAACCTAACGGGCTGCAATATTACCTCAATCACATCTGGGTACCGGATCGCGATAACCTCCGTGAGCTCATTATGAAGGAAGCTCACAAATCCCATTACTCCATTCATCCAGGCGCTGATAAGATGTACCATGATTTGCGTACAACTTATTGGTGGCCTGGCATGAAGAGGGACATTCCTGTGTATGTTTCTAAATGCCTCACTTGTACGAAAGTTAAGGCCGAACATCAACGTCCCTCAGGACTCTTAGAACAACCCAAAATCCCAGTTTGGAAATGGGATAGCATCGCCATGGACTTTATTACCAAGCTACCTCGAACACCTTTTGGTCACGACAGTATCTGGGTGATTGTAGATCGTTTAACCAAATCCGCCCACTTTCTTCCTATTCGTGAGGACTATAAGGTGGAGAAACTTGCTCGAATCTATACCGATGAGATTATATGCCGTCATGGCATACCTCTGGATATAATCTTTGATCGAGATGGTCGTTTTACTTCGCGTCTTTGGCAAACCTTTCAATCCGCTATGGGTACTCATTTGAATCTTAGCACGGCCTTTCATCCTCAAACGGACGGGCAGACTGAGCGTACTATTCAAACCCTAGAGGATATGCTCCGTTCCTGTGTCATCGACTTTGGTGGTAACTGGGATGTACATTTACCATTGATTGAATTCTCGTACAACAACAACTATCATTCCAGTATTCAGATGGCTCCTTTCGAAGCTTTGTACGGCCGCAAGTGCCGATCTCCTCTCAGCTGGCATGAGATTGGTGACAAGCAGTTTACTGGCCCTGAGATCATTCAAGAGACAACGGATAAGATTCTTCAGATCCGTGATAACTTGATCAAGGCTAGGAGCAAACAAAAGAGCTATGCGGATGTTAGGCGTAGACCTCTGGAATTTAATGTTGGTGACCGAGTTTTTCTCAAGTTATCTCCCTGAACGGAGTAGTTCATTTTGGAAAGAAGGGAAAGCTCGCTCCATGCTATGTGGGTCCTTTCAAGATACTCGAAAGGATTGGTGTAACAACCCTCATCAAAACTATTATTTATTTTATTATTTCATCCAATAGGAAACCCTAATTGAGACACCCAAGTGATTCTGCACAAACCCTAAAGTTTTCAGAACAATCAGAATCAGGATCAGGGCCCCTAAAACTCAGGGGGTAAACCCTACTTACGATTATCTAAATAAAACGCTGTCAAATTCGAATTTTACGAAGTTGTCAACTCAGCTAGGCTAGTCCCAGGCGTGGCCACCCTATGGTCATTAGGTGTCCCTTACGGACCGTAAGGGATGAGTCTTACGGTCCGTAAGCAAGGGTAAAAATTCACTATAAATAGCAGACATTGGCAATTGAAGTTTGGCACTTGAACGACGTAAATTCTCATTACGTAGACTGAGATATCGCAGAAACACTTCTAAAAACACACACGGATCACTAATCGCCGCCGCAATCAGGGTAATAACTCGATCGCTGATACGATTCAATGTCCGATTGATTAAACTATCCAATGGATGTTTAAGTGCTGCCCACATTAGGGTTTATGCTTTGTCATTCGTTGTTAATTCAATGGATGTTTAAGTATCGCACTTTGTCATTCGATGTGAGGGTTTGATCTCGTGAGTTATCGTAAATGCTGTATTAAGTTACTAACCGAATTGTGTGCCTATTATTAATTTAGGTTAAAAGGCTAATCAGTAGGCTAGGCTCTGCTCAATTAAATCTGCAATGTGAGTCATTCTCTTTTTATCAAATTTATTTACAAAAGCATGTTTATTTTCAAAGGTTATAATTACAGTGATTAGGTTTATGTAATCACCAAGTTACAGCCGGTATGTGGGGTTTTGAATACATTACTTGATAACCGTCACTATTGGACAACGAGTTAGCCAATGAGTGATATGACCATAGTCACAGACACCATCGGGCAAAGAGGCTACCGATGGATGTTCGAGTGACAAGTACTGTGGGTAGTTGGTTTGATATCTGAAACATTGTAATCTCTCTTAATACTGTAAATTATAACAAAAGAGTCGTTTTATTAAAAAGAATGATTCACTCAGTATTTCCCGCTTACAAAACCTTTTTCAAACATGTTTCAGGTGATCTGTTGTGATATAGGAAAAAGTTCCGTGAAGCACTACAAGCTTAAGGAAGTGGCTCAATATAAAATTAAGAAACATGTTTTGTAAAATAAAGATTTCTCCGTGAAATCTTACGATTGTAAATTACCGGGGTTTTATCCCGAGTTGTGAAATAAAATAATCGGGAAATATTTTGCAGTTTTTAAAAAGATCCTGAAGAAACTTCCGCTGTTAAATAAATACCACGAGATTTCTGTCTCGCGGCTCCTGAAACGGGTCAAACCGGGTCGGGGGCCGTGACCGAAAAAGGTGGTATCAGAGCCACTGATTTAAGCCAATTAAGTATTTAGAAAATACTTATTTTTTATTAATTACTATTATGTGATTATGTGTTTTATTATCTAACTAATTGTGTACAGTATGGGCAGATCTCTATATGCTAGCCACTGTAGCAATAAATACAAATCTTTAAAATAATCTGACTCAAAATTTTAGCAACCGGATTACCTACAGTCTAGAAACCTTATTCCGTAAATATATAAATTTACAAATAAAAACATAATGTGTTTTTCAGTTATTTTTGTAGTTACACAGTCTGGAATAATATTTAAAAGTTTTTCTATAAAATTTTGTTATGATTTTAACTTAGTAATTGTGTGTATTTTGCTAAACAGCATGAGTGACTTATCTGACGCCCTTCAGAATTTAAATCTCTATCCGGTAAGAATAGAGGTTTCCAAAGATTTCAATAGGTATATACCAGACATAGAAGAACCTATAGAATTCAGCGCCTTACCTCTCGAGAAACCCAAGCCTAAGAAAATGGAAATTGGGGAAAGCTCTAGGCAAAATGAGGGGTTACCATCTCAGGAAGAGCTAGATTTTATATTGGCAAGCTATAACACTATTAAGCCTGTTAATGAAAATGTTTTTATTCACTCTCTTGAAACACAACTACCAATGAACTTAGAACCAGCTATTCCAAACCCTTCAATCCACTCGTAAATAGACGAATGGTTGACTAATGAAATACAGTTACAAAACAATCCCTATAAGCTTTTTCCTCAGTTCAATCCAGAACCTTTACCAAATCCACCAATAAGTAACGAGAATATGGCTGAACTCCGCCACTCTAGGGAAGAACTAATGGATGCTGGAAATAGGATCCAAGAGATTGGGGGACAGATCTCCTGGAAATACGATGAGAGGGAACGCCGTTACTAGAATATCATCTGACAAAGGATATGGGATTTATGGAACTGTGATTGTGTAATAGTAATAGTAAAAATCAGTCTGTAAAATAACTACAAATAAAACTTTGTAAGATAATAGTGTGTATTAATGCATACTATAAAATATAAAAATAGGAATTGAGAACTTAATAGTTTTGGCTATATGTGTATTGTGAAATTGTATGATGATTTTGTGGGTAATTGTTATTTATTGGATACTAATAAATTATATATATTAATTATCAGATAGAAAACGTTAATAATGAACCAGTTAATGAGGTTAATCAATCTGAGCAACACCCGGAGGATCAATTTCTAAATAGACAAGATATAGAAAATATCGTTGCTCAAGGGATAGCCAACGCTATTCCAGCAATAGTTGCTCATGGGATAGCCAACGCTATTCCAACAATAGTTGCTGCTGTTAAAAATCCAATCGAACCTCAACAAATTGTTCCTAGTAAACGTATTTCTGAATATAAATTTAGTAATAGCGTAAACGGAGGCAATGATCATGTTAATCATGATGAGGAACCACGGCAAGCTCCGCTCCCTAAGAAAATGAAAGCTGCAACACCTGGTTGCACTTACAAAGAATTTCTTGCTTGTAAACCCATTGAGTTTGCAGGCAATGAAAGAGCGACTGCGGCACTGCGTTGGTTAGAGAAAACCGAGGCAGTAATTGCCATAAGTAAATGTGCTCAGGATGATCAGGTCATGTACGCGTCAAACCTTTTCAAAGAAGGGGCGCTAGAATGGTGGAACACGGTGTTACAAGCTAAAGGAAGAAATAGGGCTTATGCCATGAAATGGGAAGAATTTAAGAGTCTTGTAGAAAGAAAATTCTGTCCCGAATATGAAAAAGATCAAATGACAAATAAGTTTTTAAACCATAGAATGATGGGTGTAGATTGTCGCGGTTATACTTCACATTCTTTGAATATGCTAGAGTGGTACCAACACTGGCTTCGCCAGAACCGGTACTCATTTCTCGCTATATTTGGGGATTAATTGGTGAAATCCGCAATATCGTTAAAGCTGCTAGACCTCGTACGATTGACGATGCTGTAGAATTAGCTAACACCCTAACTGACGAACTGGTACGCACGCAAGATGAAAACAGAAAGAAGGAATTGGCTCAGAAAATTACCCAAGGATTTCGTACGGGTAATAATAGCAACTTCAAGAGAAGAGGAACAGGGCAATTTTCAAATCCGTCGTTTTGCAGGAATTGCAGAAAGAAACATTTTGGAAGATGTAGTGTAACCTGCAATTTTTGTAAAATGGTAGGACATCGTGAAGAGGAATGTAGAAAGAAAACAAGAGTCTGCTATAATTGCGGAGAAACAGGACATTTTAAGCCTGAATGTCCTAAATTGATCAAACCTGCTGACAACAAAGCCAAGACAACCGATGGAGCTACTAAGAAGAATGTTCGAGCCTTTCAGTTAACTACTCAGGAAGCCGAGATGATTCCTGATGTAATAGCCGGTACGTTCTTAGTTCACAACATTTACGCCAAAGTATTATTTGACTCTGGTGCAAACCAAAGTTTTATCAATACTTCATTCTGCCAAGCTTTTAATATACCCTTAACCAATATTAGGCAGATTTTTACAGTCGAAACGGCTGATGGGAATTCAGTTAAAATAGATAAGGTTTTGCAAAATGTAGAAATAGAACTTTTAAGTCATAAATTTTCTGCAACCCTATTACCTATGAAATTGGCCGAATTTGATGTTGTGTTAGGAATGGATTGGTTAGTAGCCAACCATGCTCGAATTCTTTGTGATAAGAATTCCATAGAAATTCAGGCATCCACTGGAAAAGTCATTATGATTACAGGAGATAAACCACGTAAGCCCATGAAGTTCATATCAGTAATGAAAGTTGCTAGTTATGAACGAAAGCAAGGAATAGTGTATATGATTTCGGTAATCATTAGCACTAAGGATAAAGAACTTAAGGAAATACCGGTAGTCTCAGAATATCCAGATATATTCCCAGAAGAATTACCAGGATTACCACCCGATAGGGAAGTAGAATTTAGGATTCATCTAATTCCAGGAACTATACCGATAGCCAAGGCACCTTATCGGTTAGCTCCCACAGAAATGTTAGAACTTAAAAAGTAATTAGATGAATTACTAAGTAAAGGTTTCATACAACCTAGTTCATCCCCGTGGGGAGCACCGGTGTTGTTTGTGAAAAAGAAGGATGGTTCCATGAGAATGTGTATCGATTATAGAGAACTAAATAAGGTTACAATTAAGAATCGATACCCATTACCTAGGATTGATGATCTTTTCGATCAACTTCAAGGAGCTAGATATTTTTCTAAGATAGATTTACGCTCCGGATATCATCAATTAAAGGTACAAGAAGAAGACATACCTAAGACTGCTTTTAGAACTAGGTATGGTCATTACGAGTTTACAGTCATGCCCTTCGGATTAACGAATGCACCTGCAGCATTCATGGACATGATGAATAGGATCTGTAAACCATATTTGGATAAATTTGTAATTGTCTTCATAGATGATATACTTATTTATTCAAAAAGTCAGGACGAACATTGTCAGCACTTGCATGCACTCTTAACTTTGTTAAGAAAAGAAAAGCTGTACGCCAAATTCTCGAAGTGTGAATTTTGGTTGCAAGAAGTGCAATTCTTAGGACACATGGTGAATCACGAAGGTATTCATGTAGATCTTGCAAAGATAGAGGCGATTACCAAATGGAAGGTTCCACAATCCGCAATGGAAATTAGAAGTTTTATAGGTTTAGCTGGATATTATAGACGGTTTATTAAGGATTTTTCCAAAATAGTTGTACCATTAACTAAGCTAACCTAACCTGTAAAGTAGTTAAGTTTGAATGGGGACCTAAACAAGAAGAAGCCTTTAGGATCTTGAAACAGAAACTAACCAATGCTCCAATTTTAGCTTTACCAGATGGAACTGAAGATTTTGAAGTATATTGTGATGCTTCAAAACTAGGATTTGGATGTGTGTTAATGCAACACAAAAAGGTAATTGCGTATGCTTCAAGACAATGGAAAAAGCATGAAGAAAACTATACGACTCACGATTTAGAATTAGGAGCTGTAATTTTTGCCCTTAAAATCTGGAGACATTATCTGTACGGAAGTAAGTTTACTATCTATACAGATCATAAGAGTTTAATATATATATTTGGGCAAAAAGAGTTAAACATGAGGCAAAGAAGATGGATGGAAATCCTAAGTGATTATGACTGTGATATTCAGTATCACGAAGGAAAGGCAAATGTAGTTGCAGATGCCTTAAGTCGTAAATACCATGAAAAGCAACGACGAATTCGTGCTCTCAGATTAAATCTACAGATAGATTTAATGGAACAAATAAAGAGTGTTCAGGAAACAGCAATCAAGGATGATGCTGAAGGAATGAAGGGAAGAATAAAAGAATTAGAACAAGGAGCTGATGGAATTTGGAGATTCCATAAAAACAGATTTTGGGTACCTAAGCAGGGAGAATTAAGAAATAAGATTTTAGAAGAAGCCCATAAGTCTAGGTATACCATGCACCCTGGAAACAATAAGATGTACCAAGATTTAAGAAATAATTTCTGGTGGATAGGTATGAAGAAAGATATAGCTCAATATGTTTCTAAGTGTCTTACTTGCTCACAAGTTAAAGCAGAACATCAGAAACCTTCAGGTTTACTACAACAACTGGAAATGCCTGTATGGAAATGGGAACTCATAACAATGGATTTTGTTACTAAGTTACCCAAAACCAGAAAAGGTAATGATGCGATTTGGGTAATTGTAGATCGATTAACCAAATCAGCTCACTTTCTACCTATGAAAGAAACCTTTAACATGGAAAGATTGGCAAAGTTGTATGTAGATGAAGTCGTATCTCTGCATGGAGTTCCACTCTCCATTGTATCAGATAGAGATAGTCGTTTCACTTCTCATTTCTGGAAAAGTTTCCAAGAAGCAATGGGAACTCGACTAAACCTAAGCACGACATATCATCCACAAACGGACGGACAAAGTGAAAGGACAATCCAAACTCTAGAAGACATGCTCTGAGCCTGTGTGATAGATTTTGGTAGAAATTGGGACGACCATTTACCTTTGATCGAATTCTCCTATAACAATAGTTATCATTCAAGTATTGAAACTGCCCCATTTGAAGCACTGTATGGAAGAAGGTGCAGAACTCCAGTTTGTTGGGCAGAAATAGGAGAAAGTCAATTATCAGGTCTGGAGATAGTGCAAGAAACGACCGACAAGATTATTCAAATCAAGGAAAGACTAAAGACAGCTCGAGATCGTCAAAAGAGCTATGCCGACAATCGACTTAAGCCGTTAGAATTCCAAGTTGGAGACAGAGTTATGTTGAAAGTTTCTCCTTGGAAAGGAGTAGTCCGATTCGGTAAGAAAGGAAAGCTAAGTCCCAGATACCTAGGACCATTTCCAGTGATCCAACGTATAGGACCAGTTGCTTATCGTTTACAACTACCAGAAGAGTTAGCTGGAGTACATGATGTATTTCATGTATCCAATCTCAAGAAATGTCTATCAGACGAATCTTTGGTAGTACCTCTTCAAGATATAGAGGTAAACGAAAAGTTAAAATTTGTTGAGAAACCTATTCAGATAGAAGACAGAAAAGTGAAGTTTCTCAAGCACAAACGACTAGTGCTAGTTAAAGTCAAGTGGGATTCGAAACGAGGACCCGAATACACTTGGGAGCTGGAGTCAGAAATGAAGCGAAAGTATCCTCAATTATTCCAGTAAATCTCGAGGACGATATTTTTATTAAGGTGGGGAGAATGTAACAACCCTCATCAAAACTATTATTTATTTTATTATTTCATCCAATAGGAAACCCTAATTGAGACACCCAAGTGATTCTGCACAAACCCTAAAGTTTTCAGAACAATCAGAATCAGGATCAGGGCCCCTAAAACTCAGGGGGTAAACCCTACTTACGATTATCTAAATAAAACACTGTCAAATTCGAATTTTACGAAGTTGTCAACTCAGCTAGGCTAGTCCCAGACGTGGCCACCCTATGGTCATTAGGTGTCCCTTACGGACCGTAAGGGATGTGTCTTACGGTCCGTAAGCAAGGGTAAAAATTCACTATAAATAGCAGACATTGGCAATTGAAGTTTGGCACTTGAACGACGTAAATTCTCATTACGTAGACTGAGATATCGCAGAAACACTTCTAAAAACACACACGGATCACTAATCGCCGCCGCAATCAGGGTAATAACTCGATCACTGATACGATTCAATGTCCGATTGATTAAACTATCCAATGGATGTTTAAGTGTTGCCCACATTAGGGTTTATGCTTTGTCATTCGTTGTTAATTCAATGGATGTTTAAGTATCGCACTTTGTCATTCGATGTGAGGGTTTGATCTCGTGAGTTATCGTAAATGCTGTATTAAGTTACTAACCGAATTGTGTGCATGTTATTAATTTAGGTTAAAAGGCTAATCAGTAGGCTAGGCTCTGCTCAATTAAATCTGCAATGTGAGTCATTCTCTTTTTATCAAATTTATTTACAAAAGCATGTTTTTTTTCAAAGGTTATAATTACAGTGATTAAGTTTATGTAATCACCAAGTTACAGCCGGTATGTGGGGTTTTGTATACATTACTTGATAACCATCACTATTGGACAACGAGTTAGCCAATGAGTGATATGACCATAGTCACAGACACCATCAGGCAAAGAGGCTACCGATGGATGTTCGAGTGACAAGTACTGTGGGTAGTTGGTTTGATATCTGAAACATTGTAATCTCTCTTAATACTGTAAATTATAACAAAAGAGTCGTTTTAGTAAAAAGAATGATTCACTCAGTATTTCCCGCTGACAAAACCTTTTTCAAACATGTTTCAGGTGATCTGTTGTGATATAGGAAAAAGTGTCGTGAAGCACTACAAGCTTAAGGAAGTGGCTCAATATAAAATTAAGAAACATGTTTTGTAAAATAAAGATTTCTCCGTGAAATCTTACGATTGTAAATTACCGGGGTTTTATCCCGAATTGTGAAATAAAATAATCGGGAAATATTTTGCAGTTTTTAAAAACAATGTGCATCCAGTGTTCCACGTATCTAATTTACGTAAATGCCTAGCCGACGAGGGACTGCAGGTTCCCCTAGAAGACTTGCAAATAAATGAAGCTGTTCAATTTGTGGAGAAACCGGTCGAAATCACGGATCAAGCTATCAAGCGTCTGAGGCGCAGCAAAATTCCCATAGTCAAGGTTCAATGGGAAGGAAAGCGTGGCGCCTAATTCACTTGGGAACTGAAAAGTGATATGAAGACCAAGTATCCGCAGCTCTTCGAGCAGTCTTCTTCTAAGATTTCGGGGACGAAATCTCCTAAAGGAGGGGAGACTGTAACTCCCAGCGTCCCCAAACTTTAGACTTTTGACAAATTTAGTCCCTGAACTTTATTTATTTGGCAAGTCTAGCCCCTCTACTATTTTTATGTGTGATACTTGATAACTTGGAATGCCTAAATCTACGTGTGGAATGTCTATATCTTTGGAATGTCTATATCTATATGCTTGGAATGCCTAATCCTATATTTTGAATGCCTAAATTGTCACACCCCTTTCTAAGGCGGAAGCACGAGGTGTGATCATGAAAGGTTCTCATTGCATACGAAAGATAAACATACTACATGCACATAAAATAACTCCAAATGCCATTAACAAAACATAAGTTAAGTGTTTACAACACGAATACAATATTGTCTGACAAGTTTACAAATTTTATTTAAAGATGAACATCAAGGATTAGTCATTATATCACCATATGAGGTGAGATATAACAACCAAATCCCGCAAAAGAGGCATCGAAGTCTTGACATAACGTAACTAAAACATAAACCACATCCAAAGCAAGAGTAAGACCGTGCGCACATCCACTTTAGTTACCTGAAATACATGTGAGTTTTTGGAAAATCGTCAACATAATGTTGGTGTGAATTCATGCAGTTTTTGTATTGAACGTTTGTATACTATGTATGAAAACATGGTATGTAATTTGTATAAATCAAGTATTTCTGTAAGTATCGAGATTGTTAATGGGTTGCAAGGTCATTAACATGTGACACGATATAGGAAGCATACAAACCATAGGCATTTTTCTAGTTGTCGATTCACGACTGAGACACAAAAGCACTACTTGGTACTAGTTATCACCAAGAGTGTGGCTGCCCGAAAACCCATTATTTTCCACAAAAATATACATACTTAATATCAATTTTTATCTTGAAGAAATCATCATTTCTTAACTTGAAGTTTACATAAAAATTAGGGAAACCTTGGTAAATATTTTTAGGTGAATTTTTAGGGAATAAGTTTCACCAAAACTTATATTTTTCTAAGTGTCAAAATTTTATTGAAATTTTGACATAGTTTCCCCTAAAAATGGAGGTTTCCCATGTTTTCAAAACATGTGTTTATTTTCTTTTAAAATCATCACAAACAATCATCAACTCATTCAACACTTACCGAGTGTCAAAATCAAGTAAATTACACTATATCATGAACTTGAAGTTTTTGTAAAAACTTGTAGTAACTGACCATGTTATATGGTAGGTTTAGTTACCCTTTAAACATGTTTATTTGTTTGTAAATCACATTATTAAAAGATTTGGTCATTTACAACTTGTAAGATGATTTTTCTAAAAATATTTCTCTTGTAATTTTCTTGTTACAAACGTGTTTCTAGTCTTGTTTAAACACTAAAAATATGATTAGTTTACTTAGAAACCATGACTTTGTAAATCTTATAAATAAACTTGGTTTCTTGGGAAAATTATTTTGTAATCATCTATTTACAAGATTTGTATTTTGTTTAAATCATCTTTACATATGAAAACCAATTTCATCATTCAAGTTCATGAAGACATAAAGCATGATGATCTTGGTCTTTCACAAGATCATCACTTTAACTTACTAGATCATGTGTTTAATCACAATCTAGTAGGTTTCTTATGATGTCTAACATCACTAACACAAATCATCATTCATCAAGAAGCAAGTCATCATCATTTACATGTATTCTTATGTATTTAAGCTTATGTTAAAGTATCATGATCATGTTCTTTATTGTTCTTGTGATTAACCACATTCATCATCCTTTTAACCATCAAAATATGAAGTAACAACAAGTGTTAAGAAGCTTACAACTAGCACAAGGGCTAGGGAAGAACACAAGATGTTGAAGATGGTAAATGTGATGGATAAAAGCAAATGATGAAGGTCCTTCAAGATCCACAAGCTCTAAACCTCCTTAAACACCTTCTAGCACCTTGTGAAGAACTTGGAATAATTGAATAATGGATGAAAGTGGTGGTGGTGTGGTGAGCTAGGGTCATCCAAGAATGGGGATGAGAGGGAGGAGAAGAGTGGTGTGGTGTCAAATGATCTATCATTCATCTTATAACCACCTAAAGCTATTAACCATTGTGTCTTGTGTCCATTAAGTACAATACAAATCTTGGATTATAATCTTTAGAGATCTTATTGGATTTAAGCAAGATTTTGGTGGATCAATGGAGATCTTAGTGAGGGGCCACCCATGACCATCCATTTTAAAAGGGGGGGGGGGGTAAATTGTAAGTTTCAATGGTAAGTTAAGTTACTAGTTGAAATTCAAAGTGTATTGATTAGTGTTTAAGTGTATGATGTATTATATAGTGTGTTAGGGTGTTCGGGGATCATAACTAGCTTAGAAACATTAAAACAATGCCTCTAGTAATATTTTGGTGTTTCGGGTAATGTCCAGTTGTTCGGTTAGATACCGGTTCGTTAAAGTGCTAAACTATTCCGTTTAGAGATCTTTAAGTATCCCTTTTGTGACACTTTTAATTCCCGACACTTAGGAAAGTATTATGGACCAATTAGTCATATTTATACATGTCACTAACTCGTTATAATGCTGAATTTTGCTGAAATGTGCTGAATTCTGCATTTAAGGTGCATTTCGGGTGCTTTTCAGTGCGTATTCTAGCTTCCGGAAAGTCTAAATATTAACCCTTGTATAGTTTCTTGGGTTTTGATGTATTCTTGACGTTGGACCTACTCCTAGGCCCCAATCCTATTGTCTGACTGCTTTCTGCAGAATCGTTGACACAATTGTGTCTTACCGGTGAGTTTACTAGTATTTCTGACGCAACGCTATTCATTAATGCATAAAGCAATATTTGTATTACAAAATGTGCATGAATTCACATGTATAGTATGTAATCAGACAATGTTGACATTTAAGCACATAATTGCAGTTATCAAGTATTAATTAATTTGTACGGAAATTACCGGTTTTGTGCCAGTTGTCACAGTCTCCCCCCGTTAAAAGAATTTCGTCCCGAAATTCAGGCTGAGCTAACTCTCGTAGGAGTTTTCTTGAACAGGTGGGGGTACTTTTCTTTAAACTGGTCTTCACGTTCCCACGTGTACTCGGGTCCGTGCTTAGAGTTCCAACGTACTTTGACAAGTTTGACACTACTCCTTCGGGTCTTGGTGACTTTCCAGTCTGTAACCTCAACTGGTCGTTCTGTAAATCGGAGGGTGTCGTCAATATGCACTTCATCCGCAGGGATGATCACTATTTCTTGGGTTGGACTCTTCTTGAGGTTGGATACATGAAACGTATCATGTACTCCGTTAAGTTCTTCCGGTAATTCCAACTTGTATGCTACGGTACCAATTCTTTCCAAGATCTTGAATGGTTCGATGTATCATGGATTCAACTTTCCACGTTTTCCGAATCTTACTACGCCCTTCCAAGGTGAGACCTTTAACAAAACTTTGTCTCCCACCTCGAATTCTAATGGTTTTCGTCTTCGATCAGCGTAGCTCTTTTGTCAATCTCGAGCCGCCTTAATGCGCTCTCGGATCTACATGATTTTTTCGGTTGTCTCTTGCACAAGTTCAGGACCAACCATACGTTTGTCTCCAGCGTCTGCCAAACATAAGGGCGAGTGGCACTTGCGGCCATACAGTGCTTCGAACGGTGCGACTTTTATGCTTGTATGACAACTGTTATTGTAGGAAAACTCAACTAAAGGTAGATGTGTATCCCAGCTGCCGCCTAGGTCCATAACACATGCGCGAAGCATATCTTCTAGTGTTTGTATGGTTCGTTCGCTCTGGCCGTCTGTTTGCGGATGGAAGGCCGTGCTTTGATCTAATTGAGATCCAAAGGCTTCTTGGAAGGATTGCCAGATCCTTGAGACAAAACGTCCATCTCTGTCTGAAATAATTGAAATAGGCACTCCATGACGTGCCACGATTTCTTTTAAGTACAGCTCAGCAAGCTTTCCAGTGTTGTCTTTCTATCGGATCGGTAGGAAATGCGCAGATTTCGTTAATTGATCAACAATCACCCATATCGTATCGTGCTCCCTAGGGGTCCTGGGTAATTTCGTTATGAAGTCCATCAAGATTTGCTCCCACTTCTACATGGGTATCTCTTGTTGTTGCAATAGCCCGGACGGTTTTTGATATTTAGCCTTAACCTTAGCACAGGTTAGGCACTTTCCAACATAGATAGCAATGTCGCTTTTAAGTCTCGGCCACCAATAGTAATCCTTCAAATCTTGATACATTTTGTCCGATCCTGGATGGATCGAGTATCTCGACTTGTGAGCTTCATTAAGGATGACTTCTCGAATACTGCCATAGAGCGGAACCCAAATACGCCCCTTAAAGTACAAGGTTCCCTCCTTGTTTGGCACCAAATTCTTTAGCATACCTCAGAGGTATTCAGCTCTACGATTCTCCCCTTTCAGGGCTTCTTGTTGTGCGTCACGAATGCGTGTAGTGAGGTTCGTTTGAATAGTCATTTCCAATGCTCGAACCCTTAGGGTCTTAACCCTTTCTTTTCGGCTTAACGCGTCTGCTACAACGTTTGCCTTTCCAGGATGGTACTTAATCTCACAGTCATAATCGTTCAGCAACTCAACCCATCGTCGCTGACGCATGTTTAATTCCTTCTGATCAAATATGTGTTGTAGGCTTTTGTGATCTGTGAAGATTGTACATCGAGTACCATATAAATAATGTCGCCAGATTTTCAAGGCGAATACCACCGCACCTAGCTCCAAGTCATGTCTGGTGTAATTTCTTTCATGCACCTTCAACTGTCTTGAAGCGTAAGCGATGACTTTTTGGCGTTGCATAAGCACGCAACCCAACCCTTGACGCGAAGCGTTGTAGTATACCACGAAGTCTTCAGTTCCTTCGGGTAAGGATAGTATCGATGCATCGCATAGCTTATTTTTGAGCAGTTGGAAGGCTTCTTCCTGCTTATCACCCCATTCGTACTTCTTGTCTTTCTGCGTAAGGGTTGTTAGCGGTTGAGCTATTTTGGAGAAATTCTCAATAAACCGTCGGTAATTGCCCGCTAAGCCCAAAAATTGTCGAACTTCAGTTGGGGTTTTGGGGGCTTCCCAATTCTTTATTGCTTCAATCTTGGATGGGTCCACATGAATGCCCTTCTTATTCACAACGTGACCAAGAAACTGTACTTCGCGAATCCAGAATTCGCACTTTGAAAACTTTGCATAGAGTTTCTCTTTCTTTAGTAGTTCCAGGATGGTTCTGAGATGTTGCTCATGCTCTTCTCTCGTTCGTGAGTAAATTAGGATATCATCGATAAATAAAATCATGAATTTATCAAGATATGGTTTGCATACGCGGTTCATCAGGTCCATAAATACCGCTGGCGCGTTCGTCAGTCCGAATGGCATCACAAGAAACTCGTAATGCCCATAACGCGTTCTGAATGCAGTCTTTGGTACGCTTTCCTCTTGGATTCCCAACTGATGGTACCCAGATCGAAGGTCGATCTTGGAATAGTAGCTCGATCCTTGCAATTGATCGAATAAGTCATCAATTCTCGGTAGTGGGTACCGATTTTTGATAGTGAACTTATTCAGTTCTCTGTAATCGATACACATCCGCAGAGTTCCATCCTTCTTCTTCACAAACAATACTGGAGCTCCCCAAGGTGAGAAGCTTGGCCTTATGAATCCTTTATCCAACAACTCTTGGAGTTGTGTAGATAATTATTGCATTTCGGATGGGGCAAACCGATAGGGTGCCTTGGCTACAGGAGCAGCTCCTGGAACCAAGTCTATATGGAATTCGACTTGTCGTTGCGGAGGTAGTCCTGGAAGATCTTCGGGAAAAACATCAGTGAATTCCTTCACCACAGGAATGTCTTCGAGTTTCGGCTTTTCAGCCTTCTTATCTACAACGTGCGCTAGGAAAGCAACACATCCTTTCCCTAAGCACTTCTGTGCCTTCATACAACTGATGATTCGCAGAGACGTGTCTCGTTTTTCTCCATGCACGATGAGTGTTTCATTATTCGCCAGAGGGATGCGAATGATTTTCTCATGACAAACAACTTCAGCTTTGTTCTTGGACAACCAGTCTATTCCGACCACTACATCGAAGCTACCCAATTGAATAGGTAAGAGGTCGATGCTAAATCTTTGCTCACCAAGTTCTAATGTGCAACCCCTAACAACTTCGCCCGATTCAACAAGTTTACCATTGGCTAGTTCTATGGAATAAGGAATATTTAATCTACTAGATTCTATTCCAAGCATACGTTTAAATTCCACAGACATGAAGCTATAATCGGCACCAGTGTCAAATAGTATGGATGCAAAGTGATTGTTAACGAGAAACGTACCGGTGACCACATTAGGGTCCTCGCGTGCGTTCCTTGCTCCAATCACAAATGCTCGAGCCTGAGCATTGTTCCCCCTTGGGCAATCTTTTATGAAATGATCCTTGCTTCCACAACCAAAGCATCCTTGGTTCTGCCCAGCTCCATTACCATTCCGATTACCATTGCCATTGCCATTTCCCCCATTGTTTCTATTACCAGCGCCGTTGCGGTTTCCATTCCCGTTTCTATTTCCTTTTCCCCAACAGTCTTCAGTATGGTGACCCAGTTTCCTACACCTATTGCATTTTGGAATGCGACAAACTCCTTCGTGATGATGCTTGCACTGGTTGCAAGTGGGCAGAGTGCCCAGGTATCTTTTGGCAGGAGCGTCATTCATGGTTGCAAGAGCTTTCGCCTCCTGAGGCGGGTTGGGGTCACGCTTCTTGTTGTTGAAACCCTTGTTGTTGCTACGAGTTGCATGATTCAGACTTGGATGTTTCCTTTTCTTGTCACCAGACGACTCAGCATGCGTCTTGGTCTTCTCAGTAGGCTTCAGTGATAACTTCTTCATGTTTGGCCGAAGTTACCACGCTGCGAACAACATCTTCAGTAAGGCTGACAGCCAGAGTTACAGCCTGTGTGATCGTTTCAGGTTTGGCCGAAGTTACCATGCTGCGAAACTCCGGAGCCAATCCCCAGATGTAGCGTTCAACGCGCTTAAATTCAAGAGTCACCATATAGGGGATCACTCTCGACAAATCTTGGAACCTTCGAGTATAACCAGTAAAGTCAACACCTTCCATGGTCAAGTGCCAGAACTCAGTCTCCAACCTTTGGAGTTCAGCACGTGAGCAATAATTCTCTCTCATTCGTTCCTTTAGTTCATCCCACGTCATTCCGTATGCAGCATCATCACCCAGAGTATGGACTTGCAAATTCCACCAAGTCAAAGCTTCATCAACAAAAAACCCCGTAGAAAAAGTGACTTGCTGATCCGCGGTACACTTGCTCATACGGATAGTGGCATCCGTCTTTTCCGTCCAGCGTACAAAAGCCACTGCACCTCCAGTGCCGTCGTAGTTCAGTGGTTTGCAGTCAAGAAACTGCTTGAAGGTGCAGCCTTGAGCTGTGTTTCCTCCAGATGTGTCTCCCTGCCCATTACGTCTAGCATTGCTTGGTCCTCCACTTTGTTCGGTGCGGTTTGCCTCGTATTAGGCGATAACTGCGGAGATCCTTTCTTCCAGTAGGGCATTCAGTTCTTCAGCAGTCCTTGGTAGAAGAGGAGTTGGAGGTTGATCAGAATCTTGATTGTTCACAGCTCTTCTAGGTGCCATGTTCTGTCGGAACATAGCACAATAGGGTTAGACATTTGTTTGATATCGTCATACGAGACAGTAGTAGTATATATACACATACATATACCCACATAAGTGATATCAAACAATCCGCCAAGCGTATAAATCAATTTATACAGTAATAAGCAGGCACAAATAGAAAAATACTGGTGTGTCATAAGATATTCACCGAGTCTTTACACATATCAGAACAACTTGTTACATCATTATTTGCGAAGTAAACAAAATGCATAAGGGTTACTTCTCCCCAAGGTACAAGTTTAATATATGTAAAGAACAAAATATCTTACTTCACATTGGCGGTTCTTGTCTTTATACCCTAAATTATTACTCCAAAAGAGTATTTAATAGGCTGGGGGAGGGGTGTTCACGTTTGACCTTTTCTTGTATTTGAAGGAATCTCTTATGATACGTGACAAGACTTGCTGTGGCTTTTGTGCACTGAATTCCATAATTATGTATGCATCCATAATTACGTAAGTCCTTGCACAGTCCGCACAGTTCGTTTCATCGTCGGATCACTTCCTTCATATAGGCCACTGTTTCCAGGTAAAGTCGCGAGCACCTGAGATATTCTATTTCTAGTATATGTATATATCGATTATTTCACATAGTTGCAAGTAATCTCTAGTCAAAGACAAGTGCTACTCCAGTGCACCCTAAGTCTCGTAGTGTCTTTTCTTAACTCTTTGAAAACAGTTTCAGGTAGTGGATGTCGCGGAAAGTTTTATGCAATGAAAAACTTTTGAAAAATTGTTTTCGAGAAAGGATCCTAAAGATTGTAGTCTAGACTCGAGAAGGAATCCTGGTTCACTACAATCGCAGCTCTGAAACCAGTCTGTCACACCCCTTTCTAAGGTGGAAGCACGAGGTGTGGTCATGAAAGGTTCTGATTGCACACGAAAGGTAAACATACTACATGCTCGTAAAATAACTCCAAATGCCATTAACAAAACATAAGTCAAGTGTTTACAACACGAAAACAATATTGTCTGACAAGTTTACAAATTTTATTTAAAGATGAACATCAAGGATTAGTCATTATATCACCATATGAGGTGAGATATAACAACCAAATCCCGCAAAAGAGGCATCGAAGTCTTGACATAACATAACTAAAACATAAACAACATCCAGAGCAAGAGTAAGACCGTGCGCACATCCACTTTAGTTACCTGAAATACATTTGTGTTTTTAGAAAATCGTCAACATAATGTTGGTGTGAATTCATGCAGTTTTTGTATTGAACGTTTGTATACTTTGTATGAAAACACGGTATGTAATTTGTATAAATCAAGTATTTCTGTAAGTATCGAGATTGTTAATGGGTTGCAAGGCCAATAACATGTAACACGACATAGGAAGCATCCAAACCATAGGCATTTTTCTAGTTGTCGATTCACGACTGAGACACAAAAGCACTACTTGGTACTAGTTATCACCAAGAGTGTGGCTACCCGAAAACCCATTAGATCTAACCTTTTGTTCTACGGTCTTAGTATGTACACGATTAATAGTGCTTCGGGTACCCTATTCATGACACAATTTAAAGTATCATTCCTTAGTTCTTGTATCCATCATACCATAACACATGTATTTTCCCCAAGTTTAAAAAAAGTATGTAAAAGTTTAAAAGTGGGGACATGAACTCACTTGTCTGTAAACATTTAGTAACATGTACTTCACCCCCGAAGTTATAAAACTGAAAACAGTTAAAAGAAAAGGGGGAGCATGAACTCACAACTTTGCGTTTCTTGTACCGTAAACTTCACCGGGTTTGCTTATATAGCGTCGTGACCTATACGTGTTTTGTTAACGTTAGTCACTAGACTTGTATCGCACAAGTACAAGTCACCATCTTTTATGTATGTGTTCTTGGTTGTTAAAAATAACTTATATTTTTAACTATGTATCTTACTTATATTATTTTCTCAAAAATAAATATAAGTATCTTGTATTTTTAACCCGAGTCATGTATTTGTCCAAACTTCACTTTAAGTTCATAACTTGTCCAAGTTACATAATCTTTTAAGAAATATATTTTCATAAATATATTCTCTTGTATTTGTCAATGCATGTTGTATGTGTATTTTGTATTTTTCTACTCCTTGGAAGTATTTAGTGTATTTTCAAGTCCTAATACACTATTTACGTATAATACATACTACATACACTTAGCACAAAATTTGATGATCAATAAATATATATATTTTTCTCAAAAATATACATACTTAATATCAATTTTTATCTTGAAGAAATCATCATTTCTTAACTTGAAGTTTACATAAAAATTAGGGAAACCTTCGTAAATATTTTTAGGTGAATTTTTAGGTAATAAGTTTCACCAAAACTTATATTTTTCTAAGTGTCAAAATTTTAGAGATCTTTAAGTACCCCTTTTGTGACACTTTTAATTCCCGACACTTAGGAAAGTATTCTGGACCAATTAGTCATATTTTTACATGTCACTAACTTGTTATAATGCTGAATTTAGCTGAAATGTGCTGAATTCTGCATTTAAGGTGCATTTCGGGTGCTTTTCAGTGCGTATTCTAGCTTCCGGAAAGTCTAAATGTTAACCCTTATATACTTTCTTTGGTTTTAATGTATTCTTGACGTTGGACCTACTCCTAGGCCCCAATCCTATTGTCTGACTGCTTAATCCAGAGTGTGTAGTTCTATGAAACTTAAACTTGACTCTTTGTGCTATGTGACGTTTAATCCAGAGTGTGTAGTTCCGCCTTAACAATAGTAGCGCTATAGGAGATGCACATCTCCCATTATTCTCGTGGGGTATTGTTAGGAGGATTCTAGTCTACCTTGAGTTTTGGGTAAACACTAAAGCATCGGGATACTTGGGCTATCACTACATGGACTGTGAC
Source organism: Helianthus tuberosus (assembly GCA_030545235.1). Lineage (NCBI taxonomy): Eukaryota > Viridiplantae > Streptophyta > Magnoliopsida > Asterales > Asteraceae > Helianthus > Helianthus tuberosus. Next base: position 32,767,405 of record CM060450.1, on the reverse strand, counting down.
ACTAGCAGGGCTGAAACTATTTTATTGCTTACACTACAGATATGAGATGTTTTAATCAATTATTCTATTATCAAACTTGTATACTCGCCAATACTTTTGTGTTGATATTTTAATTCATGTTGCAGGCTGATAGGATGCTTGGAATGCATGGAATTCAGCTAGGAGATGCTTATAAACGTCGCCTAGTTAATATTAGTCTTTTGAACAATTTGAACAATTTATGAATTGGGTTTGTAATGAGATGCTTGTGATGACGTTGTTAGACATTTGCATGAAACCATTTAATCTTTATTGAAACAAATAGTGTTATGGAAATCTCATGAGCAATCTGAACGCTTTATGCTCGCACCCCGATGTTTTCACCATCGGTTGGGGTGTGACATATTGGTATCAGAGCCATAACTATAGGGAATTAGGATAAGTAGGAATACTTGCCCTAGACTATAGTTCTAGGAATCTTGACTCTTATTTGTTGTTTAAGACTTATGTATTCTACCGTATCTGCTTCCTAGCAGCACATTTTCCTGTTAAACTTACATGCCTTTCCTAAGGCTAACATAATATACACTTGATACTTTGAAAACACTGTTAATCGGTGTTTGCAATTTTCGCACGAGCTTTGCCTTCAAGTCAGGAGTGACATCCAAACCTTGATGGAAAATCTCCATATTATTCTAGTAGGTCTTATCTGCGGATGAGTACCAACGCTGTTAGGGTACAATGTTGTCAAGTTAGAGGTGAAACTCAGATCTTGATAACTAGTCCCTCTCCGTGATTTTCATGTCTCGCCAAAGTCTCGTAACTTCCGATCAATTAGGAACATGGAATGACTAAAAGGACGAATATCGTAGGCCTAACATCGATGACGTATTTGTCTAAGTAAGTCAAGACACGCTACCCTAATTCGAAAGGGGTTCGAATCACTTTGGTTGGTCGCCGTTCCTCTACCCGAAACAATCCTATGTTTTATAAGCCTATCTTGCTTTTATGTTATCTCAATTTTATGCATATGGTTTTAAACTCGAATCATCGATCATTTGGTGTGTTTTTTACACAAATCACACGTTGTCCGTAATCTAAAACATAAATTCTAAATCTCAGATCAAACTAAATTTATGAAGCTTTATTCTATGTGTAATCTATGTGATAATGTGATTGTAAGACACTAGATGTAACATGGCATGGAATACGAGGGGAAAGTGACGTGTCCGAAGCATGGTGGATACGCCGCTGGTACTTCCTATATATAAGTGTTTCTCGCATGTTACCAACTTTCGTACCAAGTGCCATGCAAAATTTAGTGTCTGATGTGGGATTCTAAAGCTATGGAAGGTCTATTTGTGTATTCTATGAGAAACTTATGTGTAATCTATCGTGTACTCTAGTGAAATCTATGTGTGAATGGAGAAACAAAATACCAAATGTAGTCTAGCACCGAAGATGAGGGGGAAAGTGGCATGTCCGAAGTGTGGTGGATACGCCGCTGGTACTTCCTATATATAAGCGTTTCTGGCATGCTACCAAACCTTCGTACCATGCGCTAAGTGAAATTCGTAGTTTTGTAGGCTCGGGTTTGAGTGATTGGATCTACCTTGTTAGTCTATGTGGTTGAATCTATCTGGTTGATCTATGTTTGAGAAGTGGTGAAATCGAAAACGGTGGTTAACGAGGCATGACACCGACGACGAAACAGACGTGGCATGATGGAAGTATGGTGGATACGCCGTTGGTACTTCCTATATATAAGTGCTTCCGTCATGTTGTCGAACTTTCGTAACACGTGCCATGCGGGATTTCGTTGTTTGTGAAATGTTAGCACGAGTCTATGTGAAACTATGCAAATCTATTAGAGTCTATTGAATCTATTGAATCTATGGGAGTCTATTGAATCTATTGGAATCTATTTGAATTCTACGTGAATCTATTTTAATATATTGTAAACTATGTGAATCTATGATTATGATGATGAGTGTGTTCTACGACACGTAATATGACACCGAGTACGAGGTGGAAGTGATGTGCCCGATGCGTGGTGGAAACGCCGCTGGCACTTCCTATATATAAGCGTTTCTGACATGTTGCCAAACTTCGTACAACGTGCCATGCGAAGGTCGTGGGATTTGTGGTATTGGACTCTATGTGAAACTTGAATCTTGTTGAGTTTTAGTCTATTGTGTGTGAATCTATATTGTGAGGCTTCGTGAATTTAGACTTATACGATCCTCTTATTGGATCTTTAGGATGTCTTCTCGAAAGCTATTCGACACTCTCAGGAAATCCAGGGAGAAGTCTCAGAAAAAGATGATGTCGTTCACGGCCGACCAGATTGCTCGAGTCATGCCAAAGATCGTCTTTGAGCTCCAAGGATCAAACACTCCTCCCTCCTCTGTGGACTCAAAGGCCGAGAAGCAAAAGCCTACTAAGTTCAACTATAAACATTTCATCTCTTGCAACCCCAAGTCTTTCACGGGCGGTGATGGGGTGACTGATATGCTCGAGTGGTTCGATAGCATCGAGGTTACCTTTATTAACAACGAATGCCCAGATCATCTAAAGACTAGGTGTGCTACTGGAATGTTTCAAGGCAGAGCATTGGAGTGGTGGTCGAGTGAGAGAAACATCCGTTCAAACAAAGAGGCCTATGCTCTTCCATGGCCCGAGGTGCGAGAACTCATGATGCTCGAGTTCTGCCCTCCTCATGAACAACTGAAGCGTGAAGAAGAGTTTTGGCATTTGAAGCAGGTTGGCGATGATAACTTGGCTTATACTACCAGATTCAAGCAGCTTAGCTTGATCGTTCATCACTTAGTTTCGACTGCTAAGTGAATGATAACCAAGTACATCAATGGTCTACCTCCTGCTATGCGTGATTCTATTGAAGCAGCTCAACTGGAAACTATTGAAGAAGTCTATCGTCTGGCAGCAAGTTTGAATAACAACCGTGTGCGTGATAAACAGTTCGCTTCTCCTGCTCCCTCCAAGTCTGCGAATCAAGTTACCCAGCAGCCAGGCGACAACAAGAACAAGAAAAGGAAAGCTCAGGGTTCCGGATGTAATGCTATTACTCCTGCTGCAAACCCTGCTGTTAAACCTGCTCCTGCTACTGCTGTTGCTAACCCTGCTGCTCCTGAAGCTAAGAAGCAATACACTGGGCCTCATCCCAAGTGTGCAACTTGCAACTACCATCATCCTGCTACTTCTGCATGTCGTCTGTGCACCAACTGTAATCGCTATGGTCACACGACTCCTTACTGTCGTCAAGCTAACCCTGCACCGCAAGCTCAGCAAGCCCCAGCTCAGGCAGCTCTACCTGCACCTCCAGCACCTCTGCAGAACCCAAGACCAGTCAATGCTGTTCGTGCATGCTACAAGTGTGGAGATACTACCCACCTCCGTAACCAGTGTCCTCAGCTGAACTAGGACCAGCAGCCAGCCGCTCGTGGATGAGCGTTCAATCTCAATGCGAATCAGGCTCGTAATGACAATGACGTTGTTAATGGTATGTTCTTTGTTAATAACCTTTATGCTTCAATTCTATTTGATACTGGTGCCGATAAAAGCTTTGTGTCCATGGAATTCGAGTCTTTGATAAACGGTACACGCTCCAAGTTACCTGAGTCATTCTCTGTTGAGGTCGCTAATGGTAAGTCGATTCTTGTAAATTATATCGTGCGTGATTGTTCCTTGATTCTTAACGATCACGTCTTCTCTATTGATCTTATCCCCATGCAGTTGGGTAGCTTTGATGTTATCATCGGCATGGACTGGTTGCGTAAGAACCATGCCGAGATTGTTTGTCATGAGAAACTTGTTCGTCTTCCTCTTCCCTCTAGTGATATTTTGATCGTCTATGGAGACCGACCTTCAAAAGGACTGAAATTGATGTCATGCACACAAGCGAGCAGAAGCTTACGTAAACAGAACCCTGCCTTCTTGGCCCACGTGGTGGAACAAAAAGGCAAGGGGAAGAACATAAGCGATGTTCCAATGGTGTGTGACGTCACTGATGTCTTTCCTGAAGATCTTCCTGGTCTTCCTCCTCCTAGATCCTTTGACTTTCGTATTGATCTCGTACCTGGTGCGACTCCTGTCGCCAAGGCTCCCTATCGACTTGCACCTTCTGAGATGCAAGAATTATCTAGTCAACTGCAGGAAGTACTCGATAAGGGTTTTATTCATCCAAGTACCTCCCCGTGGGGTGCTCCCATTTTATTCGTCAAGAAGAAGGATGGTTCCTTCCGTATGTATATCGACTACCATGAACTGAATAAGCTTACCGTGAAGAATCGTTATCCGCTCCCTCGTATCCAGTGGCGGATCTTGCCCGTTGAACCTGCCAGGGCCAAAAGACACGGGCACTAAAATTAGCACTACGGCCGAAAAACTTGCCAGGGCCGAACATAGTATATATACAAAATTTCGATCGAAATGCGGAAAATTAGCACTACGGCCGAAAAACTTGCTAGGGCCGTGGCCCTGCCACTAGTCCACTAAGATCCGCCCTTGCTCGTATCAATGACCTATTTGATCAACTACAAGGCGCGTCCTGTTTCTCGAAGATTGACCTACGTTCTGGATATCATCAACTACGTGTCCTCGAAGATGATATTCCAAAAACCGCGTTTCGTACTCGATATGGGCACTACGAGTTCGTAGTCATGACTTTTGGCTTGACCAACGCACCTGCAGTGTTCATGGACCTTTTGAACCACGTGTGTTAGTCTTTATTGATGATATTCTTATTTATTCTAAGTCTAAAGCTGATCATGCTTGCCATTTACGTCTTATGCTTGAACTCTTACGTGGTGAACGTCTGTATGCTAAATTTTCTAAGTGTGAGTTTTGGATTAATGAAGTGCAATTTCTTGGTCATATTGTTAGTTGTAACACCTCGAAAATTTCGGGTTTAATATTAAAACGACACGTGTCATGTCGGACAAAAACGCGTTGAAAACCCGGATTTAGTAAAGATGATTTCGGTAGGATTTAAAGTGGCGTCATGTTAAATCGTTACCTCTGAACGACCTCAATTGTAAATCCCAAGACCCGATATAATATTTTACACATCTTTATGCCCTCTATACAGAGAATTATTGTCAAGAAAGGAAAATTCAATTGCATGATGTGACCCCGCGATAAAATGAATGATAAACCTTCATTTTCGGTTCGTGTTTATGAATTCAATTGAAACATTGGATAATGGTAGGGTATGTTCAGCATATAGACACTTATGGGAGGCCCCCTACTGATAAAATAAGTCCACAAGTCGTTTATAACGGCTGCCCTTTCGAAACACCAACAAACAACAAAAATCTGATCAGAAGAAGGCGTCGCGTAGCGCGACAGGTCCCTCGCGCTACGCGAGGGTGTGCCCAGCGACAGTTTACTTGCTGTTTGCTGTTGTGCGCATTTGTGACCCTTTCAGCCGGTTTCTCTTGCATGTGCATGGCCCCTAGACATCCCTAAACACTAGTTACAGATGTTAATCGATTGTGGGATGTCCTAGACTAGGTTGTCACTTTGTTGTGGTGTTTGAAACTAGTATATAAAGAAACCATTCATTCACAAACTTTCCTCACATCATTTTCAAACAATCTGATCACTTGGGAAGCTTGCAAGCAGATCAAAGGCATTCCTAGTCCTTCTTTAATCACCTTGTAAGTTGCCTAACTCTCTTAATTATGTTTAGTTTAGTTTTTAGCTTAGAAGTCAACATATCGTAACTTACGGTTGACTTCACAGTTAATTATCGATAGCTCAGCCGTAACCCGAATTAAAAGTACCGTTAGATAGGTAATTATATGGGTATTAAACCCTTATAAGGGCAAGTACCAATTCCAGACCTAACTAGGTCGTTTGTCGGGTCAAAGGTTGACCGAAAAAGTCAACAGAAGAGTAAAATCTGATTTAATGTGCGAAATGCAATCCGAGAGGCGTGTAACCTGTTTTAATCTTAATATAACTAGGTAATAAGTATAAAAACTTGTCTACGCTTGTCCGACTCGACAAATTTCTGTTTAAACCCGGTTCGGAACCGAAAGACGCAAAACTTTGACTTTTGCGTTGACTTCAGTTCTGACCCGTTTTAGTTTGTATTAGACATGCCTTAAAGTCTCATTAGGGTTGGGTTACATGCTAGTATAAGTCTCTGTACTTGTTTCATTGATTATCCGATGCATGCGCACGTTTCCGTTAATCGCTTAAATTGGACCATAATGCCCTTATGACCCTACAACGAGAATTTTGAAAATGTGGAAGTACTATAATCTTAGTTACTGATTATTTAGCATGTACGTAAATTTTCACGTCAATCGGAGGTCTAGATTAGGAGATATGCGCATTAGCGTAAATAATAAGCTTTTTATTAATTAAACGGCGCGATTAGCGCATAGCCTATCTAAACCCGATTTTCGGTACCAAAACTTTTACCCACTGATGTTAAATAATATTTTGGGATTTTTGAAGATTTTTAATTATTTTTAAACTGATCTTAAGCTAGGCTTATCACATTGATTCGGTTAATACCGAATATGCCCTTTTAGGCCATAAAACGAGTTTTACGAATCCGTTTGATACCAATCCAATTGCCACTGATTTAAAATAATAAATAAAGTGTTTTGAGCCTGTTTTGCTGATCAGAAAACTCAGAATGGTATTTTAAACAGTACGTCACTTAAAACGGCTTTATACGCGTAGTTTGGTATTAAAACCATTTTGCCAAGTAAGACTTATTACCAAATATTATAACCTGTTAAAATTAGTAATTTTGCTGATTAAATTAGACCCGTATCTCAGAAGTATTATAAATCCCTTTTATGGTCGTTAAATTGACTAAAATACCCCTACGGGGCATAATTAGGGAATAAACTCGTTATGGGCATTATGGAAGATATCATAATGATATCACAACATATTTAAAGCGTATTGACTTAGGAAACCTGTTCGCGACCCTTTCGGTTACCCGTTATGCGTCATACGCGTTCGGTTCGGTTTATGTAACTAGTATGCATAAACTAGCCGAAACGGGTCAAACGATATCATTTTTATCTCAAAATCCAGAATGTGAATAGTAAACCCATATTAAACAAGTCTTCAAACTTGTCGGGTCTAAATCACATTCTATCCGGTCTTCGCTTAATCGTGCGTACGAACCGTATTTTTTTAAAACTGATCGGTCTAAGCTTAAGCCTAATTAAAGACCCGTTAGTATTCTAATAGGTTATATTAAACCTTCGTTCCAGATTAGGAGCCCAGTAAAAGCTATCTGCAATTTATTCAATTAAGGATTTTACTTTGCAAAGGTAAATACTTTTAACTTATTTTCCCTATACGGGCTTGGGTTACGGTACATAGCGTACCGCTTGATCGGGCATCAAATCTTCCATCGCTTAGGTGGTTAATTGAATAATTTGATCGACTCGTTTAAACAGTATTGTTTACTTTACAGCCTTTGGGGGGTTAATGACCATGTCCCGGATATCCTTGGCATTATCTTACGAGATAGCCACGACCTGAGCACGGGGTTTAGGCGTACACCTGTCGGTGTATAACTCTAGAATTGTGGTGTGTCTATTGATCTTTAACCCGGATACGTTCCGGGCTACTGAACGCATAAGTAACATGTAATTCGTTAACAAGATTATAATATTAAATAATTCTCCCAAGTTAATAAAAATGTTTACGCCATGTGCATCCAAACAAATTTTCAATCATTTTATAAAATGAGTCAGTTGAATGTATTTACCAGTGTAAACTGACGTATTTTCCCAAAAAGATTAAATGCAGGTACTAGGCGAAATAGGCTGGAAGTCTCCTAAGCATCACTAGAAGTTTCGCAAACTTAAGATGCCGAAGTCTGTTGAACCATAAACAATATTTTATTATTCGATCCTACTGTGGATAAACACCGGATAATTGTGACTTTGTTTACAATAAATAAATTCGGTTGTATCTTATTTAAATTGCTTCCGCTGTGCATTATTATATTGTGTTGTTTGACTATTACGTTGCCAACCACGTCACGATACTCCCCCACCGGGCCCACCGGTGACACGTGGAAATCGGGGTGTGACAGGTTGGTATCAGAGCATGTGTGTTATCTAACCCCTGCGAGGGTAATTATCTGTTTAAACCCCTGCGAGGGAAATTTGTATTTGGAAGACCCGTTTAGGGCAAATGTATAATATTTTAAAAGAATTAATGAAATGGTTATTTTATAAATTTCATGTTGCCATTATGTGCATATATAGATTATAAATGAAATAAATAATTAAAAATCATTTCCTTTTAAAAATAATCTGCATATGTAATTATAAATCTTAAAGGGGAAAAACCTAGCTTAGTGTCAAATATAAGACCGAGCCAAGATGGTAAGACCCGTTTAAAAGATTTAAATTCCTGTTAACATCTTAAAACATGTTAACACTCCTGGCAGAAGTGATTCGTTAAAAATCACATGTCATTTTATATATAAGGAATCTTTAGAAGATTCCAAAACCCAGTATAAATGATCTCTGAATCTTGGGTTTACATCATCAATAAAGATGATCATATTTTACCATGCGTTGGTAATATAACGCCTACGGGCCCTGCTCATTTCCATATGAGCCAAAAGACAGTGGAAGCGATGACTCCCTGTCTGATAAGGGTAATGAACTAGGTTCAAACCTTAAAAGTATTGATTCTCTGAAATCATAACTTATAATTTAAATTGTCCATGTGACCAAGCCTTATGTGCTAATATATATTGTTATTGTTTACGTTTAGGATAAATTTTAATAAAAATCCTAAATAAATATGAATTAATAGGTTAACCTGATATGGTCTCTGTTCACCATGGTTAACGAGTTACCCTAAGGGGTAATTCTATAATAAACTCCATAGTAAAATATTGTTCTTGTTTTCTGCAACAGTTCAATTAAATGGCTGACTCAAATGAAGTTAATAGCCCTCCCGTGGAGCCAAATGTGAATGCCCAGATTACATTAACGGGCGCTGAATTGAAAGCATTAATAGATGGTGCTATCACAGAGGCTTTGGATAGGCAGTATGAGGAGTACAGTGGTACTCGAAGCAGGACCCACTCCGCATCACGTTCGAAGCCCAGGACCCATTCTGAGGCTCATAACAAGCCTCCTCCAAAAAAGGATGGATCAAAGAAAAACGATGATGATCGCCAGTCCACCAACCACAAAAGTAATCCATCTCAGCATTCAGTGCTGCATCGAGGACACCGTAACAAGGGTTGCACATATAAGTACTTTGTGTCTTGTAAACCCAGGGATTTTACGGGTGAGAAAGGAGCCGTCGACTGTATGACGTGGCTCGATGAGATGGACACTGTCGTGGACATCAGCGGATGTGCTGAAGGTGATGTGGTTAAGTTTGTGTCACAGTCCTTCAAAGGTCAGGCGTTGGCTTGGTGGAGAGCTCTGATGGAGGATTCCGGAAAGATCCCGTTGTATAGTATGACGTGGGATCAATTCATCGCATTGATCAAGGAAAATTTCTGCCCTCAGCATGAGGTGGAAAAGATCGAATCAGACTTTCTAGCACTGGTGATGAAGAACCTCGACTGTCAGGCTTATCTGACAAGCTTCAATACACTATCCCGGTTAGTACCTTATCTGGTAACCCCGGAGCCTAAAAGGATTGCTCGTTTTATTGGTGGGTTGGAACCCGAGATCAAGGCCAGTGTTAAAGCTTCTCGGCCAGTGACCTTCAGGTCTGTAACTGACCTTTCCTTATCCCTCACACTTGATGCGGTCCGTCAGAGATCGCTGAGGAATAAGGATACTGAGAAGAGGAAGCGAGAAGATGATGGTTCGCGTAAGTCGAACAAGAAACACCGTGGGAGCGGTGATCACAAGAAGGGATCGGATTCGAAGAAGGACGAGCATCGTTCTGGAGAGAAGCCCACATGCAAGACTTGCAAGAAACGGCACTTTGGAAAGTGCAGACTCGAATCAAACTCGAAAAACGAGTCAAGGTCTTTTGCTTGTGGTTTGTGCAAATCCAAGGAACACAAAACCTTGGATTGCAAGAAGATGAAAGATGCAACGTGCTACCGTTGCAACGAGAAGGGCCACATAAGTACTAACTGCCCAAAGAACAACAAGAAGCCTGAAGAGGCTAAGAAGACTAATGCCAGAGTCTTCAGGATGGATGCGAAGGAGGCTGTGCAGGATGATAACGTCATAACAGGTACTTTCCTTGTAAATGATGTTTTTGCAAGAGTACTTTTTGATTCAGGCGCAGATAAGTCCTTCGTAGATCATAAATTTTGTAAATTGTTAAATTTACCTGTCAAACCCCTAAAAGTGAACTATGAGGTAGAGTTAGCAGATGGTACCATAGAAACCGTCTCTACTGTGTTAGATGGATGTGTTATATCCATTAAGAACCATTCTTTTCCTCTGTCTCTACTTCCTTTTAAGTTGGCTGGTTTTGACATAGTTCTGGGTATGGACTGGTTATCTCATAACCAGGCCCAAATCGTCTGTAACCAGAAACAAGTGGTAATAAAGGCTCCGTCTGGTGAATCACTTACCATTCGGGGAGATACCCAGTACGGACTGCCTGAGCAGGTGACTATGCTCAAGGCTTCTAAGTGTATGAAGAAGGGATGTGTCATCTACATGGCGCAAGTGATCATGGATGAGCCCAAACCGAAGTTAGAAGACATCCCTGTCATCTCTGAATACCCAGAAGTGTTTCCTGAAGATCTAACTGGTTTGCCACCGGATAGGCAAGTGGAATTCAGGATCGACATCATCCCCGGAGTGGCACCAGTTGCTAGAGCTCCATACAGATTGGCACCCACGGAAATGAAGGAGTTGCGGACACAGCTAGATGAATTGCTGGCTAAGGGTTTCATTAGACCTAGTTCATCTCCTTGGGGAGCGCCAATCCTGTTCGTAAAGAAGAAGGATGGGTCGATGCGTCTGTGCATCGACTATCGCGAGCTTAATAAAGTCACGATCAAGAATAGGTATCCTCTGCCCAGAATCGACGATTTGTTCGATCAGCTTCAAGGGGCAAGTTACTTATCAAAAATTGATCTGAGGTCAGGATACCATCAGTTGAAGGTTATGGATGAAGACGTTCACAAGACTGCATTTAGGACTCGTTACGGTCACTACGAGTTCCTAGTGATGCCTTTTGGGCTCACTAATGCACCAGCCGCGTTCATGGATCTCATGAATCGCGTCTGTAAACCTTACTTAGATAAATTTGTTATCGTCTTCATCGATGACATCCTTATTTATTCTAAGAATCAAGCTGACCACGAGAAACACCTTCGTTGTATTCTCAAACTTCTACGTCAGGAGAAGCTCTATGCCAAATTCTCTAAATGTGAATTTTGGCTACGAGAGGTCCAATTCCTTGGACACGTGGTCAGTGAGCGTGGTATCCAGGTGGATCCCGCTAAAGTTGAAGCTGTTATGAATTGGCAAGAGCCAAAAACGCCTACGGAGATATGTAGCTTCCTGGGATTGGCAGGATATTACCGACGCTTCATTGAAAATTTTTCAAGGATTGCTGCACCCCTAACTTCCCTGACCAAGAAGAAAGTAAAGTTCGTATGGGGCCCTAAGCAGCAAGAGTCCTTCGATGTTTTGAGACAAAAGTTGAGCAACGCTCCTGTGCTTACACTACCTGAAGGCGCTGAAGAATTTGTAGTTTATTGTGATGCATCACACACTGGCATGGGGTGTGTGCTTATGCAGAAAGGCAAGGTGATTGCCTATGCATCACGACAGTTAAAGGTGCATGAAAAGAATTACACCACCCATGACTTGGAATTGGGTGCCGTTGTGTTCGCACTAAAACTGTGGAGGCATTATCTTTATGGAATCAAGTTTGTGATCTTTTCTGATCACAAGAGCCTCCAGCATCTGTTTAACCAGAAAGAATTAAACATGAGGCAACGCCGTTGGATGGAAACTTTAAATGATTATGATTGTGAAATCAAATACCATCCCGGCAAAGCGAATGTAGTCGCTGATGCCTTGAGCAGAAAGGAAAGGGTTAAACCCATCCGAATTAACGCCAAGCGTATGGAGATAAAGAACAGTTTGATAGAAAGGGTGTTAGCTGCACAGAAGGAAGCTGTGTTGGAAGCTAACTATCCTAATGAAAAGTTAGGAGTAACTGAGGAGCAGTTAACTCTTAGCAAGGACGGAATTTTACGATTAAACGGACGAATATGGGTTCCAATTTTTGGAGGACTTCGTGATGTCATCCTCCAAGAAGCCCACAGTTCCAAATACTCCGTTCATCCTGGAGCTGATAAGATGTACCAGGATTTAAAGGCAAATTATTGGTGGATAGGCTTGAAAAAGTCTGTAGCCGCCCATGTAGCAAAATGCTTGACATGTGCGCAAGTCAAAGCCGAGCATCAGAAACCGTCAGGTTTGCTACAACAGCCTGAACTTCCTACGTGGAAGTGGGAAATGGTAACTATGGATTTTATTACCAAGTTACCCAAGACAAGGAAAGGAAATGATACGATATGGGTTATAGTTGACCGACTGACTAAGTCAGCTCATTTCTTGCCCATCAAGGAGACTTGTAGCTCCGATATGTTAGCCCAGTTATACGTTGATAAGATTGTAGCCTTACACGGCATACCTGTAGCTATTATCTCTGATAGAGATACTAGGTACACGTCACACTTTTGGAAGAGTTTCCAACAATCTTTGGGCACACGTTTGAACTTTAGTACGGCTTACCATCCTTAGACAGACGGTCAGAGTGAGCGTACTATTCAAACGTTAGAAGACATGCTGCGTGCATGTGCGATCGAATTGGAAGGTAGCTGGGATAAGAACCTACCATTGATCGAATTCTCCTACAACAATAGCTACCATACCAGCATAAAGGCTGCGCCTTTTGAGGCATTATACGGTAGAAAATGTAGATCGCCAGTTTGTTGGGCAGAAGTTGGAGAGGTCCAGTTATCAGGACCAGAGATCGTGTTTGAAACAACGGACAAGATTGTCCAGATTCGTAACAATCTCCAAGCTGCCCGGAATAGGCAGAAGAATTACGCGGATCCAAGTCGTAAGGATTTTCACTTCGAAGTAGGTGACAAAGTCCTACTTAAAGTGTCACCATGGAAAGGGGTGATGCGATTCGGTAAGAAAGGCAAACTAAGCCCGAGATACATAGGACCTTTCGAGGTTATTGAACGTGTCGGGTCTGTTGCCTACAAGTTGAACTTACCAGAAGAACTCAGTGGAATTCACAATGTGTTCCACATATGCAATCTAAAGAAGTGTTCCGCTGACGATTCACATGTCATGCCACATACAGATGTGCAAATAGATAAGAGCTTAACGTTTGTGGAAAAACCTTTGTCGATTGAAGATCGACAGGTGAGGAAGCTTCGAAGAAAGCATATACCTTTTGTCAAGGTCAAATGGGATGCCCGTAGAGGCCCCGATTTCACGTGGGAGGTCGAATCCACGATGAAGGAAAAGTACCCTTACTTGTTTCAGTAAATCTCGGGTCGAGATTTATTTTAAGGGGGTGAGGATGTAACACCTCGAAAATTTCGGGTTTAATATTAAAACGACACGTGTCATGTCGGACAAAAACGCGTTGAAAACCCGGATTTAGTAAAGATGATTTCGGTAGGATTTAAAGTGGCGTCATGTTAAATCGTTACCTCTGAACGACCTCAATTGTAAATCCCAAGACCCGATATAATATTTTACACATCTTTATGCCCTCTATACAGAGAATTATTGTCAAGAAAGGAAAATTCAATTGCATGATGTGACCCCGCGATAAAATGAATGATAAACCTTCATTTTCGGTTCGTGTTTATGAATTCAATTGAAACATTGGATAATGGTAGGGTATGTTCAGCATATAGACACTTATGGGAGGCCCCCTACTGATAAAATAAGTCCACAAGTCGTTTATAACGGCTGCCCTTTCGAAACACCAACAAACAACAAAAATCTGATCAGAAGAAGGCGTCGCGTAGCGCGACAGGTCCCTCGCGCTACGCGAGGGTGTGCCCAGCGACAGTTTACTTGCTGTTGGCTGTTGTGCGCATTTGTGACCCTTTCAGCCGGTTTCTCTTGCATGTGCATGGCCCCTAGACATCCCTAAACACTAGTTACAGATGTTAATCGATTGTGGGATGTCCTAGACTAGGTTGTCACTTTGTTGTGGTGTTTGAAACTAGTATATAAAGAAACCATTCATTCACAAACTTTCCTCACATCATTTCTGTTTATACGCGTAGTTTGGTATTAAAACCATTTTGCCAAGTAAGACTTATTACCAAATATTATAACCTGTTAAAATTAGTAATTTTGCTGATTAAATCAGACCCGTATCTCAGAAGTATTATAAATCCCTTTTATGGTCGTTAAATTGACTAAAATACCCCTACGGGGCATAATTAGGGAATAAACTCGTTATGGGCATTATGGAAGATATCATAATGATATCACAACATATTTAAAGCGTATTGACTTAGGAAACCTGTTCGCGACCCTTTCGGTTACCCGTTATGCGTCATACGCGTTCGGTTCGGTTTATGTAACTAGTATGCATAAACTAGCCGAAACGGGTCAAACGATATCATTTTTATCTCAAAATCCAGAATGTGAATAGTAAACCCATATTAAACAAGTCTTCAAACTTGTCGGGTCTAAATCACATTCTATCCGGTCTTCGCTTAATCGTGCGTACGAACCGTATTTTTTTAAAACTGATCGGTCTAAGCTTAAGCCTAATTAAAGACCCGTTAGTATTCTAATAGGTTATATTAAACCTTCGTTCCAGATTAGGAGCCCAGTAAAAGCTATCTGCAATTTATTCAATTAAGGATTTTACTTTGCAAAGGTAAATACTTTTAACTTATTTTCCCTATACGGGCTTGGGTTACGGTACATAGCGTACCGCTTGATCGGGCATCAAATCTTCCATCGCTTAGGTGGTTAATTGAATAATTTGATCGACTCGTTTAAACAGTATTGTTTACTTTACAGCCTTTGGGGGGTTAATGACCATGTCCCGGATATCCTTGGCATTATCTTACGAGATAGCCACGACCTGAGCACGGGGTTTAGGCGTACACCTGTCGGTGTATAACTCTAGAATTGTGGTGTGTCTATTGATCTTTAACCCGGATACGTTCCGGGCTACTGAACGCATAAGTAACATGTAATTCGTTAACAAGATTATAATATTAAATAATTCTCCCAAGTTAATAAAAATGTTTACGCCATGTGCATCCAAACAAATTTTCAATCATTTTATAAAATGAGTCAGTTGAATGTATTTACCAGTGTAAACTGACGTATTTTCCCAAAAAGATTAAATGCAGGTACTAGGCGAAATAGGCTGGAAGTCTCCTAAGCATCACTAGAAGTTTCGCAAACTTAAGATGCCGAAGTCTGTTGAACCATAAACAATATTTTATTATTCGATCCTACTGTGGATAAACACCGGATAATTGTGACTTTGTTTACAATAAATAAATTCGGTTGTATCTTATTTAAATTGCTTCCGCTGTGCATTATTATATTGTGTTGTTTGACTATTACGTTGCCAACCACGTCACGATACTCCCCCACCGGGCCCACCGGTGACACGTGGAAATCGGGGTGTGACATTAGTAGTCATGGAATTCATGTTGACCCTTCTAAGATTGAGGCTGTAAAGAATTGGTGTACACCTAAATCCGTATCCGAGATTCGTTCTTTTCTAGGATTGGCGGGTTATTACCGCCGATTCATCGCGGATTTTTCTAAAATCGTTGTTTCTCTTACTACGCTAACCCAAAAGGAGAAACCTTTTATTTGGGGTCCCGAACAAGTGGAGTCTTTTCAAACTCTTAAGAACCTCTTGTGTAATGCTCCTGTGTTAACCCTACCCGACGGCAATGATGACTTTGTGGTATATTGTGATGCCTCGAACCGTGGATTGGGTTGTGTGCTCATGTAGCGAGACAAGGTTATTGCTTATGCCTCTCGTCAGCTCAAAGTACATGAGAAAAACTACACTACTCTCGATCTGGAGCTTGGTGCGGTTATTTTTGCATTAAAGATCTGGCGACACTACCTTTATGGTACTAAGTGTGTGGTCTTCACCGACCATAGGAGCCTTCAGCATATCTTTGACCAAAAAGAGTTGAACATGCGACAGAGACATTGGGTGGAATTGCTTAACGACTACGACTGCGAAATTCGCTATCATCTTGGCAAGGCAAATGTAGTAGCCGACGCCCTTAGTCGTAAGACCCATTTCAAGGCTATTCATATCTCTAGTGATCTGCATGCTTGTATTCGTGAAGCTCAATTTTCGTCAGCTAACGAAGGAAGTCTAACTGTTGAAGTTCATGGTGCTAATGTGAATCAGCTCGAAACTAAATTTGATGGTCTTCAGTACTATCTAAATCGCATCTTGGTGCCAGATCGCAATAATCTCCGTGAGCTCATTATGACTGAGGCTCACAAATCTCGTTACTCTATCCATCCAGGTGCCGATAAGATGTACCAGGACCTGCGTACGACTTATTGGTGGCCTGGCATGAAGAGGGACATTGCTGTATATGTGTCTAAGTGCCTTACTTACTCGAAGGTAAAGGCTAAACACCAGCGTCCTTCCAGACTCTTAGAACAACCCAAAATCCCTGTTTGGAAATGGGATAGCATTTCTATGGACTTTATTACCAAACTTCCCCATACCTCTAAAGGTCACGATAGTATCTGGGTGATTATAAATCGTTTGACCAAATCAACCCACTTTCTTCCTATTTGTGAAGATTACAGAGTGGAGAAACTTGCTCGAATCTATACTAACGAGATTATATGCCGTCATGGCATACCTCTTGACATAATATCGGACCGTGATGGTCGTTTTACTTCGCGTCTTTGGCAAACGTTTCAGTCCGCTATGGGTTCGCACTTGAATCTTAGCACGGCCTTTCATCCTCAGACGGATGGACAGACCGAGCGTACTATTCAAACCCTAGAGGATATGCTCCGTTCTTGTGTCATCGACTTTGGTGGTAACTGGGATGTACATTTACCATTGATTGAGTTCTCCTACAACAACAGCTATCATTCCAGTATTCAGATGGCTCCTTTCGAAGCTTTATATGGGCGAAAATGCCGATCTCCTCTCAACTGGCATGAGGTTGGGGAAAAGCAGTTCACTGGACCTGATATTGTTCAAGAAACAACGGATAAGATTCTTCAAATCCGTTATAACTTGATCAAGGCTAGGAGCAGACAAAAGAGCTATGCTGATAATAGGCGGAAGCCTTTAGAAATTGCTGTTGGTGACCGAGTTCTTCTCAAGGTATCTCCCTGGAAGGGAGTAGTTCGCTTTGGAAAGAAGGGAAAGCTCGCTCCTTGCTATGTGGGTCCTTTCGTGATACTTGAAAGGATTGGCAAAGTAGCGTACAGACTCGACTTGCCACAAGAGCTAAACAACATGCATCCAGTATTCCACGTATCGAATCTACGTAAATGCCTAGCCGATGAGGGACTGCAGGTTCCTCTTGAAGACTTGCAAATAAACGAAGCTGTTCAGTTTGTGGAGAAACCAGTCAAAATCATGGATCAAACTGTCAAGCGTCTGAGGCGCAGCAAAATTCCCATTGTTAAGGTTCGATGGGAAGGAAAGTGTGGTGCCGAATTCACTTGGGAATTGAAAAGTGATATGAAGGCTAAGTACCCGCATCTCTTCGAGCAGTCTTCTTCTAAGATTTCGGGGACGAAATCTCCTAAAGGAGGGGAGACTGTAACGCCCAGCGTCCCTAAACTTTAGACACTTGGCAAGATCAGTCCCTGAACCTCCATTAAATATTCAGTTTTAGTCCCTGAAGATATGTGATGTTAGTACTTTGATACTTTTGGCATGAATCTTATTGATATTGATGCTTGATTCTTTATTCTAGATGCTTGATTTTTGACACTTAAACTATGACTCTTGATGCTTAACCTAGACACTTGATTCTTGATGATTAAACTAGATACTTGATTCTTGATACTATGGAAGCTAGATTCTTTATGATTCTTGATACTTGATACTTGGACTCTTGATTCTTGATGCTTGAGAAACTATGGTTCCTGACTCTTGAAACTTATTTGGTGCTTGACTCCCTAGACTCGGGAAACTTGATTCTTTGTTGAACGAGAGACTGGAGCCTTGTCACTGGCGGAAGCTATGAAACTTGGAAACTTTTGGTTTATGATGTAATCTAGATACTTTACCCAAACTATACGCAACACAACGCTAAATATAACTCGTAAAACGAATCTAAGTCAGGAACGCGGAAAGAAGGGATTGGCCAGAGTGGCCGTCCGATCGGATGACCACCCGATCGGGTGACCACTCGATCGATCGGCCATCCTATCCACTTTGCACCGCCTTAATCCTCTCTCTAACTATAAATAGACCTGTCATTTTGAGTGATGTGACAGCTCTGCTCGACCAGACACGTGCACTCTTCATTTCTTCATTTTCTTGCTGATTTCGGTACGTTTTAGGCTAGATTCTTGTACTTTCTTGATCTACACATCATTCTCTACGTGATTCTCACTTGAAATCACACTTTTCACCGTGAAATCTCTCGGATCTGTGTTCCTGAGGGTGATGTCATCATGGAGGTTTGTACAAACTGCCATGTAATGTCATTCTGAGCAAGATCTAGCTTAGATCTAAGATATTTCATGCGTTTTCACACTATATCTAAGCCAAATCTAGACTTTTCATATAAAACTTGAGTATCTTCATCTTTTTCTCAGACTTTTACATTATTCGGTGGAAATTGGGTCAACTGTAGATCTGATGAATAGTCTAGAGTTGGTATTGATCTGGGTTCTTACCGATAAAGACGAGCATGGCAACGGATTCCAACATAAACCCATTAAAAACAAACGACTGATCGAACAGGGGTGATTCCCAACCGATCGGAGTTTAGGGCGCTAAGGGGTTTTAACCGTTGTCTCAATACGTGTCGTGTCGTCACCGTTAATCTAGAGACTTGGAAATTTTACAAACATGTTAAACAAGAACAAGGGTCGCCTGATCGAGCGGCAACCCGATCGGACAACCACCCTATTGGGTGATACTTGCCTTGTTGCCTTGAAACTTAGAAACTTTACAACACTTGGAAATTGGGCATCTTGATCGAATGGCAACCCGATTGGACAGGCGTCCGATCGAACAGCCATCCTATACGGATGACCAAGGCACCTGACACTCGAATCGAGTGGCGACCCGATCGGACAGCCGCCCGATCGGGCAACCACCCTATTTCCTGTACTTGTACTCAAGTGGCCACCCGATCGGATGGCCATCCGATCGGGCAGCCATCTGTCTTCACAACACATCTAGGCCACTCGACCGACTGGCAATCCGGTCAGATAGTCATCCGATCGGACAGCCATCCGATCCAGTGACCAACTTGACACTTTGAGCAACCTCGCTATTATGCCCGACTCTTATCCTTTTGTAATCTAATCAGGTTAATTCTAAAAGAGCTCCCTTTGATCCAATAGCAGTTTATACTGTTAAGCAATCACTGTGAGTATACTCGATAACCTTTTACTTTAAACTTTTGGGGTGCAACATGTGTTCTATGAAACTTAAACTTGATTCTTTGGAAACTTATACTCTATCCTAATGTGTTCGTGAAACTTGTGATTCTTGATTCTTGACTCTTGGTGCTATGTGACGTTTAATCCAGAGTGTGTAGTTCCGCCTTAACAATAGTAGCGCTATAGGAGATGCACCTCTCCATTATTCTTGGGGGTTATTATTAGGAGGATTCTAGTTTACATCGAGTCTTGGGTAAACACTAAAGCATCGGGATACTTGGGCTATCACTGCATGGACTGCGACACTAGCACGGCTGAAACTATTTTATTGCTTACACTACGGATATGAGATGTTTTAATCTATTATTCTATTATCAAACTTGTATACTCTCCAAAAATTTTGTGTTGAAATTTTAATACATGTTGCAGGCTGATAGGATGCTTGGAATGCATGGAATTCAGCTAGGAGATGCTTAGAAACGTCGCCTAGTTAATATTAGTGTTTTGAACAATTTGAACAATTTATTAATTGGGTTTGTAATGAGATGCTTGTGATGAAGTTGTTAGACATTTGCATGAAACCAATTAATCTTTATTGAAACAAATAGTGTTATGGAAATCTCATGAGCAATCTGAACGATTAGTGCTCGCACCCCGATGTTTCCGCCATCGGTTGGGGTGTGACAGCAGCCATCCTATCCCTCCTCACCTTGTGGATTTTGAATCTGGTGGCAACCCGATCGGATGGCCATCCGATCGGGCAGCCGGATAGCCATCCGATCGGACAACCATCCGATCCAGTGACTGTTTCCGACACTTTACGCAAACTCGTTATTCTGCCCGACTCTTATCCTTTGTAATCTAATCAGGCTAAATCTAAAAGAGCTCCCTTTGATCCAATAACAGTCTACACTGTTAAGCAATCACTATGAGTATACTCGATCCCTTTTTACTTTAAAATTTGAGATGTAACATGTATTCTATAAACTACGAAAC
This sequence comes from Helianthus tuberosus, assembly GCA_030545235.1. NCBI lineage: Eukaryota > Viridiplantae > Streptophyta > Magnoliopsida > Asterales > Asteraceae > Helianthus > Helianthus tuberosus. The sequence goes on along the minus strand of CM060450.1, from coordinate 32,746,835 downwards.
TTGATACTTTGCAAGCTAAACTCTATCCTACGTGTATGTAAAACTTGTGCATTCTAGTATTCTATTTTGTGCTATGTGACGTTTAATCCAGGGTGTGTAGTTCCGCCTTAACAATAGTAGCGCTATAGGCGGTGCACCTCTCCCATTATTCTCAGGGGGTATTGTTAGGAGGATTCTAGTTTACCTTGAGTCTTGGGTAAACACTAAAGCATCGGGATACTTGGGCTATCACTGCGTGGACTGCGACACTAGCACGGCTGAAACTATTTTATTGCTTACATTGTGGATATGAGTTGTTTTAATCTATTATCCTATTACCAAACTTGTATACTCGCCAATACTTTTGTATTGATATTTTAATACATGTGGCAGGCAGATGGGTTGCTCTGGAACATTTGGAAATCAATCTAGGAGATGCCTAGAAACGTCGCCTAGTTAATTTAGTCTTTTGAACCATTTGAACGATGTATGTTATGTTGATGTTTATTATTCGTGGTTGTTTTTAGACAATTATCATGAAATCTATTTAATTTCTATCGAAATATTTAGTGTTATGGAAATCTCATGAGCAATCTGAACGCTTAGTGCTCGCACCCCGATGTTTCCGCCATCGGTTGGGGTATGACATCTTAGTTCCTCCTAACCTACGCCCCTACATTGAAAAATGGAAACGAGGACTGTGGTTGCCGTGGTTTAATCAATGTGAACCGTGGTGGATCAGGCAAGGGGAAGGTATAGCCTTCCATTCATGGTCCTACATGGCGAATCATGTCCCAACCTACGCCCCTACACCCTTCAGCCTAAATCCAAGGTTCTATAAATACCTATAATTCAATAAATGTGTCCCATCATTGAAAAAAAGAGTTAATTACACAAATAGTCCTTATAGTTTACTGAAAGTAACACTTATGAGAATTTATTCTTTAACAGGTCCAGATTCTATGGTTTCAATTTTGAAACATATTTGAATATTAAGGTTAACTTTTATTAATTCTTATGTTAAATCAATATAAAATGGCTAAAATACCTTTATGTAATTTCTGTTATTACTCAAAGGTGTTACTTTTCAGTAACCACACGGAAGGCGGTGTTGGAGTGCCTGAAGGGTCCCTATGCTCAGGATTTTTTGGCCGTTATCCGGATTGAGGGGCTGGGATAATGTATGTCTGCAGTAGAATACAGAGCCATCCTTAAATATCGGCTGATGATCCCCATGCACCCAGAAGATGAAACATGTCCGATATGTCGTAAAGCTTGTATGGATAAATACGGCGAGCATAGTTTTCCATACTTTTTATATTTAATTTACTATAAGAAAAGGGTGTTAAGATATTTAACATTCACCTTCAACAAGTTTTAAGTTTTACAAAAAATCATTGGTATCATTTGCATCGACAGAGCTCACAGGGGTTGGCCACCTCTCTCCTACGTTTAAGGTATCTAATACCTTCTAAGGTTTAAAGGTTTTCACCTTTCATATGAATTAGGTTTTGACACCCCGCCCGTAGCGCACGATTATCCAAGTATGGTTCGAGGCAATAGGACCAGTACACGCTTAGTGGCTGACAATTTCTGTCACACCCCAAAAATACCTCAAGCAGAAACCCCTGCGAGGCGTGTGACGTAGCAGGATCTAGCCACCAATCACATTGAACTCATACAAGATTTTAAACAAAACTTTCATTCATTAAGATAAAGCGGTACATTACATAAAGTATAACTCTACGTTTTCAGCGAAAGCATAAATCATTAGTTATGTATTTCGTAAACCAAACATATGATAGTTATTAGACTCGTCTCGTGTTTCCATGTGTCTCGACCCATGACCACTCCAACTTCCCAGACAGCAAGTTCCATGTTCCACACATATATAACCTGCGAGCATGCAAACAAGTGTATCAGACAACGCTGGTGAGTTCACAGTTTATGAAAACGTTTGGTTACCAAGTGTTTAATCCAGTTTAATAACAATTCCGAAAGTAATGTTGATAATAACTCGAGTACCGTACAAGATGGCTCCAGATTGTTTTGCCCGTCCCCAATGCCCCATATCTAAGCATTGGTCATGATTAAGGTCATTAGTTCACGCCCGTCCTCTCAGGTACGGTGTGAGGTTGCCAAGCCTAATAGCGCTATTAACTAATACCCCGTTACCTCTCAGGTAACTATTCTGTAGAAGATGGGACTTAAGGTGATAGGAAATGAGTGTATTATCTAACATTCCAGTTTTTACCCAAAAGACTTATTCCTCTCAGGAGTACCCACTGATTTACCCAAAGACTTATTCCTATCAGGAATACCCGTTTGATTGTCCCACCCACCGGGACGCATGCTCAAGAGAAGTGAACTCACCTTAGATTGCTCGGTGTGTTACATTACCCATTCTAAGTTGGTCAACCATACCCTACCATGGTCACCAAAGATGATCAGCTTCGGAAACACATATCCAAATCACGTATTCAGTGAGTCACAAGTAATACCATTGACACGTAACACATAGCAAACGTTTAGATTTCATACGCGTTCATAACACAAGTTCATCTTCCCAACAGTAGTTACTAATAACATCAGTTTCACAGTAATTAAATCACGTATTGTCATAGATTTGCATTCACCGCAAGGATCACCGTATAACACATAGCAAGCATTCAGTTCCCGTACAAGTCCACATCCCGTGTGCATAACGTATAATAATATTTAACACGCAAGTTTGCTATTTACACGAATCAGGTCAGATTTCTCATTCTTAGTCGGCATTACTATCATGCAACAAATAGAATTTTATTAACACAAGTATCCAACATCCAATACATCCTAAACTGTTTACTGTTCTGTCCATTTGTCTTCACGGCGACGAACCCTTATGGAGAAGAATTAACCTTCGTCAAAATTGAGTTTGATGAAGACCCAAATGGTTCGTCAGGAAGTAGTCAACGAAGAATCAATTCTTCGTCTAAGAGTGTTGCGGCGAAGAATCATCGTGATGAAGGACCATTCTTCGTCGAGCATGAGTACGACGAAGAAACCTTGTGACGAAGGACCATTCTTCGTCGAGCATATCGACAGATGGTTATGGTTTTCCTACAAACCCTAATCATGGCAGTTTCTTGTATCATTCAGTTCTTAAACGATTTCATTATGAACAATCATCATATAATTTCAAATCAAATCATTAATCATCGTTATCGTGATATCCTTACTTCACAATCAAATACCGAAGCCGTTTCACCAATACAAACCTCACAATTCCCACATCGATTTTTATAACAATAATCAACCATTCAGTTCACGTGAATTCATCAAGGATTTGTTCAATGTATAATCCCTAATGCAAATCATTATGCAAAATAATACTAACACATACATCATGCATAACAGAATCGAGCAACACATTATGGAATCATGCAACATAGTATAACAAGGAGTTAAATCGAATGACAGTGATCATGTACTAACCGAATCCAAGACGAAATCAAGGAGGATCTCGAGGGAGAGTGGGCTGCCGTCGGGTTACCAAGGGAAGGAGGAGGAAGTCTAGGGTTTTGGAGCTCTTAAGTTTTGCAAATATGAGGAGCCACACCCACAAAGAGTGCGTATATGCGCACAAGGAGACGGGCCGAGCCCAGTGCAGGTTCGTGGGGACCTTGGGCCGAGAACAGTTGTGCACTAGATGGGGTGTGCGGTCCAAGATCTTGCGCGATATAACTTGTGACACCAATCCACTTGTGATATTCAGGCAATTCAAACATATATCCGGCACATACAATCTAGTTTACATAACAACCTTCGAATCACAACGTACAGCGAAACCTGAAAAGATCAGTGAAGGAAGGGTTTGGAAATACGAGTCGTCACAATTTCATTGCTGTTGGCCATATGTAGGATCCTAAGTACAATGATAGACGTATCATACATCCGTTATCCTAAAGTTTCTAATGTTTTCATTTTAGCTAAGGTTTTGACATCTTCATGTCACTTAAGTTGGGCTTGTCCCCAATTTGGGCCTGACCCCAGTATTTTTGTGTTTGTGTGTATGATGTCGTAGCTCTAACTACATGAGTAGCCATGATAATTAAATGATGTAGAACTATAGTGAACACAATATATACTTGTGAGGTCCATGCATGACTATTGATATGGGTACTAGTGGGTGTGTATTAGTTAGGTCATGTGTGGCAGCAATAGGATATTATAAAATCCGAGTTTTTTTGTCTAATCATCTTCCGTGGTAAGAACATGTATACAAGAATTTGGGTATAGACATGTACAAGGACGTTTATCTTAGTAGAACTTAGTAGTATGAGGCTAGAAAAATGGTCCTTTGATAAGGTGAACTTGCAAAGTTGGTGATGGAGTGCAGTGGCGGAGCTAGACTTTAAAACCAGGGGTATCCCAAAAAAAAAAAAATTACGGTGTATTCATATAAATTCCTTTATAGGGGTATCCTCGTATTTTTTTAGGGGTATCCTTTATATAAAATCGAAAAAAAAACAAAAAATTAACACTGCGAAACACTACGAACACGACTTTGAGCCGTAGGCCGTGCTACGGCTCCTAACATGTTGTCTCCGCCCCTGATGGAGTGTACTTGGATTGTTGGTGGACAGTTTGAGCCTAGAAGTTGCCATCAGAATTTCATGATCAAATAGCCCATTGTACTTCATCGAAAATTTTATATATTTTTTGTTCTTATTTTTTTTATGTTTACATTAAGGATAAAACATAAATGTTACATGTGCTTGATAGAAAATTTTATCGAAAATTCACTTCAAGGTAACAAAAGTGTTACTCGTCAGTGCAGTGCACTGGGGACCAAGAGTGTAATTTAATGATAATTAGTGACCAAAGCAATAATGTTGACATTCCACATGAACTATCCATGTTGTTCTTTGAAGAAATAGTTGTCTGTAGCATTCCCTTGGAACTTGAACGACGGTATCAATGTGGCTAATTCTTCTAAGATAAACAAACTGTTGGGTAGAGGATAATTCTATGGTAAGGATGTTTGGAAGTTGTACTTCAAGGTAACAAAAGTGTTACTGAGATAAACTGTTGAGTAAAGGATAATTCTATGGTAAAGATGTTTTGAAGTTGTACTTCAAGGTGACAAAAGTGTTACTCGTCAGTGCACTGCACTAGGGATCAAGAGTGTAATTTAAGGATAATTAGTGACCAAAGCATAATGTTGACATTCCACATGAACTATCCATGTTGTTCTTTCAAGAAATAGTTGTCTTTAGCATTCCCTTGGAAGTTGAACGACGGTATCAATGCGGCTAATTCTTCTGAAATAAACAAATTGTTTAGTAGAGGATAATTCTATGATAAGGCCATCAGTAGTCATAAAGCCCCTTGTGGGGCGCTCTACGACACGTGTCATGCCACGTCACACGGGGCTTTATGGGGCGTTATATCACTAGAGTCCGTAGTCATAAAGCCCCTACCCATCATTGCCTAGTTATTAATTTTCAATTTTATTAATTAATTATAAAAACCTTGCTTGTTTGTGATTGATCCAATCTTTGAAAACATCCCCCATACCCGGCGCTATATATATGGCGCCTCCCCCATTTTTTTTTGTCTCGTAAAGCCCTTCGTAGTGGTGTTTGGGGCTTTATAGGGGCTTTATGTGGGTGCATAGCGCCCTACTACACATACACTAAGGATCAAGGTTGGAGAACTCGCTAGTCGCTAGTCGGCCGGTGAGGTAGGAACTAGCGACTACTCGGGATTACTCAAGATTACTCGGGATTAATCGGATCGGAAATTTTATATGTAAATTTTATTATTTTTATAAATATGTATATATATATATATACTCACACATCCATATCAATATAATACTTAAAAATGTAAAAGTAGTTCAAAATACAAACTAAACTTACATATAAGTCATAACATAACAAGTCTCAGTACTTAAAATTCAAACATTAACATATAGCTCAAATGTAATCGCCATCCCCGTAGTATTCAATTATTTTGACACCATCAGACTCATATTCAATCTCCTCGTCTACTTCATCCTCTTTCTCCGACTCAAATTCTTCGTCATATTAGGGTAAGGGATAAGGAAAATTGGCTAAAGTTGTAATCTTGGGCCGACTAGGGCGGCTTTGACCGACTAGCGATTTTTTGACTGATTAGTGAAAAATTACTCAGTAGGAAGCCGACTAACGACTTGTCGGCGATTAATCGCTGAGTAATCTCGATTTTTGCAACACTGCTAAGGATGTTTGGAAGCTGTTGTGTTGTAGCAATATATAACAAATCATAAGAGAATGAATCAAAACCATATCCCCACTAAAATATAAATTGATTATATGGTGTGCTAACGAAAGAGATTAATTATTGGGTAATGTATTTGGTAAAACTATAATTTAAAATACTATTATACATATTAATATAAAGTTATGATGTACAGTGTTTCAAAATTTAAAGTTTTTGGTTTTCTATTTTTTTAATAATATTTTATTTATTATTTATATTAACATTATTATATTATAGATATTAACGGAAACTGGTGATCTAATATAAAGTTATGATGAACAATGTTTCAAAATTTAAAGTTTTTGGTTTTCTATTTTTTAATAATATTTTATTTATTATTTATATTAACATTATTATATTATATTATAGATATTAACAGAAACTGGTGATTAATAGTGCTTCAATTTTTTAATATTGATTTTTTCTAAGGTTTATTATATTGGTTTATTACATCATTTGATTTTAAACATATTTTTATATAACTTTTAACGTATGATCAAAGTATCCGTTATCAAACAGGATACCATAAAAATTAATGTATACTGGTATTGGTGTTGTTCGGTTCAATTTGGTAAAATATAGTAGCAATACGGTGTCAGTTTATCGAAAGCAAAAACAATAAAAATAAAACCGGTACCGATACAGAAATTTTTCAATCAGTTTCAATTTTGTTTGGTAGCGGCACGAAGGACCGTGAATAGTAAATAAAATTTTAAGTATTTGTTTTAGTTTTGTTAATAGTATTTTACCTTTTATGGCAAAAGATCAAATAAAAATAAACTTAACATACTAAACATACAAATTGAAGGAAAACTCAAAAAGACAAGGTGACATTTTTGTAATTACCACCAACTATCAAAGTTACTATACAAATGTGAACTCAACCAAAAATACCTAAAAAATACAAATTTTTTTAATACTTTATAAAAAATCGCAACATTTTGTTAAAAAAAAAAAAATTTGCTACTAAAAGTATCGATTTTTTTATAAAAAATATTAAAAAAAAAATTTGTGTGTTTTTTTTTTAATTTTTTTAGGTTTTTTGGGGGTTTAGTTTTTAGTATTTTAGTTTGGGTGGGGGAGGGGGTTAGGTTTTTGGGGGGTGGGGGAGGGGGCTTAGGATTTTTTTTTTTTTTTTGGGGGGGGGGGGGGGGGGGGAGGGGGGTTAAGTTTTTTTTAGGTTTTTTAGATACATTTGTAGAGTAACTTTGATAGTTATAGATAATTACAAAAATGCCACCTTGTCTTTTTAGTTTTCCATCAATTTTTATGTTTAGTATGTTAAGATTATTTGTACAAGAACTTTCCCCTACCTTTTATTTAATATGATATTTTTGCTAATAACTTGCGTATGTTAAGTTTTAAAAAATGATCCAAAGACGCAACTATATTTGATTTTTTTTCCAATATCCCGATATAAATCTTATTGAAAATGGACGTTGCGCCGCTACCATGCCGAACGGAAAACCGACTGAATAACATCGGTACCGATATTCATTTTTATGGTTTTTGGTAAATCTTATTGAAAACAAATACCGTGTGCTATCGTATCGAACATAAAATTGACCAAACAATATCAGTATTGGTACCGACATTTAGTTTTATGATTTTTAGTTTCGATAAACTAACCCACCATATCACCAGTGTACTGCACTGTACCGAGCTGAACCAAACAACATCGGTAGCGGTACCCGTATTCTTTTTTATGGTTTTTGGTTTTGATAATATTTCGTTTATACAACTCCGTCAACGAAACAATACCGATACTTTGACCAACTGAACATATATCATCCAAACAACATCGATACCGGTACCATGTTTGTTTTTTGTTTTCGATCGATGTAAAACGTGTGGTGATTGCTATACCGAATGTTTGTATCGTACTGGTAAAAAACAAACCAAATTGATATCGGCTGAAATGCCGCCGCGAAGCGCGGTGCAAATCAACTAGTTTTAATTAAAGGTAACATTATGAGTTATTTTGAAATAAATTAAATATATAGTTGTTGGATAAGTTTTGACCAAATTTATTTATTACCATTTGATAATCGGATTTTGTCTTACAAATTCAATTAAAGTGTCTTAACTCAATATTTAACCTTCTTTACACTTTCTATATCCTTTTTTTCCGTAAGAAGGCTATACTTTTCATGTGTATCTTTTAGGCCAATCTTGTTTTAAAATCCATATAATTATTCTTTTCTATATTCATTATTCTAATTACAAATTATAACAAATTCACTTTAACATTATTAATTGAGGAATATATCGATTAGCTAACTAATAATACACTTTATATTAAACAATAGAGTAAGTACATTAATTCTAGTTTTTTTTTAATCAGTCCACCACGTGATTGTAGTATTTGTTTAGTTTGTTAATTTTGATAAATATGCTTATCTGCCTTTGAAAAAGTCATTGCCAATTGGCCACAATACATTATATATATAATCATACAACTCTTCACCATCATTACTATCTTAAACAATGGCATCACTAGCACCACCACAAACCACCACCACCGGAAAAACCCTCTCTTCCTCCACCACTTACGCTTCTTCTTTCTCTTTCAAATCATCTCAAGTTCCCATATCAAGAAACCGCACCAAACGCCATGCAGTTTCATGCAAAACCCTAGATAACCATAACGATGATCACCAAGAAAACTCACCAAAAATTGACCGGAGAAATGTTATGTTGGGTCTTGGAGGTCTTTACGGTGCTGCTGCCACCTTCGGATCCGGCTCGTTGGCATTCGCGGATCCGATAATGGCACCTGACATCACAAAATGTGGTGCGGCTGACTTACCACAGGGGGTTAAACCTATTACCTGTTGTCCTCCAGTTGCCAAAAAGATTGTTGATTTCAAACCACCACCGGTATCAACCACCCGAATCCGGCCGGCGGCTCATTTGGCCAATAAAGACTATATTGCCAAATTCAACAAAGCAATCGAGCTCATGAAAGCTCTCCCGGATGATGACCCTCGTAGTTTTAAGCAACAAGCTGCGGTTCATTGTGCGTATTGTGATGGTGCTTACGATCAAGTCGGGTTTCCCGATCTTGAGCTTCAAGTCCATAGTTCATGGCTGTTTTTACCTTTCCATCGTCATTATTTATACTTTTTCGAGAAAATTTGTGGAAAATTGATCAATGACCCGAGTTTTGCCATCCCATTCTGGAACTGGGATGCTCCAGATGGGATGACAATACCAAAGATTTACACGGACAAGAAATCTCCGTTGTATGATACGTTTCGTGAGGCTAGGCATCAACCACCGTCTATAGTCGATCTTGACTTCAACGGGGTTGATGAGAATCTTAGCCGGTCTAAACAAGTTTCGACGAATCTCACAATTATGTATAGACAAATGGTGTCCAGCGCGAAGACTGCTAGTCTTTTTATGGGTAACCCTTATCGCGCTGGCGATGAGGTCCCTGGTGGTGGCTCTCTAGAGAGCATACCTCATGGCCCGGTCCATGTCTGGACCGGGGACAGTACCCAACCCAATGGGGAAGATATGGGTAACTTTTATTCCGCGGGTAGAGATCCACTATTCTATGCACATCATGCAAATGTGGATAGAATGTGGTCAGTTTGGAAAACCCTAGGAGGGAGAAGGGCCGATTTCACCGACAAAGACTGGCTTGATTCGTCGTTTTTGTTCTACGATGAGAACGCGGAGATGGTTCGAGTCAAAGTGCGAGATTGTCTTGACTCGAAGAATCTTGGCTATGTTTACCAAGATGTGGAAACACCATGGCTAAATTCCAAGCCCACACCACGTATCAATAGGGTAATAAACAAGATCAAGAAACTAGGCACCGCTCGAGCCGACGAACACATTCCCTTTGCGAAGGACGTGTTTCCAACAAGCCTCGATAAGACGATCAAAGTGTTGGTTCCTAGACCGAAAAAATCAAGAAGCAAGAAACAAAAAGACGAAGAAGAGGAGATTTTGGTGATTGAAGGGATTGAAGTTAAGAGAGATGAGTTTGTGAAGTTTGATGTGTTTGTGAACGATGAAGACGACGGGATGAACGCCACCGCGGATAAGACGGAGTTCGCCGGAAGCTTTGTGAATGTGCCTCATAAGCATCATAAGCATGGGAAGAGTGCGAAGACTAGATTGAGGTTTGGGATAAGTGAGCTTCTGGATGATTTGAAAGCTAATGATGATGATAATGTGTTGGTTACATTGGTGCCAAAGAATGGAGCTGGTGAGATTTCCATTAAAGGGATTAAGATTGAGCATGAAGATTGATGAGAATTGATGTAATATTTTACTAATTGTTTACCGTTTTTATTTTCCCCATAAATAAAGACATCTTAATGATGTAGCAGGGGATAGATTTGGTCAATAATATTGTACCGTCCGGAACATTTTACTTTATGTTATGATCAAATATTTGTTTTAATATTTTATTCGCTTTCACTACTAGAAAACTAATCAATTAATTGCGACTATAGTTGCGGTCAAAAAGCTCTTCGTCGCTAATCAAATTTTGTGATCGAAGCTGTGACCACCCTTCACTACTAGAAAAAAGGGCTTTTGCTACCACATTTTCGGTCGCAAAACGGTGGCAAAAGCCCTTTTGCTACCGTTTTGCCACCAAAATTTCGGTAGAAAAAACACACGTAGCAATTACCCTATTGCCACCTATTTGCTACCGCTTTGTTTTTTGCTACCGTATTTGTTACCGTTTGTTTGCCACCGTTTTGCTACCGTTTTTTTTTCACCATTTTGCTACCGCTCCCTTTTGCCACCGTTTTGCTACCGCTTTTTGTCACCATTTTGCTACCATTTTAGCTTGTTTGTTACCATTTTGTTACCGCTTTTTTACACCATTTTGCTACCGTGTTTTTATCACCATGTCACCATTTTGCCATTTATTTATTATATTTGCTACCTTATACGTACTAGAAGAATTTAAAATGTAACCATTTATGGAATAGGAAAATCATAACAAATATCCTATGTTGCTCATAATAAAACATCCAAATCGAAACATCAAATATGTTGGAACTGCACTTTTGTAATGAATCACACAAGCCAAAACCAATCACTCCATATTTCTCCTTTTGATCTAGTATCAGCTACCCCTGCCCTAGCAAGAATATCCAACGATGGAGGATCAATCCCTTTCTGATTTATAACCACAAAGTTGTTATCGATTCCATTGCAGACATGTAGACCGTCACATGTAATGCATTTATTTCGCTGAAAGAACAAACTTAGGTGCTGTTTGTTTTTTGGCCAGAAGTACTTCTGGCCACTTATGTCTGCGCGACGCAGACGCGCGCAGACGTTTGATGTCTGCAGCTTGTTTGTTTTCTCGCAGACCTTTCATTAAAAAAGGTCTGCGAGACCTCTTCTTGGAGCAGACATGGACCCAAGTCTTCTCCTCGCAGACGTTTACCTCTTCTTGGCACCACCTCCACCTCCGACACCACTGTTCCGCCACCACCTCCACTCCGCCACCGCCACCACCTCCACCTCCGACACCTCCACTCCGCCACCACCTCCACTCCGCCACCACCTCCACCACCTCCACCTCCGAAACCCCCAAATCGAACCCCTGCTCCGACCCCAAATTGAACCCCCAAATCATCAAATCGAACCCCAAATCATCATCATCAAAACCCCCAAATCATCATCATCAAAACCCCCAAATCGAACCCCTGATTCGACCCCAAATCGAACCAAAACCCTAAATCGAACAAACCCACAAATCGAGAGAGAGAGAGAGAGAGAGAGAGAGGGGGGAGCAGCAGGAGACCATCATCATCATCATCGGAGAACGGTGGTGACGGTGGTGATGAAGGCAGAGAGAGAGAGATCGAGGGAGGAGAGTGTGACGGGGGTGGGTGGTTGCGACGGGGGAGGTTTGTGGTGACGGTGGTGCTTGGTGGTGGTGATGAAGGCAGAGAGGAGAGAGATCGAGGGAGGTTGTGTGTGAAAGGTGCTGTTTGTGTGTGTCTTCTTGAGAAGATGTTTTTATAAAATAAAAAAACAAACCCTCTTTTCCTTGCAGACTGCAGACCTTTGGTCCACCTCTTCTCCTGCAGATGCCTGCAGATGTGGTCCGCAGACTGCAGACCTTTTCTCGTAGAAAAAACAAACAGCACCTTAGTGTTGTCAAGTGTCAAAATTAGTAGCCGAAAGAGATAAACAAACACATACGACATATCTTACCTTCTACACGGTCAAAATGTAGCAATTTTCTGCATGCCTCTTCATATCCGGATGCCTGAAAAGAATAGGAAACAAATAAATAAAGGTTAAGCTAATCCTCATTGTGAACTCGCAAAGAGAAGTTTAAAAGACATAAACTTACGTCAGCCTTAAAAAGAATAGTAAAGTACGTAGAAGGTCCCTGTAGTTGACCAAATAGTTGCAGCCAAATAGCAACTGCATGAGACAATGGAACCACGAGGCATTAGCATAGATTTCTTTTTAAATATTTCATCAAAAAGAAGAAAAATTACCTGTTACCAAGATTGGTAAGACCTGTATACTCAGGCCCGTAAAATGGTTCAACTTCCTGTCCACTTTCTTGAATCCGATTCCAGTCAAAATTGGTATTCTAGTCAGGTTCCTTTTCGGCAGTTGTCATTTCTCTCTGTATTATTTAAAATCACATATCAATGTCTGAATGTCATCATCCAACTACTGTTTATGAACACAGCCACCGAAACTTGAACACTCGACATCTACATTAGAAGATATCAAACTTTTTAGCATGCAAAATTCTTTATGAAAGTATTGTTTAGTTAAACGAAAATGAACTACAACATATAGCTAACAAGAAACTGGTCAATTTGTTATGCGAAAAATGAACTACAACATATAACTAACAAGAAAGTCAAATAATTAACAAGAAAAGTCAAAGCATACACCTACACTTTCTCATCTCGAACATGCTTTGGCTTTAGAGATAAAGGTTTCTCCATAGAAACTAGGCAAAGGACCTGCAATGTAAAGGGCATTTTAGACATTTGTCATAGGATATAAATTAAAGAATCATGGTACTAGATTAACATTCACAACATCGATTATTTTTATCTATAATAGATGATTTTTTATGATGTCCCTGATGAATCATGGTACTAGATTAACATTCACAACATCGATTACTTTTAGAGACTAGCTCAAGCTCGTTTAAGCTCAGCTGGTTTTTAAATGAAAACAAAAGCCTCGATCGTCTTTACTTTTCAAAGTTTATAAACATTCTCAGAGTATAAAAGTCAGTTTGGTATGAAGAAAAAACTAAAAGTTCCTTTTGATTTTCCCAGAAGGAAATCAAAGTTCACCAATTTGTTTAATAACATTTTTAATGATCACACGCATGAGATTACACAATTGACCAGGAGAAAGTCAAAGAGTCTCAGATGCCACATGTCACACCCCAACCGATGGCGGAATCATCGGGGCATGGCACTGAGCGAAACAGTTTGTCCAGAAGTTTCCATAACAACTATCATTACCATTTAATTTAAGTTAACATGTCCCATACCATGTCTCAAATAGTAAACAAATTATTACAGATAAACATCAAGACAAATATCCTGTTCCGACAACTCAGATTCAAACAAAAATAGTTTATTTATTGGTTTCTAGGACCCCATTTCCTAGCTTCGATTTCATCACAGCGCAGAGAGCATCCTAGACCTTTCCTAGTCTCAAGTTCACAGCATGCTAAGCATGTAAACTTCCTAAGCACCTGTCACATACGTTAAAATAAAGTCAATACATAAAATGTAAAGGTGAGCATACAAGTTTGATAATAGCATATAGAGTTCGAATTCGTTTACGCATAACCAGCACGTACACATAGTGAAATGAAGCACGTTAGTTATCGACATAGATCCATCGATACCAATGACTGCGGGTTGACTACCTGAGGCAGTTCGCAATACATGATTACCACCGTAATCCATGCAAGTAAAAGATCCTTAACAACCCCCGTGTGAACGGGTGCTGAGTCCAAACTATAGTACTATCGTTGCTAAGGCAGGTAGACAGCATTCCATGTGTAAACATAACAACAAGCATTCATAAGCCACGTATAACATGCATTAACGGTTAGCGTTCAAATAGTTTGAGTAGTGTGATAGTTGTAGTTTGAATATTCGTAACGTATGTAACACCCAAAAGTGCTTAAAGCAAAAAGGGATCGAGTATACTCATAGCGATTAATGGATTGAAGGGAGCGCTTTTAGCGAGTACGGTTAGCCTGAATAGATTCGGTAATGTAGCGATAAGTGATGCGTAAAATACACAGAGTGAGAGTGGGTAGGATAGCTGGTCGTTCGGATGGTTATCCGTGCGAACATCAATTCGTGCGAATAGCAATCCATGCGAATAGCAATCCGCGTGGACAGTAATCCGCTCGGTTAGTCATCCGTGCGGACAGTTTGTCCGGGCGGGTGACTATTCGAGTGGATTGTTTCTTCCTACGGGTGAGATGTGTTTGTGTATGATGGCTTGTCCTTTGAAGTTTTCGTTGTAGTATTTAGAAAACACTTAAGTTCTCTTACCCTTCAAGTCGGTCGCGCGGATGGCGATTCGTGCGGATGGTAGTCCGTGCGGACAACGACTTTTAATGGTAAGTCACTTGGTGAAATTGGTGAAATCCTTCCGGGTGGTAGTCCGTGCGGACAACAACAATCCGTCCTGATGGTAGTCCGTGCGGACAACGACAATCCGTCCGGATGGTAGTCCGTGCGGACAATGTGTTGGAAATTGTTTAAGGTCTTAGTATCTCATGATCCGAAGAGTAATCCATTCAGATGGTCGTCCATGCGGATTATTCATTCGTCGATACTCCAACCTTATTTGGATATGGGTACCAAGTGTAGTCCGTCCGGATGGCAACCCGTCCGGATAGTCTGTCTGTGCGAATCATCAGTCCGTCCGGATATCCTGTCCGTGCGGACATCAGTTCGTCCGGGCAGCATCTCGTTCTGGTTGTTCCATTCGTCTACCCTTGGTCACCTTTGTCGTTCTATCGAGACGTTCTGATTACGTGTCGACCAATCGGAATTGTATTCTTACCCGCACGACTAAGCCGGCCAGGAATCACCCTAGCTTGGCCGGTCGGCGGCTCAGAATGGTCATTATGGTCTAACCCGAAATCAGGTGTCTTGTGGGTAGAATCCGGATTTAGGACTAGCGCATCACTAACATTGAGTAGAAGACTAGAACTAATCCGTTTCTTATCGTTTTTAGTGTAAAAGAAGGAGAAAACTTGTGTTTATTCCTTTCAACTCTTTTATTCTTGAAAAGTTCAGATTTATGTGAAGTTGTTTGTGAAATCTTGTGGAAACCGTTCAGATCCGAGTTATTCTTGGTGGAATGAGGTCAGACTTGAAGTTCATGGGAACTTCATGATGACGTCATCCTAGAATACCTCAAATCTTGATGATTTCACGGTTAAAGGTTAATGTTTAAAAGATAGGAAGGTGTAGAAGTGCGTATAGATCAAGAAAGTACAAGATTTAGGGCGAGATCTTATCTGGATTGAGAGAAATCGAAGGAAAAGTGAAGAAAGCGCGCTGGTCGGACGTCACTTGCCAAAAGTGTAAAGTTTGGAGAGTGACCCATGTATTTATAGGATGCCATAAGAGGAAAGTGTCATCCGTGCGGATTGCACATCACCCGGATGGTCGGTCGGGCGGATGGCAATCCGTGCGAGTGGCACTCATCACTTCCCCAGGCGGTTATCCGTGCGGATGGCCTGTCCGTGCGGATTGGCGCCTGGTGGGTGTGTTTGGTGCGACGATCTTTGACGTTTCGGTTCTGATTGCGAGCGATTCGATAGGGTTTCCTAGTCAAATTACTTTTAGTCCCAACTACTTCGTATCTCGCGTAATCTATTCTCCACCATCTATCATAGTTTGATTGTGATTTGAGTTCGAGTTCGATAGCATTCGAGTTAGATTTCGAGTTCGATTGAGTTCGCTTGATTACCACAACATAACATAAATGAACATGCACAGGTAACACGTAAGGCACACACACACGTATAAACAATAAGTAAAATACATAGTTCGAGTTGCGATTCGACGTCGATTCGATTAGCATAGCTTGATTGTTAGTTGATTAACTTTATCGCATTGTTACTTCCTATAGATCACAGTCGTAGGTCGGTTGAAATACGATTAATACTCATCGATTATTGCAATGAACGACACTTACTCCACATAATACAAATAAAATAAAGACATTTCTACAAGTCAAGTTGCGCGAAATCGGTCGTTGACTTAGACCTTGACTTTGACTTTCACTTATGAAAACACGGGGTGTTACACCATAAAAGAAGAGACATAAGACACACAAGGGAACCAATAACGCCTTTTGCCATCTCTGTGGCCATCGTCATTGATTGCAAGACCCTCCTGTAGACACAAATAAACCACTGGTTAGGCACTAAAATTAAAAAAAAATGAAAATAAGTGCTCACATCTAATAAAGTTTCAAGGGCATCACGGCATGGCTAGCGGACAACAACAGACGCCTCTCTACTTCTTCAGCTGTCACAAAACCTTGAGAGCAAAGATTTTTCTTACTCATACATATGACTTAAAGGTCAAAAAGTAAACTACACAAAGAATATTGCTCGCATATAGAAGTTATAAAGATAACCTTGGATAACCCCAGAACTTCATTGAGATCTGTCTTCAATTCGGTTGGGACAGAATGAACAAGCTTTCTTTTTCCAACAATAATCACCTCAAAACCGCTCCCTAACACCTGAACAATAATGTTCATGTTATTACAATATTTGAGAAAAATAAGGTTAACAAACACCATCTTGAAGACTTATATAGAACACAAACGCCACAACTTTAGCTAACCAATTGCCCGCAAGCAATCATCATTTCCACGAATTCAGCATTTAAAATTAATCAAATAATGCAGCACAGTAATAACACCTTGTGACCGTCGAGGCGCATAGGAACAATGTAAACAATAAAAAAATAGCCAACTTCTGCAAAAACAACTCTGAATCGGTTTGGAACAACTAAAAATGGTCTGGAACCAGCCTAAAGCAGACTAAACCATGTCTAAAAAAGCTAAAAATGACATGTGTACACTGTGCACCTTACTTGTCTTGGGCCCTCGCTTTTTAAGCCCCTTGCGCTTAGGCAACATGCTCACCCTTTGCACCTAGCGCCTTTGACTACCTATATCAAAGTAACGGACTTGCTTATTTCAAGCAACAATTTCAAAAGTTTTGCATTGCACGTATGACTTTATGAGATATCTGGGTAAGCTAGTAATGCATGTATGTTTCAAAGCATAAGTAGTTACTAATGTGTGTTCCACATGTACTTCCAGTACACTCACATATTACATTCACATTCTACAATACAAGCAGAAAAAACTAGATCCTCCTAATTACATGCATAATTGCATTCCTATTAACATAATCAACTCATAATCATACCAAACCAACCAATAACTACACTAAAACTACTCTTAACTATATCCTAATCATAACAGGCATTCATATCAACAGAAAGATTCTAGCATAATTGTAATCAAATTATCATATCAATACAAATCTGACAAAATCAAACCATATAACCAAACCCTAACATCAATAGTGATGAGATCTTACACCAGGGGACACCGAATCGAGTCCATCCAAACCGAAGAAGCATACCTGAAGTAACAGAGATGAAACAAGTAATTACCTCTCCTTCAATTGAGATAAATCAACAATTAAAATAGAGAATTGATAGACAAATATATGATCAACAAAAAAACAGGTTACAATTTTACAAATCATAAGAAGCAAATATCCAAGTATACTTTACAAAGTCGCTCTACAACAGTAACAAACATCATAGGAAACACTTTAACCTTCATTACAATATCGCATCTCATAACCCTAACTTCAATTTGGGGAAAATGATGATAATTAACTAACCAGGTTTAACAACATGACGATTGGTTAATATAATTCCATGATTTTTATCCACAACAAACCCCGTAGCGTAGCTCTCACCAGCCAATTCGGTATCAAACGCACGACACGCGGTGGTTCGAAGCACCACCACCGCCGGTGGCGCCTTCTGCCAGTCCTCAGCCGTAGCTAGGTTTTCTCTGAACGAAGGATCGATCTCCCTACACTATTCATCCATCGATCCTAATTTATCTGATGATGAAGTCATCTCTAGAAGTTTCGAGATGTTTAATGGTTGTTCAAGCGGTGGTTATTGAGCGGTGAATTAGGGCTAGTGTGTGAGGCGATCTATGTTGAAAAGTTATGTGCAGAAGTGGTGGTTATGAGGCGGAGTACGGTGGTCGGAGTTGGAATCCATGGTGAGAGAGGTTGGGAGTTGACAATGAGATAACCCTAGCGATGTGAGTGTATGTGCCGAAGTGTATCTTTACTCTTTTTGTTTGTGATGTTAACCCTAATTAGCGATGTGCGAGGAGAAGCGCGCTATCTTACTTTCAAAGTATCAAAATTTTGCTACCGTGTTTTTTGGTGGCAAATTTTGGTGGCTATTACCTATTATTCTAGTAGTGCTTGTTGCGACTGACTTAGTTTGTGACTGGGTTGCGACCAATATTTATTATTGATTTTTAATTTTTAATTAGTTAATTTAAACCTTTCCGCAAATGATTTGTGATTGAATTTGTACAGTCGCAAAATCTATCAGCGTTGCGTCACATATTGGTTGCAAATTTTCTGCTGTGCATTTCGAACACATACTTGGGTCGTAATTAAGGGGTAGGGGCGCTCCACTAGTGATGGTATTCCATCATTCACAACATCCAATCAAGTTCCACTATGTCATCGATCTTTATTCTATCACTAGAGATGGATTTTAGTGGAAATGCACATCACACAGAACCCAAAGATCAATAAACCCAAAACTCACATAAATATACAAACAATAAAAAGATGACAACGCGTGAAGACAACAACACGTCATATCCACCCCGCGTGGAACAAGGTGATGGCGGCGGTGTTCCACGTTCCATAACGCGTGGTGGATGCTTCATCACGTGGCGCCCCGGATCCTCTTACGCAATTTTATTGTAGAGTAATCAAGGATATTAGATATATCATTACTTTAATTCTCAAATAAAAGTTGTATTCAGATACCCGCAAAGAAGCTGACAACGGGTAACGTTGATCATCAGCTCATAGTCACAACCAATTGAGATGCATTTCAGTAATTGAATGATAAGGGGTGTGCTTAAAATTATATGGAACTACCCATTTTACCCTAAAAGTTCCCTTATAAAACTTTTGTACATGTTGCTTTTTTACCCTAAAAGTTTTCTTACAAAACCTTTTTACATGTTGCTTTATAACTTGTAAGTGTGGTAAAATTACAATTAAATCTATTACGTAACCAATTTGAATGTGACCATATATTTGGATAATTTACAACTATGATATATTATTAATACCATATAATTTGTGGTCAATAATCATTTAATCAATTTTACAATGTATAAATTTATTTAGAATAACAACTAATTTAGACTCTTCACATGTCATAATTATAGGTTACGAAGGTGCCAAAATCCTTAAAATCCCACTAAAATGTCTTAAATTTTTGAACAATGCGTAAGTTTACCCCTTTTAAAATAGCTTAACTCTCTTGTACATGTTGTTTCAAAATGTGTATACAATGTAAGATTACCATAATGGTAGAAACTCAGTTTCTTTAATAAGTTAGTATAGATATAGATATAGATGATAAGCAAAACAATAGTTACAAGTTGTTTTAATAGAATAATTATAAGATTAAAATACGATAATTGTTAAAATTAATAATAACAAGTGGATGGTTACCTAAATATTTGTCAGAAAGGTTCTCAAGCAACACATGCCCTCTTCCGATGATATCTTATAATTTATCAGCTCCATCCTTGAACATCTAACATCTTATTGAGTGTGTTTTAAGACCATATGCGGTTAGGATTAGGTTCAAACGTGAACAAAATCCCAAGAGTGAACTGCGTGAACTGATCTGGGCCCTTGATTTTTATGATCTTGAGATTAAAGTGAGTGGCATGATGGTAATTATTTGGTTAATTTTTTTCATTTAATTAAATACAAAAAGGGTATATGTGTAATTTTCAATCTTAAATTGATTGCATAAATCTCTCACAAATCAAATCAAGGATTAGGAAAGATATAACTTAATTCAATTATTAAAATAATTATTTGTTTAAATGCGATGTACACATGTGTATTCTGATTTTGCCTTCTTTTTAATGCGATGTACACATGTGTATATCGTCTGTTTTTGTGATATCTCAGAATTTTTTTTGTATTGAATGTTGATGTACTTCTGTGAATTACTGTACACATATGTACGATGCTGAGTACACATGTGTACTGTTCTATTTATATCCAAGTACACATGTGTATACCGTTGAAATATGAAGGTTACGTGGATCTTAAAAATCAAAATTTGAATTCTGGTGATGAAATCTGAAATAAAAATTAAAATTGAAATCTGGTGATTTGTTGTTTGTTTTGATAATTATCTTATTAATAAATAAACATAATGTGGATAATGAATTTAAATTAGGAAAGATGTAACTTAATTCAATTATTAAAATAATGATTTAAATCTATTTTTTTTATATAATTACAATCCTACCCTTAACAACTAAAAAGGAAATCAAGGGTCCATATCTGTTCACGCAGTTCACTCTTGGGAGGTTGTTCACGCTGGAACTAATGTTGTAGAAGGCGCTAGGCGCTAGTCGGGCGGTGAGGTACAACCTAGGGATTAATCGGGATTAATAGGGATTAATCGGGATTAATCGGAATGGGATTTTTATATGTATTTTTTTAAAATTATATATATATACCCAATAATATAAAAATAATACTTCAAAATTCACATAAATACTTCAAGTTTCAGATAGTATGGTTCGATTTTGATTGATTTTGACCAATTCTGACCGCCTAGGGCCGCCTAGGACCGATTTTATCCGATTTTGACCGATTAATATAGGCCGATTAATCCGATTTTTGACCGCCTAAGACCGATTTTCACCGATTACGACCGCCTACGACCGACTTTGACCGATTACCGATTAATTGGACCGACTAGGTTAAAATTAGTCAGTAGACTACCGACTAGCGCCTAGGCGGCGATTAATCGGCCGCCTAGGCCGATTTCTACAACAATGGCTGGAACCCTACCCTATGCGGTTACATGCTAACTTTTAAATATCATTCATTTTTAACTTTTAAGAATAAATCTTAACATTACATTTGTCCTTACATATATCCTCATAGTGAAAAATCGGGTTCGGTTCGATCTTACACGAAGATTATATACATATTTTATTATTTTATAAACTACACATTTTTTTAATACAAGTAAATAAATATAAAGAATTTTTATTTTAATCATCATCATCATACTCAGTAAATCTCGCCAATAGCAAAGCCAAGGTAGGGTCTGAGAAGGGGTAAGATGTAGACAATCTTACCTCTACCCTATAGAAATAGATAAACTGCATTGAGACCACCGGCTCGATAATTCAAAATTGAATAAGTTTGAGTAAAAGACTACTGTCATACTCCACATATTACGTGATTGAAAATTAGTAAACTCCAAGTAAACATCACAAAACTGAATCAATGAAGCTAGTACAAAATACGCCAAAATAAGTTTTGGTCTTGAAGATTTCAAACATTTTCCCAAAATGATGTTGAAGTTGTTGATAAATTGAATATCATGCATGGTAGAGGACCCTGTACATTAATCCAGAAGTGTGAGAAGTGTATTATAACACTATATATAACACTATATAATACCATATAAACACCTATAACACGATGTAACACCATATAACACTATGTGACACTATATAACACTATATAACAAATATAACACTATATTTTGTCTGATAGCATGTCTTTGATAGATGTATAGTGTTATATATTGTTATATAGTGTTATATAGTGTTACATAGTATTATATGGTGTTGTATGGTGTTACATAGTGTTATACGGTGTTTATATGGTGTTATATAGTGTTATATATAGTGTTATAATACACTTCTCACACTTCTCAAACTTCTGAATTAATATACACTATCCCTACCCTATCATGCATATCATAGAAGTTTTTTTTTGGTATTGTTCAAATTTGTTAATTGGCTATAAGTATCTATGCCATCATACTTTAACCTAAATCATGAGAAATCCTTGGTAAATAGAAAAATTGCACATGCAGTTGTAAATTGTTGAATGATAAGTATTACTATTGGGTATATCCCAATTTGACCCCGTGTTATGTGAAATAAGTAATTGAATGAAAAGGATGTGCTTAAAATGGAACATTATGAAATAGTGTTTAAAATTGGTACGCTAGTTAAAATTGTAAGTTTTGGTAATTAAAAGATTAAAGTTCGACCAGATAGTTACAAGAGTAGTAATTTGACATGAGTTATATTAAAAAGCTAATTTAAAGCCCACATTTATATATTTTTAGAGTGAATTTTTGAGTTAAAAGATTTAAACATGAAAGACGTATTTTTGGATGAAAATTTATGAGTTAAAAGATTTAACATGAAAGACGTATTTTTGGATGAAAATTTTATTAGGAGTCAACATTGTTTGAAGATATTAAACTATATGAGTGCAATAACATAAACATTTACACCATGATTAGTAATATAATCTTATATGCTCATGTCGTTTTGTGACATGGACGAATGACCAAGTCAATTTTATTCACATAGTCTCATTATCTAATTTATAGTCACTTAGTCGTGTGTTTTCTAATTAATCTATTAATTTGGATTTTTAGCTAAAAGACAAATATGTAATTTAAACCATATAGTTGTATATTTTGACTTAAAATTTTAAAATAAATCATCATCTGATTGTCAAATCGTATGATAACTACAATTTTGATATCGTATATTGTTGCTATAACTTTTGAGCTACTTAACCATTTTTCACTTAGTGGTTGTTAGTGCATTATGTCTGTTGACTTCGTCTTGTATCAAGTTATGTAATGAGACAGGATAGGATAACCAGTGCACGGGATACGAGAAACTGATTTTAGTGGATTTGTGAGTGATTCCGCTTGAAACTGACAAAAACATGTTCAAGCGAAATCAACAGAACTGATTTCGCTTGAAAGTATCTTGGTCAGTTCAAGCGAAATCTCCACACTATATATAGTGGCACTTGGTTGTTCATTTGTAAGGGTTCGGATCTGAGTAGCGAAGCTCTGCCGGATTGTCTCCAGGTTGTAAATCAGTATCATATCAATATAAGAGACATTTAAATTGAATCGAGAGTCCGTTTCATTGATTCCACCTTTGATTCGGATAAACAACTCTTCTGATCGACTCAGTCAGGTCGTACACCGATCCTACAAGTGGTATCAGAGCACAGGAGGAATAGTTTAGCTCGATCGCATCAGTTTTCTGACTTCTACACCTTCTTTTTCAAAATTGGACAAGATTTACCGGTTAAAATGGATTGAATTTTTCTCAGAACGTGCGAAACAGTGTTTTAACAAACCCTTGAGAGTTTCAGATCAAAATTCGAAGTAAAAATAACAAAATTGGAACAAAAACCAGATTCCGCTTGAATGAACAATATGATTTCGCTTGAAGATTATAGCTGATTTCGCTTCATTTCGACATTTCGCTTGAAATTAGCATCTGATCTCGCTTGAATAAGTGATTTCGCTTGAAAGGAATCAGTCATTTCGCTTGAAAGTCCAGATTTCGCTTGAAGTTTTGATTTCGCTTGAAGTGTCATTTTGAGATTTCGCTTGAAAGCTGATATTCAGCTTGAACAACTAATTTCGCTTCAACGTGTGATTTAGCTTGAGATCCTTATTTCGCTTGAAAGAGGATTTTCGTGTCAAGATCATTTCACGGCAACCGAGTGTCAGTCTATTTCAAGTTGTTTGATATTGTTTGTACTGATTGTGTTTGTTTGTTTGTCTCCAGGTGTTTGAAGATGTCGAGCCGCGGTGAAGAATTTTACAACACGTTTTACAATGCTTTTACTTCAGAATCATCCGAAAGAAGATCTGAAACAAGAGAATATTCGAAAGAGATTTCAGAGAATTGAAGTATGAGAATATGTATGGAAGCCAACAGAAACCACCGAAATTAATGAAGATTGAAGATTATAACTGGTGGAAAAACCGATTTGAGGGTTGGGTAAAAGCTTTTGCTCCTGAAAGTTGGTTAAAACTAAAATACGGATATACAGAACCAGTAAAAGAAGGAGGAGAGTTAGTAGATGAAAAAAAGTTCACAGAAATAGATGTAAAAAATGTTGTAGCTGAATACAAAATGATTACATTGATAAAACAGTCAGTGAGAGAAGATATTATTTCGCTACTTGAACAAGAGAAAACATCGAAGAGTTTATGGGAAGCTTTAGAGAGAAAATGTGTAGGTACTTCTGAGATTGTGAAAAACAAAAAGAAACTGTTACGAAAAGAGTTTGATTTGTTTGGTTGTTTAAAGAACGAGTCAGTTTCCAAGATGATTGAGAGATTTGGGCATCTGAAGTTGGAGCTTGCTAGACATGAAATTATTTACACTCAAGAAGAGCTGGTAGACAAGTTATTTGACTCACTGCCGAATGAACAAGATTGGCAGTACTTTGCATTAATGCTGAAGAATACAATCAAATGTGAAGAGTTGATAGTGGATCGGCTCATCGAAAGACTGGAGAGTCACGAGTTAGAGATTAAGAAATCTAGCAAAGTCAACAATTCAGCCTATCAGCAGAATATGGAGCTGTATTACAGAGGAGAATTTCCAAAGGCTGGATCCCCAAGAACAGCATTTTCTGCAGAGAGTTCAAATACTATGAATCATGAAACTCCTCACAGTGGTTTTCACAGTGGATTTTCTTCAACAACTTCAAGTCAATCGGATTCAAAGAATTTATTTCAGTGTAATATCGTAGTAGATCTGAAGAATGGTCAGAATTTCAGTGAAGAATCAACAAAACAACAGATGGTGTTCTTAGCTTCTGTCTTAGAGTCGTATGAGAGTCTTGTAGCAGGCAAGATAGGCAACACCAACCTGACAAAGGAAGACTATGATCAGATAGATCCTGAGGAGATGGAATTGATTGACATAAGGTGGTGTATGGCCAGTGCAGTTCGACGGGCACAGCGTTTCATGGAGATTACAGGAAGAAAGTCTATTGGTGGACCATCTACCAAGTTAGGCTTTGACAAGTCAAAAGTGACATGTTTCAAGTGTAAACAGAAAGGTCATTTTAAAAGGGAGTGCCGAAATGCTTATGCTGATGATTCTGAAAATCCGTTCAGAGAAGATTACTACAAGAAAGCGATTTATCATCAGAACAAACCTGAACCTCCCAGAATGAAACAGCTTGAAGAAAAATCAAGAGCTCTTGCAGTTATTCATGACGATGAAGGTTTTGACTGGAGCGAGTTGTTACCAGAGGAGGATGCAGTTGGATATGCATTTGTAGCTAATGTTGATAATGATCTATGGTGGAGAAGAGATTATGCGAGATGGGAAATTGAAAAATTCAAAGAACCATTCAAAGAAGCCTAGAGAGCCAAAAGATGGAATGACGAATTGGAATGTTACATGGATCCACAGGGTAATCCGGTTGTTGACCCATCAAAGGTGGATTTTGATGCAGTAACAAATTTGTTTCCAAGTCAGGGTACTTTCAACACAAGAAGGTTATCTGATAAAGGATATTTGCCGGATTTGTTGAACAAAATAAAAGAAATTTGTGAAGCAAGTCTACCAAAGGTGGTAGAAATGAAGAAGAGAAAAGAAGAAGAGTTGAAAAAGCTGGTAGAAGAGGTGAAGATTAATGCAAAGCTTGCTGCTAAAGAAGAACAGAAGATTGAAGATGAACGAAAGGTTGAAGAAGAACAGAAAGTGGAAGAAGAAGAAGAAAAGAAAGAAGAAGATTAGAAAGTTGAAACAGAAGAATCATCGGTGCTGAAAGAGACTGAGGTAAATGAATCTTCTGATCTATCAAATGTTAAAATTATTGATAACAATGAAAACAAGTGCAGGAATTGCATAGAAATGTGCAAAGCCTGCATTGAAAAAGATGAAATAATCAAAACAAAAGATATTGAAACAAACAAATTTGAAAATGTTTTCAAAATAAAATGTAAAGAAATGATTTGAAAAGAAGAAATTTTGAAACTAAAGGTTGAAAAGCTGACGCAAAAGTGTCAAGATCTTGAAAAGGATAATGATGTGTATAAACAAATGTGTACAGCAAAATGTGTTGATTGTGTTGAAAAAGAAAATATGTTTTAAGATTTTCAAAAAGAGTATGATGATTTGAAGAGGTCGAGTCAGAGAGTACAAGAAGCTTATGATACTTTGAAGAGCCAAGTCAAATGTTTTGACCAAAGATTGTCTGAAACTTTAATGACTAAAGAACTGTATGAGAGAAAGTTTAAAGAAAAGCAACTTGAATTAAACAAGTGTGTTGATGAAGTTGCCAATCTCAAACAAGTTCTGGCTGAAAAAGAAAAGGTTGTTACCAAACTTCAAAGTTATCATAACTCTTCGTACATTCTCGAACGCATTTTCAACATCACACCAGATGACAAAGTTACTGACAAGAATAAAAAAGGTATTGGTTCAGAATTTCATCAGGTACCACCACCATTGAGAAACAATTACACTTTTTATGATGAGGAAAAAGTGGCAAAAGGTCTGAACATAGTTGACCAATTACCTGAAAGTATCGATGTGACTTACACCAAATCTGATGAAGCTGATGATTTAGAGGTGGTAAGTAAGGTTGTTGATAGCGTTTTGAAAGATGAGTCTACAAAAGGTAAGTCTGAATCACAGGATGAAAATGAAGGTAATTTTCATGATGAGTATCTGAAAAACATAAAATCTGAGAAAGTTGTGAATGATGATTCAAAAGGATTGGTATATACCATGATTGGATCGGATAAACTATTCTTAGATATTGTTTTCCTGATTCAAAATGTGATTTCAGAGAAAATTGATAAAGTTTCTAAGATGGTTGAGATTGAAAAGTCAGAAATTTCAAAATTTGCTGGGAAAAACAAGAAAGCTTTTTATAACAAATCTGGTTTCAAGAAGAAAAACATGAAGGCTGGGTTGGGTTATAAAAAGAAACAAAATTGGAAGAAAAATGAAGTGCCAAATTCTCAGGCAAAGATGAGTTTTGTTCAAGGAAATAGTTTAGCAGAAGAGAAAGAACTCAAATTTGGACGACAATCTAATGATGAGTTTCATGTTCAGAAAAAGCAACAACATTAGGTCAAAGATGTGTCCAAGAGAAAATGTTTCAAATGTGATCAAATTGGACATCTTGCTCGCAAGTGTCCAAATCTGAAACCTGTTGATGTTGACAAAAAGAAGCCTGAAAATGTTGAGAAAAAGAAATTTGTGAATATGGAACAAAGATCGACCAGATTTGATTCAAAACAAACTTGGAGGTAAAATACAAGCAAGTTTGCTTCGAATCAAAATTGGAAATCAGACTCGAGTAAGTTTGGTTCGAGACAGACCTGGAATTCTCACACACCTAGAGTTAGAACAACACAAAGTTGGAAAATATCTGTTGATATGACAAAACTCCAAGAGTTTTGGAAACCAAAAGTTGTTGTTCAAAAACAAAGTGTTCAAAAAGACTCACATTTTTACAAAAGAGGTACTCCAAAAGGACAGACATGGAGGGTTAAGAAACAGATGTCTTCGGTAAAAGATGAAAAAATTGAAGTCAAAGTTGAAAAAGTCTTTAATGACAAAGATTTTCCGAAGCTAAATGATGCATTTTGTGTTGAAATGCCTAAGGTCCAACAGACCTGGGCTAAATTGTTCAAGTAATTGAATTCTTTGAATGTGAAGGTGCTCAACAAAACCAAAGATTGTGAGAATGAAAACTGGAGCAGCCTGGCACATGGAGAGGAGGAAGAGGTTGCTGGACCCTGTGTTGGTTGAAACAGGGAGTTTAGTTTGATTGTTTTCTGTATAAATAAAAAAAATAAAAAAAATGTTGATTGAATACGCCGAAACCCTCACGGCTGAACAAACATGATTAATTTCACAAGATTGAAAAACGGTTTTCAAACTGTAAAATATCAATGTTTTGTAAATCATGGGGGTATGTTATACTTTCTGCAAAACAGAGCATGTGAAGCAGAAAATGGATGGCGAGACAAAGCTATCAGCGTCGGTTATCAAATTTTCTTTTAATGATTTTGCATTTTAGGGGGAGAAAAATTGTCAGAAAATACAAAAACATTAGAAAATTTGAAAAAAGCAAAAAACATGATAAATTCAAAAATTGAGTTTTTGGGTAAAAAGAGGAAATGATAGTACATCAGTAGACAGTTACAGTATGCTAAAGAAATGTAATGATTATATAGCGTTAAACAGTCTCACTGATGATATGTCGATAGGTTTTTATACATTTAGTAAACTTTTTCGGGATATAAACCTAAATTCAAACTTGCTTATTTCGTGGGGAACACTACTTGGATATATAGGTAACCCCTGAAATCTCGTTTGAAGGACCTATCTTTCTGAGATGCTAGGCCTTTATGCTTAGTGATATCTGGGGTATTATTCCGGGACTTCTGAAAATGCGGAAACAATGGCCTAGCCCCGAATAATACTTTCTGCATTGCTTGAAATATAGCGCTGCCCTCAGCAAAAATGATGAAACAATAAAATTGATAATCATTGCTGTTGAAGAAAAGATCCTCTAAAGGGGACGCACCAAAAGTCGAACCGTCATCTCTCTGCTGAACGGAAGTTCTGACCTGAGCTCTCACGGTTTCGCATCTAACCCCTTACAGATATCATCTAGGTATACTCACCTATAAGACTGAATATTGGGATCTTGATACGGGAGTATATTAGAGAGGTGGGACACATGAATGAGTTTAAGTTCTTAAAACATCTAATTCGTATCCTGAATCTGTTGAAATTTGTGTGAAAATTTAAGTGGATCAGTATATCGACAATCTAAGTGAATTGTTTAATTCTTAATGTGTAACTAAGCTCAACGGTACTTGTGACTTGTCAAAAACTGATATGATCCTTTGATGCATACTCAAACAAAAATATTGTCTGTAAATATGTTTGTATATATTTTTTTTTCTGCTTTATATTTTCAGTAAATTGCAAAAAGATTTTTGATTCTGTTTTATTTTCGACAACTGATGTCTAAGATGCTGAGTGTCAAAATCTGAGTAAGCTGATTGTGTTTCTGAAAATAAAACAAGTTCATTAATTTGAAACTTGAATTTTTAACAAAAATCAAAACAGTTTGTGATATCTCCAAGGTCATTAGTTTGGACTTGGAAGATGAACTGTGAGGGATTTTGGATACTTGACATTGCCAAATCTGTAAAGATTGTTGATAGGGGAAGTGATTTAGAGAAGATTGAATTGCCAGGTTACGATTCCTGGTAGTCTAAAATGTTGTTACTTATAAACGTATGAGTGTTGCAGGTTATGTACCAGACTACGATCCTGAAAGCATAGTCTAAGGGGGAGTCTGAAGACGAGCTCAAAGCAAGGGGAGCTTGTAATCAGAAAGCTAGGTGTCGATCCCAAAGCACGGAAGCTTGACGAAAGGGGGAGCCTGAAGCTGATAGAAGAAGAGAAAAATTGATGGATGCTTACAGTGTTAGATATTTTGGAAAGAGCTTGAAGACTGATCAAGATTGAAGAGGTGTCATGATAAAGACTAGACACTGAAGACTTCGTCAACATCCAAGGGGAGTCTGTTAGTGCATTATGTCTGTTGACTTCGTCTTGTATCAAGTTATGTGATGAGATAGGATAGGATAACCAGTGCACGGGATACGGGAAACTAATTTTAGTGGCTTTATGAGTGATCCCGCTTGAAACTGACAAAAACATGTTCAAGCGAAATCAACAGAACTGATTTCGCTTGAAAGTATCTTGGTCAGTTCAAGCGAAATCTCCACACTATATATAGTGGCACTTGGTTGTTCATTTGTAAGGGTTCGGATCTGAGTAGCGAAGATCTGCCGGATTGTCTCCAGGTTGTAAATCAGTATCATATCAATATAAGAGACATTTAAATTGAATCGAGTGTCCGTTTCATTGATTCCGCCTTTGATTCGGATAAACAACTCTTCTGATCGACTCAGTCAGGTCGTACACCGATCCTACAGTGGTTGTGTGTGGTTTGACGTAGCACATTATCATGGTAAGAAGTCCATGTATAGAAGTAGAACTAGAGAATCGTCAAGTTATATATTTTGGTATTTTATTCAACAAACCAATCGAAACATAAGTTATGTAGATAATTTGTACATCCTTTTTGGACGTAAAGTGTAATCTATACTATCTATAATAAGAGACTATTGGCTGATGTAAATCTGCCTATGTGTCAACCATTAAGGTATGCCACATGTTTCTGCTGATGTCATAATTCCCTTTTCAATATTTTATTATTATGAAAAATATATTGTATACAATAGGATTTTTTAAGGAGTGAATTTCAAAATCAATTTCAAAATTCAAATCATAATTTTAATCCTCCTCTCTCTCTCTCTCTCTCTCTCTCTCAAATATAGTCCTGCTTCATTTTTAAAATTCTGATTCATCTTCACACCTCTCTCTCTTCAACTGAAAATTCAAAATTCAAACCCTAACATCCGACAGATCTTCTTTCATTCGCAGGGAAGGTAAGGTTCACTCAGCCAGCAGGTAAGCTTCGATTCAACAACTTCGATTTGCCCTCATTTCTTCTCTATTACATTTGAACCTCTACACGGATGTTGATTCTTTCACTCTGATTTGGTGTACACATATGACACACCTCTTTTTGTCCACATACGATTGTGTTTTACACATCTTCTTTTGGTTGGAGAGTAAAATCTATATCCGATTGATGCTCATGAAGAAGGATTAGGGTTTATTTTTGTTTAGATTATGTTTTTTTTTACAAATCAGTTCAGATTAGGGTCTTTTTTGTTCAGATATGTTACATCGATTTGTTCCTCCTTCTTCATCGTTCAATGATTCAGACTGATATTTGTTTCTTGATTGTTAGTTAAATGCATACTTGATTTTTCTTTACAAATTCAACGACGACGGCGGACACTTGAGGGAGATATTTTTTTTGTTTTTTTGGACAATCTGTATGTTGTTTTATTGAGCACTTTAATTTAATTTTTTAATAACATTGGATTATGTTGTTACAGAGACAATTTGTGTGGAAACACCCATAGAATCTATTGCTAAAAATCCTGTAGAGAGGTAATTAGTTTTATAGTTATTATTAATATTATTTTTTATTTATGTTTATGTGGATTTTTGTGCAGAAAGAAGTCAGTGAAAGTAAAAGAACCATCTGCAAAGAAGTCTAAGAAAGAAAGGGATCCAAGATTAATAAGATGGTAATAATTAACTAATTAATAATGACGTGTGTTTTAGTACAATATAGGCTAAGTAACGTGCGTTCCAAGTTATTGTAAGTTGTAATTAGACTACGAAACTAATTAACTAATTAAGAAAGTAAATGATGGTAATAATATTTTAAAATAATAGTCTGATCATGTATTTCCTATCTCAGGTATTCAGTTTTAGTACAAGAAGATTAATAAGTAAGATAGTTGTTGACGGCGAGGTTCCTGCCCTCGATTATGACCATATGGGCCAGTTTATTTTCTGCGAAAATATTGTTTATGTTGAGACTCAAAGGTTAGTGTACTAAATGAGTAATAATGAGTTTTATCTTTTAGGATTTTCTTTTTGTTATGGTTTAACACTTAACACCATTGTAATTCTGTCCTTGCAGTCATAATAAGCGGTCTGAAATCGTGTTTGTGACATTCACAGATAGTCAAGGAGCTGAGACCGATGTTCTTCTTTCGGTAGTTAGCTTTCATCTTTAGATCTAATCTATTATATATAACAAATGAAAATTATTTGGGCCACTGTTGAGTCAAAACAGTGTTGTTAAAACAGTGGTTTGAAACCACTTTTGGGTTAAAACAGAGTTTTAAACCACTGTTGGGTTAAAACAGTGTTTCAAGCCACCGTTGGGTTAAAACAGTGTTTCAAGCCACTGTTGGGTTAAAAACAGTGTTTGAAAACGCTGTTGAGTCAAAACACTGTTGTTAAAGCAGTGATTTGAAACCACTCTTGGGTTAAAACAGAGTTTTAAACTACTGTTGGGTTAAAACAGTGTTTGAAACAACTGTTGGGTTAAAACAGTGTTTCTAGCCACTGCTGAGTTACTTTTTTTGTTGGTTTTTACATGAACGTGTTCTTCTTTCTCTTTATAATGAATGCATACTGTTAAAATATGTTTCTTAACCTTCGTTTATTGTATCATTTGTTGTAGGTTTTAATTAATAGACGTCGTTTCATATCATCTTAATGGCATTTGATAATGAATCATTGTCGAAGAACCCAAGAATCCGAAGTGACTATGCATTTTATTATTCAGATGTATGGAATTAAGGATCTAATTCTACTTGGATATCGGGGGGAATGTTGTAAGTTTTAATGTTTCTGTCTCGAAACTCCTTTCTTTTCCTTTTGTTTTTGTAATGTAACCAGTACCGGAACTCTAAATCCCTAACATTTTATTGGCTGGGCAATATATATTAGGTTGTCAACCATGATATAGTGGATTCCTGTATTTATGTATGTATTTATATATTAGGTTGTTAACCATGATATTTGGTTCGGTACCAGTTTGGTACGGTACCGGTATTTTATCGAATTTTATCCTCAAATACCGGTACCATCTCAGTACCAGTAACCGTATTTGCTGATCTTCGGTATCGGTACCGAGCTCATCCCAATTCGTAACTACAGTTTTTGAGTTGCAAATTTGAAATGGTTTTAATATATTTGAATTTAGGAAGCAATAGGGTCAAAAAAATTTCCCATAAAGTTAACTTTTGGATTCAGTGGACAATACACTAATTACCATAATGTAAAATTCATCAAAATGTAGATATTTTCATCAACTGATTTCAAAGCTTTTGTAATATGCATTTTTGCGAATCAATGCTTTTAGCAGAGGTGGACAAGGCTGGGTACTGGTTCATTACTTTTTATAACTAAACATTATTATTTGAATTTGAGTGTGCAATTTATATCTTTTCAATGACGTTTTATCGAGTGGAACCGGGGGTAAATATGGCAATTGGAATTCGGAAGACTTCTGTTGTGAAGCTGCCTCATCAAGTATGACATTTGCTATTTCGACCCGTTTGCTTATAAAGGGACGATTTGAGTTCTTTTTTAATAGGCCGAATGAGTAAAATAAAAGGCTTAAAAGGAAACGAATCAGATTTTTCAAAATTGATTTATTAAAAGTTTAGATCATGGTAATAAAACTAATAATATAGTTTTAGTAATTATCTTCATCACACTAATTATTTAAAAAAAAATATGGTCAAAAGTGTTTCGGTCAATCAACTAGGCTCGACCCGCAACACAAAATGTTGCGTGATGTCCAGATATATCATGTTAACCTTCGACAAGCAGCATGGTTTAGTGTTGTTCCTTGGAGTATGATGGCATTGGTGGGCTACTTCGTTGGTGTTTTTTCGGACAAACTGATTCAAAGTGGCATGACCATAACTTTGACTCGCAAAATTATGCAGGTGTGTTGATATTTATTGTGTAGTTCTTGATACTACAGCAGGAGTTTGGTTCGATACAAAATTTGTTGTGACGTGTCCAAGGACTGGTAGATACAGTGCTGATGTTGCTGGCGGAGATGCCGCAGTTGAATTAACAAGGCGGTGTAGGCACGCGGCTGCTGCTGTAGGAGATTTAATTTTCATTTAAGGTGGTTTACGCGGAGGTAAGACCTGATCTATCTTTTCAGTTCTCTTGATACACTAATAATTCACATTTTCAAAAAAATCTGGTACTATGGTGTTTTATTTACTGTTGCTTTGTTAACTGCAGGGGTATTGTTAGATGATCTTTTAGTTGCTGAAGACCTGTTTGGTGCTTCTGCCCTTTGAAAAGGCTATTTTGTTGTAGGGAGGACTTTAGGAAAACATTTAAGGAAGCAAATCCAGACAATAAGAAAGTTGCACTGGTAATATTTGCATTGGAGATGCTTGATTTATGAGTTGTTGATTGATTGTGTAGTGTTTATTGTGGAGTTTTGATGCTAGGGTTTTCAGTGAAAATGTTGCTTATGAAATTGGGGAGAAAATTAGGGTTTAGTGGTTTGTTGTTGTTGGAGATGCTTGATTTATGAGTTGTTGATTGATTGTGTAGTGTTTAACGTTTTTAAGCACTTTTCACCATTTGCTAAGTATTTTATCAGCTTAAGTACCATGACACCGGCCGCGAAAGGGACTGTCTGCTTCAAGTTGGCAGCTTTTCATAATGACTTCTTATATGAAGAGTTGAGTTGATGTATCCCTCGAATTGCGAATTTGCTGCTTTCAGAAGAAGACTACAAACCAAAGGGGAATGCATGTGGCATTTTTAGCAATCTGCTGGTGCATCACTCCAACAAGTTTTGTAACGATTTGGTCTCTAAAGGAGCAATGCAGGTAGGTACTTTTGACAATTGATAAATACTCAATAAATCTTATATGAATCTGCCTACAATGCTTGAATCAGTTGTGATTGTTTTGGTCTTATACTGTGAAACGAACAATGACTTGGTCGTTTCTGGACGGACGTTTGTGGCGGCGGCTATGGGTTTGCTATGGCCATTTCAGGTCGCTATTTTTTTATATATTCATTCTTCCTTTACATATATTATTAAATGTGCATCAAAGCCACCAGTTGATTTGGGTGCGAGCAAACCTTATGATTTATGACTACTGCAGTGACACCGGTCGTTTGAAATAGACGAGTGCGAGTGTCCAGTGACGACTGCATGTTCCGATAATGTAAAGCGATGTGCCAACAGCGGTGCTTGGTGGGATCAACCAGTGTTGTCCGAGTTGGTTCACTCATTATCCTATGTGTAAGTCGAATAAAGAATATTAACTGTGGAAATTAGTTAATTAGTGACTGATTCGGATGGTTATGGATCATGCAGGTACCAAGAAGCACAACTGCCATATCAGTAGGTAAATTATAAATAAGCTGTCCTCTTTTTTCATATGGTTTAGTTAAAATTTAAAAACAACCTAACAAGATTTTATTTGTTGTTTTAAATGTGCAGCCGGCATAGCTTTGTTCTCTCTAGATCAACCTAGATCTCGAAAGTGCGATCGAGGCTCTGACGAGTCTACCTGGTGTGGGCCCCAAAGTTGCAGCGTGCATAGCTTTGTTCTCTCTAGATCAACATCATGCTGTTCCTGTTGATACACATGTCTGGAAGGTCAGCTTCTAACTTTTTTTTTTTACATTCGAAGTGTCAAAACAGGCGGGATGGTTAAATAGTCAAAATGTGGCAGGTTGGTCGACCTACACCTTTCAAGTCCCCCCTACATTACTATGTGAGTTCAAAAAGACACTTTTGGGGAATTGCAATGTGTTCAACCAGTTCAAAAATGAGATGCGTCGGTCCTGTTCGGAAGTCCCTTAATATGTAGAACATGTATTTAATTTGTGTCTGTTGGTGCGCACAGACAATTTGGCAGCTTGTGTCTCAACGGTGTAAGGTGGTGTTCATCTATGCGTTTAGCTTGAATGATCTCCTTGAGTAGCATTAGGTGATTAGCGGGTCAAAGAAGGTTAAAAAGGCTTTTAATGGGATCGTGCAAAAGGCTTTTTGGTTCCTCTGAAAGTCGAGAAACGCGGCTGTTTTTTGAGAACAACAAACCTTTGGACGGAAGTTGCAAAAATGGCCAAACCTCAGGGACAGAAATGACATTTTAATCTTAATTCTCTGAGTTGACAAAATACATGTTCGCACATGAGCCTATAAGAATGATTATATTTATATCTTTCTTTCAGAGGATGCTGAACTCACCCCTGTCTTACGCCTTGGAGCTGGTGCTTGCGCTGGAATTATCGCCATGTAAGCTACCTACCCGATGGACTTGCTTCGTGGTCGGCTTACTGTGCAGGTATTCTTCAAGAT
This sequence comes from Helianthus tuberosus, assembly GCA_030545235.1. NCBI lineage: Eukaryota > Viridiplantae > Streptophyta > Magnoliopsida > Asterales > Asteraceae > Helianthus > Helianthus tuberosus. Next base: position 32,710,525 of record CM060450.1, on the reverse strand, counting down.
TTTAAGATATTAAATGTGTTCACTAGTTTTATAAGTTTTTTGTAGGCTCAGTTATTACAAATATTTTAATGTTTACAGACTGATAAATCTCCAAGCCAATATCGAGGAATCGCGCATGCTCTTGCAACCGTGCTGCGTGAAGAAGGTCCACGCACGTTATATAAAGGGTGGCTTCCTTCCGTCATTGGTGTTGTAAGTTAAAGAAGTCAAATACCATATGTCTTTTTTGAGTAAAGTACACGGATGGTCCCGGTGGTTTGCACTTTTTAACGTATTTAGTCCCCAACTTTGCCACAATTCACATGGATGGTTCCTGTGGTCTGCACTTTGTAACGCATTTAGTCCCTAACTTATACATGCTGAAACCTTTAGATTTGTTGACTAGGGACTAAATGCGTTACAAAGTGCAAACCACAGGGACCATCCGTGTACTTTACTCTTATTAAAAGTTACAGAGCTCTAACAAGGTTTTGTTTTTGTGGTTTATGTAGGTACCATACGTCGGTCTTAATTTTGCGGTGTATGAATCTTTAAAATATTGGTTGATTAAAACGAAACCATACGGGCTAGCCGAGGACGCTGAGTTGAGTGTGACAACGAAGCTTGCATGTGGGGCTGTAGCTGGAACCGTGGGTCAAACCGTTGCTTATCCTCTTGATGTCATCCGCAGAAGAATGCAAATGGTTGGCTGGAAACACGCAGCTTCTTTTGTCATCAGCACTCGAGTACACCGGTATGGTTGATGCTTTCAGGAAAACCGTTCGTTATGAAGGTTTTGGAGCCTTGTATAAAGGCTTGGTTCCGAACTCGGTCAAGGTTCGTATCGGTTTTTTTTATGATATAATATTAAATTTTAGAACTTTATAGAAATGTTCTAATAGAGGTTTTGTTTGCGGAAACAGGTGGTTCCATCAATAGCAATTGCGTTTGTGTCGTACGAGGTGGTTAAGGATCTACTTGGGGTAGAGATGAGGATATCTGATTGAAAACCATCCTAGCTATAACAATAATAATGTTGTTGAATGAATAATATTATTTTTGCGCGCAGAAGAGAAAGTAGGAGGTATAAAGTATGGTGGTCGTGAGTTCGTGACTCTTTTTTTGTTGTCTTCTCCCTTTCGGTTATCTTCTTTGAGTTACTGAGGGATTTAGAAGTTGTTAGTGTTGATATAGTGGACCGCAGTGCAAACCGACACTTTCTATTTCTGTTGTGGTCTTTTGGTGTTTGGCGTTCGTGTCACACCAACACCACCCAATAAGGATATTTCATAGAGTTGGCGAGTTGATTGATCTTTACTATGGTTATGATTATGATTATGATTATGATAATCGTTTCTTTTAATAGTTATTATTTTGTGGTGATGATTTATGTTGTTTTGTTCGCTTGGTGCTGTTGACTTTTGAAGTTTGACTTAGGATTTGAGTTTTGATCCTGGATTTTTCTTCCATATTCTTTACTCGATTGCTTCAAGGTGCGCCTGACATTTACGACTTATTTCTCAAAAAAATGGTTGATTTGCTGGAGTGTTCATTTGGCTCTACTTACATTACACACCGCTTCAAAGTAGTAAACTCTTATTAAACTTGCTAACTTAATACGGGTACAAATGGGTCAGCACCACCCGCTGCCACATTCTATGTCTGAAAGACGACGCCAAATGCTCATTCAATTTATAGACACCCATCTAAGTAACAATACAACAAAAAAATCATTTTTTTAGAAACAATAAGGGTTACATACAAACACACATGTCGATCGTGCAAAAGGCTTTTTGGTGCCTCTGAAAGTCGAGACACTTGTAATAGGAAGGTCTCTTATTGTTGTGTAAATTTGATAATTGACTTTTCTATTATTCAATAATAATTGTAAAAAAGAGTCCGCCACAATCGCTTTTTAGGATGAGTTGTATTTGAGACATCATTTTTTTACACATCGGCTACTCTTATAAAAAACGAACTACTAAACTTATATAAAGATAGTAACGCTATAAATAAAATAACTAATGTTGTTATTTTACGGCAAAAGTTTTGATATCTACGTCTCCACAATGATTAAAATCCTTGGTTCACCATTTGTACTCATTCATCTCTACAACCAAATTTTTTATAGCTGCTAATAAAAGTTTCCACTTTTAGCCAGATTTTAATACTTAAATATAATTGGGTTCTGTACATGTAATGCTTTCTGACCTTGCCTTCATGTTTAACCATTCACAATTTGTACAATAGCTTGGGTGGCTATGATGATTAACTTTCGGTGGGGCAATTTGGATGACATGTAACTAAACGCAAACAATTTAAATAATGTATTATAATCTATTTTGTAGTATTTGATTTCGATGGTTATTAAAGCTACCCGTGTGCTCACACGGGTCCTACAACTAGTTTTAATAATAGAGTGTATAAATATTTTGGAATGTTAAGTTTTAATTACGTGGAATGTAAACAACTTTTTAAAAGCCTTCCGCCGTATTTAAATTTGAGGTCAACATAACACTTTGAGGTATATATTGTTTTAATTTAACATTTATTCATGCTATTTTTAAAGTGACTTTCAGGTGAAAACCCATTTTTAATTTCAGCTAATGACCTAATGTATGTGATATATGTCTTGGGTGGAAAAAGCTTCTAGAAATAAATTTTATATTATATTATATATATGTATAATTGTTTATATAAATAAATTTTATATTTATTTATATAACATAATATGTAAAGAAATCACTGAAATAAATAATCACATTTTTTTTCATCAGTCCTGTTTTCCAATTAAAAGAAAAGACAATGCAAGTTTGATGATGTCATGGATGAGTTCATATGTCTATTTTTTTTTTTAATTAATTGCATCAACAAGTTTAGGATAATTCCCCATAAATTAAAGACACGACGTGTTTTATATGTATTGTATGTGTAAAGCTTGTCATTAAAGTAAATATTAATTGTAAAGCTTGACATTAAAGTAGACAAATATTAATAATAATTTATGGCATATTCGTCGAAGATGTCTTTTTTCTCCTAGTGGTGCAGGTAGTACACATAGATTGGATGCCATCAATATTAAAAATAAAATATAAATAGTCGGTGGAATAAATTGTCTAAAATAATATTTGTATGCCATCAATCATGCTAAATAATGTTACTTGAGTTGCTTAAAAATAAAGATTGGTTTTCAAAGCAAAAACCAACAAGAAATAAGCTGCATAGCATGGCCGGAGTATCAACTGCACCAGCTACTTTTCCAATGAGTCTAGACAAACCCGCAACGGTGGTGGTGAAGAGGCCCGCGAAAAATGAAAGAGTAAATGGTGAAGAACAAGAAGAAGTGTTGGTGATAGAAGGGATAGAAGTCAATAAAGATGAGTTTGTGAAGTTTGATGTGTTCATCAATGATGAAGATGAAGAAGTGGCGAGTAGCGCTGGGCCTGAGAGAACCGAGTTCGCTGGTAGCTTCGTGAATGTGCCACGTAAGAAGCGGGAAGATGGCGGAAATGGTGGTGGGAAGGTAATAAAGACTAGGTTAAGAATAGGCATAAGTGAGTTGTTGGAGGGTTTGGGAGTTGAAGATGATGATGAACATGTGGTGGTTAAATTGGTACCAAAGTGTGATAATGTTCATGTTATAATAGGTGGTGTAAAAATTGAGATTGAGTGATCATTTAGTGAGTTGCAATCTTAATTTTATTAGTTTCAATGAAAATTTCGTAATTTCTATAACACATTCTCAACACACATTATTGACAGCTTGACACGCGTTATAATTGACGCAAAACTTTATCATTATATGCATCATTGGCGCAAACCTTTATGTAATTTGCACCATTGGCTAATCTTGATACATGTGATGTATTTTGATTGGGTATATTGGTTTGCAAAGGTGAAATTCAAAAATTTAAGAAAAGAAGTCCATGACTATATAAGTAAAGACAGGTCTAACAGTTGATCGGCTTAGCCCATAAGGCCCAAGACCATAGAATTGTTTGCATCAATCTTTTTGATACTTTAGTCTCAAAATGAAATCAAACAATTGCATAGAGAATCACAAAGAGATGTGATTTACGCATAACAAAATTATAACACAACGATAATGCTTCGTGTCGCTGTGTTTAGTAGGTAAACCATAATACTACTACTTATCGGATTTGACCAAAGTTCTGGATCTTACTAGAACTTTCACTACTACTCGTGAGAGTCGGTCTGTATTTCTTGAGCAAGTTCCCTCGCTAAGAAGTCAGCCCGATCATCTTGTCCACCTGCGAATGTATAGACCCGAAATGCAAATTGAAAGGCCTTCCAAAGAGTTTTACCCGACCCGCTTTTCTTGCTATGACATTTTAGCCCATTGTCTTGGTGTTCTTTTGCTGTTGGTTCTCTTGTTTCCTGTAATTAAAGGCAAAATGTAACACTCATAAATTCTTCATTTTAATATTATGTGTTATAAAATTCCATTTTAAAGATGAACATCAATACGCACTCAACAAATAAGTACCTTTAATGCCAATTCCATGCAGTTTGAGGAAACCTCCACCATTAATTCTTTGATTCTTACAAGGATTGTGAAGTCAAAATGGATGTTTTGACTTTTAAATTTCTTGAGTTCTTCGTCTTTTGTTCGGTCTAGAGTGTCCAACTCTCCTTTGATCTGCATATGCAATTTGTCATATGTTACTCATATGATGGAAAAACCTTTTGAGATACAATAAAACAAGAAGTTTTTTTTTTTTCTAAAAGATAGTGTTTTTTAAAAAAGTATTAATAAAATATGAGTGGTTTGTTTCTTATTTGTATTTCTAGTCATGGTCGCAAAAGTCATCTAGGCGGTCCATAGTTAGATTTGAGAGTACTCGGGGAGTAATTGGCCTAGACAAGGAGTACTCGCACCTCGGCAACCTACCTTTTAGCGAGTACTTGTGGAGTACTCGGCCTTCGAGGCCTTGTTTTACAACCATGTTTCTAGTGAATACAAATTTCCAAACCAAATGATTTTAAGATCTTAAATTTTATTTTACCTTGTTGAAATAATTCTCAACTTTATCAATTAGCTGGTTCAGTGGAGACTCTATCTTCCAATTCTGCAAAGTAGTAGCTATAGCATCCAATTTGGCATACAATGCTGCAGCCATTCTCAATCCCTCCAACTTTTTACTAGGAAAATCTTCAAACCTTGTTAGAACCTATGGATTAAAAATCTTAAAACAAGATTATTAAAGATTCTTCACAAAACAAAATGTATATCATAGAAAGAACTTAAATAAATCTAGACCTGCGTTTCATCAGTAAGTTTCTCCATATGCGATTCCACATATTTGTGGAACTTAATAAGCTCATCCATGTCCGTTGTTTGGAACGAACTCAGGCCGGTTCTCACCTCTTTGATTGAATTTGCATAGTTTTTGACATCCTCTTCAATTTGAATAAAGTATGATGATCTGGAAATACAGAAGGATATCAAGAATAGAACATTGTAATATTGTAGGATACTATGTGAGGTTTATTTACCTTTTTGTCATCTCGGCTAGTGCATCGGCCATTCCTTGCTTTCCGTTACCATTAGAAGCAGCCCCAAGTTTGCTGCCAGTCCTTTTAAGAGATTTACCATCTAAATTGGATCCTTCAAACTTCCCTTTGAGAAGGCGGTAGAGACTTCCCATTTGAGATGATCTCTTAAGTTTAGTAGTTGGTTTGGCTCGTAGAGAACGCGTTGGACCAACAAGAGGAGGTGGTGGTGGTGCACCCGCTTTTCCTTGTTGAAATGGTGGTGGTGGCAGTAGTATGCTTCTTGGTGTCGTGGGAGTTGGTGGCGGCGGTGGTGGTATGCTTCTTGGTGTCATTGGAGCTGGTGGTGGCGGGGGTACGCCCATGGGTGGTGGCAGAGGAGGTTGCTCTGGATTAGTTACATGGGTTGCACTCATCGAGGGCGGTGGAGGTGGTAGTGGCATTTTACTACTACTTGAAGCCAATGAGGGTGGTGAAGGTGGCAGTGATTTTGTGACATTACTTGTCATTATGGGTGGTGGTGGTGGCAAAGGAGGTTGAGGGGGTATCACTATACGAAGTGATCGGCTTCTCAAGTGTAGTGGAGGCGGCGGCGGAGGTGGTTGTGGTGTCCCTAAACAACTTGCATTCATTGGGGGTGGTGGAGGTAGTAAACTTTTTGTACTACTTGAATCCGATGGAGGCGGTGATGGTGACATTGATGTTATTACATTACTTCTTATAACTACAAGTGGTGGTGTTGTTGGGACCATAGTCGATTGCAGATCTTCCGCAGGACTTAACTCAGCGTTGTCCACCAACGCGACAGAATCTTCAACAGGACTTAACTCAGCGTCGTCCACCAACGCGACAGAATCTTCAACAACATCAGAATCCCTATTCAGTTCTTCTGTGTGATTGTTAGTAACTTGTCGGTTTACATGGGCGTACATGTGGATAGACAATTTTTTTACATCAATCGGACTTAACTTCTTGATCGCTCTAGCTATCGAGCAATCTTCACCACTTTTCATGCTCGGAAAATCTGGGAGAACTGAAGTTGGAGTTCCGGGTGAAGACGATACCTTCAGTTTATCCAAATAACACTCCATAAAAGACTTTGAAGTGCTGAAACTAGCTGCTAAATATTCATCATGAGTCATGTCCATTGAGCAATTAAAAAGACACTTTCAGTAACATAAGCATTTCATCCAACATTTGGCGGACTATAACAGATCCCACACACACAAAACAACACGTATACAGTTACACAAATACTGACATGAGAGCATGAAATTCAGGGTGTGGAAATGAAATGAAAGAATTCAAATAACTCCAACTGGTCAAACTTTAGGGTTTCAAAAAGGGACAAAGTTTCTTGAATAAATATTTTAAGGGGTTTGGAAGAAGTAACGGGTGGATTTTTGTGTTTAGATTATAATTAATTGAAACATGAAAGTGTGATCGTGCAACCCAATATCTTAGACAAAGAAGCCGCGTTTTGAGCGTGATCATCGCGCGGGTGCTTTTGTAACGGCTACCTAATCCACGTCTTCCTTGAAATGAAGTTTTAAAAGATTCAAGATCTGAAAATATCAAAAAATATATATATTTTAATATATTTTCCGATATAGATATGTATGATTATATTTTCCGATATAGGTATGGATGATTATTATTATTATTATTATTATTATTATTATTATTATTATTATTATTATTATTATTATTTAATTCGGAAAAAAACGAATTATTTTGGCTTGAAAGGATATGAAAAATCTCCCTCTAAGAAGTATTTACGACTTCCATTGAATGCCATGATGTTTAATTTAAGACAATTTTGTGTTTATTTTCAACACTAGGTTATCACCCGGGATTGCTTCCCGGGCTCGAGAAAGTTACTTATATTAATTATTATTTATGTTAATACATAATTAAAAGATTGACATGTTAACGTCTTTGCTATAAGAAGAGTTATAAACTATCGAAATCTTAATCACAGGCTGTGAAGTTGTAGGTAGACTTGTGAACTAATTACACAATAACAATAACAATACAAACATCATTGCGATCATCTACAACGCCAAATTTCATCAAGATTGTCACATTACGCCTAAATCCAAACACATATAATTAGAGAGAGAGAGAGAGAGACTTGATGTACGAAGCGAGCACCACCTTGAAGTTGTTGGGAAGCACAGACCTGCTAATAAAATATAAACCCAAAAGAACTAACAGTTAAATAATTTGTGTAAGAATTGGCTGACCATTAAGAATTTATTACTAAGAGACACCTACCGAGCATCAACCTTTGATAAAAATCATAATTACCATGTTTTTGTTTTTTGTGGTCAAATGCAAGGGAATGGGAATGGATCTCTAAAAGTAATGTTATAGGTACGCGATTCCCTATTTTGTAACGGCTACCTAATCCACCTCTTCCTTGAAATGAAGTTTTAAAAGATTCAAGATATGAAAATATCAAAAAATATATATATATTTTAATATATTTTCCGATATAGATATGTATGATTATATTTTCCGATATAGGTATGGATTATTATTATTATTATTATTATTATTATTTAATTCGAAAAAAAAAAACGAGTTATTTTGGCTTGAAAGGATATGAAAAATCTCCCTCTAAGAAGTATTTACGACTTCCATTGAATGCCATGATGTTTAATTTAAGACAATTTTGTGTTTATTTTCAACATTAAAACAAAGGCTATGCATGCTTAGGCTATGTAAGTTTTTTCGTAGTGGGGCTTTATATGGCGTCTAACCTATCTAGAACGCTCTATGTCGCCTCCCTACACCGCCTCAAAGGGCGCCATACCACTTGAACCCGGTTGCCTTGCGATATAGGCCCCTGCATTTCACTTTTTTGTCATTTGTCACATATCCCCCCCCCCCCCCCCCCCAAAAAAAAAAAAATTAAATAAATAAGTAAAGGGAGTTATGTGGTGTTACGACTACACATGAACTAAAAGTGAAATGTGGGGGATTATGAGGGGTTATATAACTTGTGTATATTGTGGATGAAGCCCCATAACCCCTTTACCAATCATTACGCAATTATTATTATTTTTTAATTTTATATCTAATATCTAAATATATATAATTATAAAACAAATAACATTTCATTAGCTTAAAAAAATATTACAACAATTAAAAAACATTAAAATAAAATATATTTAATACTACATGTCTTCTTTGCCGTTGTCGCCTCCTTCTTCATGATCTCCGTCATTCAAACCTCCGTCTTCATAGGCTCCCACTTCGAAATCTGTTTCTTCGTCGTCTTTAGAGTCCTCTTCGCCGTCGCCATCGTGTCGAATTAGGCGAATCGCCTAAGCATGCTTGATCAAATACGCCTTTAATGTTTTATGCAATTCCTTGGAACGGAAGAGTTGACCGTTTAAGATTCTCTTCTCCATTGTTGCTTGGGTTCCTACAACAACATCTTTCGGAAAACAGTTTGGACATATTGTTTTTCATTCGTCTTGTATAATCATATTATGCAATATGATAGAAGCATACATCACCATTCTAATTTTTTTCTCTATCCCATATACGACAAGGATTTCTAACAAAATGATATCGTTTTGAAGAAGCTTAAAACACCTCTCGATGTCCTTTCGCGAAGACTTTTGCAGTTTTTAAAAATATTGTCTTTTTATATCGAGTGTTTCGGAAAACGTTTTCACAGTATTTGAATACTCCGGGTATATACCATCGGCCAAATAATATCCATGCGTGTAGTCATTTCCATTTGCATGAAACATGTTGCATAGTGTTAATCGCGAGAGCACACGCACTTGTAACCGTTTTTTCCTCCTCTGCGGCTTCGTTGTAAGAAAAAAATCTTTGGTATAGATCTATGAACGAATCTTCCGATGGAGGCGAAGACATTATGGTAAGGAGAGTTTTTGTAAAGAGTGTTTTTGGTTGAGTTGATTGGGTATATAATGAGTTTTGTGTGAAGTTTATTTGGTTATATATATATAGAGTTAGAAAATATTTTTTTTATTGTTTTTAAGTGTTGCCAACGGTTAACAAATCAACAGAACACCCATTATAGCCATGGAAGGGGGAGACGAATTCATCCCATAGCGCCTGGGGGCGGTGTACCCGGCGCTATAGGGCGCGACAGTGGGTGATGGCGCGACATAAAGCCCGACTACGCAACGGCTTAGTGTTTTAGGTTTTTGGTTTTCTATGATTTGAACTCTTTTATATGATTTCAGAATTTGATATATACGATATTCAAATCCAAACTTTTAAAAGTCCTTAATTTTAGAAATCTTGTGTTTTAGAAAAAAATACACAACCAATCACACCTTTGATTAAGTTGTTTTTTAGAAGTTGTATGTGAGACTACTTTGGTCTTACTTTAGTCTCAAAAGTTGAATTGGATAGCAAGTGGGTGGTTTCTTCAAGCGTTCTCATTCAAGAAGGTGGTTTCATGCTCTATTTAAATAAAAATTATTAATGTAGATAGTGTTTTAGATGCTATTGTTCAGTGTGATTTATTGTCCTGCTTAAAAATCCATGACGTATTTGTTAAAGAAAATGACAATGGTGGAAATTAGAAATTTTGGATCGAAATTCATCAAGTATGTGATTTTATAAGATTCTTCTGAATATGTCATTATATTGATAAGGTGGTAGGTTTCATGTCACATTTGAGACAAATTGTATAAGTTACAGGATTATGTATAGTTTGCCGTTGAAAAAATGTACTTTAACAAGTGAACTAGTAGTTTAAAACTGAATTGTTCATATGGGACCCAAGTTATGAGATGTGGAAATTTAATTATTATTTTATAACCTCTTAAAAGACAAAGTCTTGTAATATCAATAGCCACCGACCAATGAAGTGTGTATATATATTTAATCGCTGATGCATTAACAAAGTACAAAGTTTTCAGGTGGTTGCAGGCTATGTGGTGAGTTTTAAGAAACCTGGCTGCTGTGAGTTCGAATCCAGACCACTCTTTTTTATTTTCATCTTTTTTTACATTTTGTGCTCATATTAAGTTACTTAAAAATTAAATCAATTAATAAGTTACCATTTTTTAGTTTCAGACTTTCAAAAATTAAACCATACATTAAAAGGCAATATATTTAGTTGGTAATTATGTATATAACACTTTTGGGTGACTCTTACGCCCCTCGGTTTTCTAAAATCTTTATAAATTGTGACTTTGAACCCCTTGAATTTTACGTGTTTATTTTTATGTATGTGGGTCAAATATATAATACGTTTACGTGCTTATTTTTATGTATAGGTAAAATATAATACGTTTTTGTGCTTATTTTTATGTACCTTTTCGGTTAGTGTACGTTTTGACGTATTTTTTGTTCGAAAACGAGTCGAGTCAAATGTGAAGCGTTTTCACAAGGCTATATAATTTCGAATTACTTTACGTTTCAACGTCACCGCAATTGCATTATACCATTCTTTAACTTTAAAGTCGAGTCAAATATAAAGCGTTTTCACAAGGTAGCATAAATTCGAGTTACTTTACGCTTCGACGTCGCTACAACGTGCGATACTATTTTTTAACTTAAAAATGCTACTTTCTTAAATGCTTATTTTTAAGTACGTTTCAATATAAATCCAAGTTGGTTTATGCTTCGACATAAAAAAAAAATTTGTAATGAGTTCAAATATAATACGACGTGCTTACTTTTATGTGTGTTTTCAGTTTGTCTAAGTTTTGACGTATTTTTTGTTCGCAGTCGAGTCGAATCAAATATTTGACGTTATAAATTCAAGTTACTTTAACTTTTGACGCCGCCGCAACGCATGGCGAGTCACAACGTCGGTGGAAACCCCACCGGCTTTGCCTCCCCTACCCCATACTTTCACGATGTTACAATTTTAGCCCCTTGATTTTAGTAATTTCAAAGTTTCATAAAATGGAAAATTTAGTCCCTAAACTACTACTCCATTTTACACATAGTTTGCTTTTGACACCCCAACTTTGTGGTAGTTTCTTTTTCAGCCTCAACTTTGTTATAGTTTCCTTCTTACCCCAAAAAATTATCAAATTTTATGTTTACCCTTTCTTAGCCCTTAAGTTTAGGAAATGCAATTTTTAACCACTTAACTTTTTATGAACTTTGTAAATGCCACTTTGACCCCCCTCGAGAGTTTTTGGCTTGACGATATAAATTCGAGTTAGTCGGGTCGCGTATATAACACGTTATGATTGTACAATATAAATTCGATTTACGTTACGTTTTGATCCAATCGCAATGCAACTATAGGATACATTGAGTTTAATCGGATACGTCAAAACGTGCGTTTTCATATGGTTAACACATCACATAACGCTTGGACTAATCCGTTCGATATTTGTGAAGTACCCGCGCCGCAACGCGCGCGGGTCTTATTACTAGTTTATATAATCTTATAACTAAATGTCGGTGCCACCGACAAATGACAATATTACCCTTTTGTCTTCTCTATGTTTTTGTCTTATTTTGCCAATTATAATAATTAAAAGGTAGTTGGCAAACTTAGTCGGTGACCTTTGTCTTTTCCTCACCTGAAAACCCCAAGAAAATTTCTTCATTTCAGATCAGGTTTCAAACCCTAACACACACACACTAGACTTCCTCCGCCATGTCTTCCCGGTGGCTACTCGCCACCCTCCTCCGCTCCAATCTCCACCGCACTCCGTCCAGATCTCCGTTCACTCACGCCGCTAGATCCGCCACACGCACGCGCTCCCACACCTCCCCTACCGGCTACTTCCTCAACCGTGCAGTCAACTACGCCACGTCAGCCGGTGCCGCTCCATCTCAGCCACCAGCAACTCCTGCTTCAGGATCTCATGACGGCAAGATCACCGATGAGTTCACCGGCTCCGGTTCTATCGGACAAGTGTGTCAAGTGATCGGTGCTGTTGTTGATGTTAGGTTTAGTGAGGGTTTGCCGCCGATCCTTACGGCTCTTGAGGTTTTGGATAATCAGATTCGGTTGGTTTTGGAAGTGGCGCAACATTTGGGGGAGAATATGGTGAGGACTATTGCTATGGATGGTACTGAAGGACTTGTCAGAGGTCAACGTGTTCTCAACACTGGTTCTCCTATCACTGTAAGTGGTTATTTGTTTTAATAAGTTGAAGATATTAGGGTTTTGAAGTTACTTGTATTGAAATGGTGAAGTTTGATGATAATTTGATTGGATATAAATATGAATATTTTGTTATATAAAATGAAATTAGTGCATTTGATGTGTTTATATGTATGTATTCATGGTTTAATTAGTGTATGTATTGGATTATAGGCCAATGTGGGTTAAATTGTAGCTACATTTTGTGTTCTACATATACAGTGAGTGATTTTTTAATGGTATAGACTATAGTTTTTTTTTTTTGTTGTTAACAGAAACATTCATCATTTTCTTAATAGTCTATAGGGTATTTGCTTAGTCTGCTGGTTTGGTTTTCTTGCTACTAGATCGAGAAACTTACGAATGAGCGATTTATTGTCACTGTTCAACGTATTTCTTTCATGCTTATTACTTACACTTTTTCATGATTGACTTACAAAGATTATTTATGTCTTACAAGACTTACATTTCTTTCATGATTGATGTTTGTATTATCTTGGTATGCATTGTTATTTCGCTAAATTATTGCATCTGTTATTATGATGATAGGTGCCTGTTGGTAGAGCCACCCTTGGTCGTATCATTAATGTTATTGGAGAGCCTATCGAGTTAGATATAATACATTTTTCATTCAACGGTATGAATTTGGATTGCTCTACGCTTCAACGTAAATTTACTTCGAAAACGAGTCGGCGCCGCCGCAACGCGCGGCGGGTAAAAAACCTAGTATAACTTAAAAGGAAATGTCGGTTACATTTCGTTGTAAACCCCTTTTACTATGTGAATGTTTTACTTTAGCCCCCTCTAATTGATTCTTTTTGTCCATAGTAATTTTCACTTTGAACCTTCTATTATGTTAATTAATTTTTTCTCTTAAACTTTTTTACAATCACACAACTCTCCTTAAATTTCTAACTTTTCACTTTTACGTGTCGCTATAAATAGAAGCGGATAGCTGATTTGTTCCAACTTCATACATTTCATTTAATTGTACCGTATCTTTATACGTTTCTTTTGTGTGCATAAACACGTTAGTGTCACAATGTCAACACGCTTAACGAATCCAAAGATGCCCTTAAACACATAGTATAAAATGTACCACCGCAACACGCGAGAACCTTATTTTCATTCTTTAACTTAAAAAAAAACTATTTTCTCACGTATCGATATAAATTCACGTTTTGACGTTCGATTTAAACGGTATAAATTTTTGTTTCGACCTAAAGTTTTTCGTAAATAAATCGGTTCAAATATAATACGTTTTCATTCTTATTTTTTCATACATTATCACCTGACATACGTTTTGACAGATCTATCTTAAATGTAAATGTCGGTGTGTTTTACATAACGTTCCCTCCTTTTTTCTAACCATTAGAGAAATGGCCTATTCTTTTATTCCAATATGCAAAATGCATATCGACTAAAATGATGAAATAAATACAAGTTACATCTTTGGGTGATAATAATAAAAGTGCTAAAAATAAAAATTACGACCCTCCTAGCGTGTCAAATCGTGCTTATTTTATGTACGTTTCCAGTTCGTTATATTTCGCCGTAAAGTTGGTTCCGAATCGAATGGGCTCGGATACAATACGCTCTTATTCACAATATAAATTTAAGTTGCTCTACGTTTCGATCTCGCTGCAACGCGCTAGGGGTAAAATTTCAAACCTTGATTATGTTTTTTGTACGTTTCCTCTGTATGAGTGGGCCACATGTAAATACGTTATGATTGTACAATATAAATTCGATTACTTTACATTTTGATTCAACCGCAATACTATTGAGTTAAATACGATACATCAAAACACGTGTTTTCATATGATTGATGCATCACATAACGTTTGGACTAATTTGTTTGATGTTTGCAATGCACCTGCGCAGCACCGCGTTCGAGTCTAGATACTAGTATATATTAAAGATAAAGATCGGTGGACCTTTGTCTTTAATTCCCTAACTTTTGCAAAACTACACATATAGCCCTTATACTTTTATCTTCTTTCAACTTTCAAATAATCACCAAAAGTTACAATTCTAACCCTTATACTTTTAATTCTTTCATTTCACACTCTCAAACTAAGTAAGTTACACATTCATTTCCAGCTAATTTGGTAATTGATAACTTTGATCCACCAACCTTTTGTACTTAATAACTTGACGTCTTATTTTACTACGAAGTGATTTTACGAGTTTAGATCATAGCGTCACACATTAATATACCTTTTTATCTACGTATAACCATGTTAATGTCTAAATTACTTTTCCGACTTTACACGATTATCTAAAATATTGTTACAACTTTACACCACAATGAGCGATTCATACTCTTTTTTTTATTCATATCTAATGACGTTAATGTCAAGAACGTACTGTATATAACAAAGTCAAATACGTGTAATGTCGCGTGCGGATATCACACGTTAATGTCATCACCGTACACCGTAATCGCAATGCTTATATAGGCTACACAGAGTTAGATCGGATATGTCAAAACATGTGTTTTTATATGGTTAACGAATCATATAACGTGCCGCCGGCTATAAACAACTAAGATGTTGCCACCGTAATGCGTGGCGTATGGCAGTTTTAACGTACCTGTCATTTTAAATTCACGTTTCAACGTAAACGACTCAAGTTTTGACATATTTTTTTCTCTCAAACGAGTCTGGTAAAATATAATACGTTTTTATACTTATTTTGTGTACGTTCGTAAACTGTGTTCGAAAGCGAGTCGGGTCAAATATAATGCGTGTTCATTCGACGAAGACGTAAATTTTTTTTGGATAAAGAGTCAAGTCAAATATGCACTATAAATGCAAGTTATTATAACTTTTGACGCCGCCGCAACGCGCGACAGGTCAAGATCCTAGTATATATAGAGCTCTAATTGTGTACATACAAGTTATGAGATGTGGAAATATATATAGAGCTTTAATTGTGTGCATAGATTCAGAGTCGCCCCCGAAAACTCTTGAATAAATTTAGGCCTCGGGCGACAAAAAGAATTGAGCCCAAAATTATGGATAAAGGTAATTATGAATTACAAAAATAAAAACTTAATGATAGACCAAAGACTTGAACTTGAGACCTTTACATTATTTTGAGACAGTTTTTGCCACTACACCACAAATACTTTTTTGCATAATTAACAGATAAACATACTAAATATATAATTTAATAAATATATGTACAAGCTTATAAAGAATTTTCCGGGCCCTTTGAAATTTTGAGCCTCGGGCGTCGGCACGGATTTACCGGGCCCAGAGCCGAACCACACATTAACATATGTTTCTTATTAAATTTATAGAGCTTTAATTGTGTACCTAGAGTTTACAAAACGAACCACACATTAACATATGTTTTTTTATTAAAGTTTTTCTTTATAAATAATTATTATAAATGGTTAAAAGTTGTTACTAAAGAATTTTAGTAACCACTGGCTAGAGGTGTAAATGAGCCAACCTACTCATGAGCTATTCGAGAACAGCTAAAAAAAACTTGAAACGAGCTGTTAAATGAGTGCAATCCCAAGCCTAAAAAATGTTTGATTGGTAAACGAGTCCGAGCTTTACTTATCGAGTTTGGGCCGGTTCGCGAGCCTAAATGAGTCTTAACTAATTATATAATTTATGTTTAATATATTAAATATATATTTATATAATAATAATTATTATGATAAAAATAACTATATATGTATATATTACACAATTGACAACAAACTAAAATACAATGGACATAACGTAATACATAATGAGTATCCAACTAAAAACGTAATGGAAGGTAGATTAAAAACACAAGTGATGACAACGGATTTAAGACACAATGGGCAGCAAACTAAAACACAATACACAACAAACTTAAAACACAACGAATAACATACTAAAATACAATGGATAACAAACTAAAAACGCAATGAACAAAAGACTAAAAACACAATTAACAACATATTAAGGGAAAATATGACAAAAACACAATGGACAACAGATTAAAACACAGCGGATAGTAGACTAAACACATTGACCAAAACCTATAACGCAATGTATAGAAAACCCACCTAGTTGAAAAACACAATAATCAGAATCAATAAAACAATATATGGAAAACCCTGATATAACACCATCTTCATTGTGCCATACATTGTGTTATAGGTTCTAATAAAAACGCAATTGACAAGACTCAAATTCACATTGTGTTATAAGTTTTGCTAATTACACAATGTATAGAAACCCTAGTAAAAATGTAATGATCAAAACCCAGTTGAAAGACATAATGACCAGAACCTTTAACACAGTACAAAGTAAACCCAGTAAAAATAAAAAAAATTATTTTATTTTTATATAGAAATATCACACACATATTAAAGACTAAAATCCTTTTTACCATTCTTATTTTGCTCTTCGTATTTGATCCTAAAAATTTTATACTTTGATGGTAAACCTTTCGTTTGCTAGTCGATGTTTATAAACATGCTATTTTGGTAAAATATAAACCATTTAGAAATAAATACCCTATCAGCTCTTAATCAAAATGAACAAGCTTATTATTCAACGAGGCTCGAGATTTCAAAATACGACTAATACGATGTAAGGGACAATAGTTCGGTCTCAATATATATACAAACACACGAACGAATAAATGTATTTTAGTAAATAAAACGTGGGATTGTTTTCTTACTTAACAAATGATAAACTTGAGATTCTTAACGATAATACTAGCTCAACCCCAACTTTCTCGAGATTCTTAATGATAATACTAGCTCAACCCTGACTTTTGATAAACATATGGCTATATTTCGGTAAAAATGACACTCGATGATTTCTTAATCAAAGTGTATAAATTTGTATGACTCAAGAATGTAAAAGAGAAGTATGGTTAAATATGAGTTGGAAAATAAAACAACATTGACATTCGATAATTATGTAAATGCGTCCATGAGCTTATAAGATTAAGTGACCATGATGTAGGTCGTTGCAATCCCACATACACGAATAACACATTCATTTAAGTGTGCACAACTAATGAAAGGTACAGAACCTTACCCCATTTTCCTTCGTTGATTTGATTTTTTAATAAACCCTTTTAATTATATATACCTTTGGAACTCCTAACGTCTTTGAAACCTCGATTTTTTTGATCGTCAATGGTTTCATGTTCGTTAAGATTTTTATTTGTTTCAAAAGGTTGTAAATCTGTTTATTCAAGTAAAGTGGTTAAAATCTCGAATATCTTGGTAAATGAAACTTCGATAACGCATCTGGGCCCGACTACATTATCAAGGAACTGTTAATCAGGACATACGAGCTTCATTTTAAGCTCAGTCCTACGATTTGTAATAATTTGCTCAGTAATATGTCTTGACCTCGACCTTGTTTCATGTGATTCTTTCTTAAACTCATTATCACATGATCCGATATATGTTACAAGTTGTTATGATTGTCATTACTATGGTTGTTGTATAAGATTATTTATTTCAGGGTAGTTACACTGAGCTCTAGTTTTTCCTAGATTGTCCCACAAGCGTGTTATTGTTGAATCAACAACATGTGCTCCTTACGTGACGGAGAGATTAGTTTACGGCATCCTTAGGTACAAGTGTGGTACAAAGCTACTAGGCGGCATATGGACTTCTCCTAGTTTTGTTTCTATTTTCTAGAGATGGATGTTGGGATGCCAACCCACGCCACCTCGTGTGATTGACTGTGTCATCACTTATTTCTATTATGTTTGGCTCATGGGTACATCCATAAGATAAAATCTGTTTCTTTGAGTTACTTTGCACCATATTGTATTATCGATTATATTTCTGTTTACCGTATAAGTTGTTGGTTTTATTACCATTTCCGTTGTTATTGCAGTTATTTTTTATTTTGAACCTATATTCCGTACTGGGCATTTGGCTCATTCCGTAAACCTTTTTCCCCTTACTGGTTCACATGTTACTTTGGGCGGGATGGAGAGAGTGTAATTGTCACACCCCGATATTTCTACGTATTACCGGTGGGCCCAGTGGGAAGTATCGTGACGTAGTTGATATCATCATAGTCAATTAATCACAGTTTAATGTACAGCGGAAGTCTAAAAGTAATTATACAAACCGAGTTGAAAGTATAATAAAATATTACACAACGGATTGTAAGTGGATCCACAGGCGGATCTAAAACAGAAAGAAATATTGTTCAACAGACTTTAAGTATCAAAAGCTTGCAAGACTCTTTATTTAATACTAGGAGTATCCAGCCCATTACGCGTAGTACCTGCACTTAGTATTTTTTAAAAATACGTTAGTTTACACTGGTAAATACAATTAACTAACTCTTTTGAAAAGCATTTATAAATTTTTTTGGATGCACAAGGCGTAAAATCCTTTATAACTTGGGACAATTATTAAAAATAATCTTGTATACAGATTTATATGTTTGTCGTCCATTCAGGGCCCGGTTAGAAGAGCCGAGACAAGATTAATAGACACAGCACTAATATAATCTCACGGCGAGTTATCCTCAACGAGTGGTTATATCTTTTACATACGCAACTGTCAGGTGTATGCCTACACCCCGTGCTTAAATCGTGGCCATTTCAAGTGAATGAGCCGAGGATATCCAGGACACGATCATTAACCCCACAAAGGCTTTGCATCAAACAAAACAGATTAAAACGAGTTATGCAATTTATTAATCACAATCCGATTAAATGATTTCATACCCGACCAAGCGGTATTATTATAATACCGTATCCCAAGCCCGTATAACGGAAAATAAGTTAAAAGTATTTACCTGAGCTAAAATATAATTTTATTCTCAGCCGTATATCAAATCAGCAAGTACAAGTAGCTTTTACTGGGCTCCTAATCTGGAATGAAGGTTTTAATAACCTATTAGATTCCTAACGGGTCTTATTTAAGTTATAACTTAGACCGGTTAGTTTTAAAGAAATGTTTACGGTTCAAAACGCAAGATTAAGCGAAGACCGGATTAGAATGTGATTTAGACCCAACAAGTATAAAGACTTGTATAAAATGGGTAAACTAAACGCATTCTGGATTTTGAAGTAAAAATGATAAGGTTTGACCCGTTTCGGTTAATTTATGCAAACTAGTTACATAAACCGTACCGAACGCGAATATGCATAACGGGTAACCAAATGAGTCATGTACAGGTTCCACAAGTTAATATGCTTTAAACATGTTAAGATATCAGTAGGGTATCTTCCATTATGCCCAAAACGAATTTAAAACCAATTTATACCCTGTAGGGGTATTTTGGTCATTTTAAAATTTATAAAAGAGGTTAAATAGCAATCTGAGGTTCTGGTCTAAAATATACAGTAAAAATATAACTTTTATCAAGTTATATCAGTAAGATATCATTCATATGTGAATTTTATCGTTTATGGCCAAACAATGCACCGTAAGGGCATTTTGGTCATTTCACATATGCTTTAATGGTCAAATTTGGAAATTTGAGTTCAAAGCTTATACTTACTATTAAAGTATAAAAATTTGTTTATAACATCAGTAGGTAACAAGTCTTAGGCATTAGATATGGTTTTACACCACACTATGCGCTTAATAAGCGTAAAAGTCGGTATTTGACGATATTTTTAAATGTTTATAAAATTTTGAAGTCCTGATCAGTTTCTAAAGCTTAAAATATTTTATTTAACATATGAAATCAGTAGGAAAAAGTTTGGTATTAAAATGATATGTAAAACTCATTTTATCAATGAAAAGGGCAATTTCGTTAATACCGAATTTACACTAGAACTCTATGTCATGAACAGTATAAAATTTGACAAAAATTTCCAAAAATCCCTAAATATTATATTATAACAATGGGTAGCAAGTTTGGTGCCAAAAATTGGATTTAAATATGATTTATATTGAAAATGCCATTTAATTAATAAAAAGCTTTCATTTTACGATATCTCGCATAACTTCTATTTAAACCATGAACTGATGTCAAATTTTTAGGACATGCTTATAAATCAGTAATAAATATTTTTGTCCTCTCACATTTTCAAAAATCTCGTTTTTATATCAAAAGGGCATAATGGTCAACTTTTAAGCATTTAATGAAAACATGCAAATGATTCAGATTTCAAAGAAACCATATAGTATAATCTCAGAGGGTTATACTAACATGTAATATGGTCCTAAAGGAACCCTAAGGCATAACTAAACTAAGCTAAATCGGGTCAGAACTGAAAGTCAAAGCAAAAGTCTACTTTTGCGACTTTCGGTTGCGAACAGAGCCTAAACTCAGAATTGTCGGGTTGAACATGCCTAAACATGTTCTTATATTATTTACCAAGTTATTTAAGTTTTAAAACATGTTCCATAACTTCAGCATTATCAGTTATGAATTATTTTGCAAAAACTGACTCGTTTGACTTTTTGTTAAGAAGTTTGACCCGACAATTGACTGAGATAATGTGATAATTTGAAGGTGCCCTTTTAAGGGTTTGACACCTACATAATTACCAATACATAGCCATTTTTAATTCGAATAATGGTTGGACCATTAGTGATTAATCACCAAGTCATAGCTTAATTACGATATCTTTGACTTTCGATCATTAAGCTAATAAAACTTTAACTAAAGAAGCTAAGAACACTTACTAGAGTCCTTAGCACGAATATTGAACTTGAGAAAGCTTCCTTGAACAGCAAGAGGCTTCAGAGAGTGAGTTTGAGAGCTCCAAAGCTTGAGAGTAAAAGAATTTTTGATGTGCAAGTTATGAGCTCCAAATTTGCCCCTTTATATAGGGTTTTGGATGGTTCTAAGATTGATACAGGTGTCCCCAAGTATAATCTGAGGCATACAAGTGTTTAGGAGGTTTTACAATACCAGCAACAGTCCATAGAATCGAAATTAAGCATGGAACGGTGAAGGAAATGGCAGAACCTGCACTTGTGCATGGTTTCTGCCCAGATAATGCCGTCGCATCGCACGACAGCAAAGGGACATGGGTGTGGCGCGACGCCACCATGTAGGTTACCAGCTCAGCAAGTTTCAATCTTGACAGTTTCACCCCCTGAACCTTCTAAAACGTAATAATTCCCATTTCATGCATATTTAACCCATATAATTTATATTTTTGTGATCCTTAGAGAATAGCCAAACATCGTTAGGTCCGGTTTCGTTAAACGATAATCAAAAATACAAGTTTTGCCTCGTTGACGCTTTTAACCCTTTAATCACGAAAGTTAACGTATTTATCTCAAACGACATCGAAACCTTGTGAAATTTTTGTCACTTATTCTTGGGAGTATAATTAATTGTTACAAAGCTCGGGTTCAATAAAAGGTCACTCAGAGGTATTAATTCAACATGTTGACACATTTAACCCTCGCGTCTTGTAAACTTTCACTTTCTTCCACAAACGGCTTTGTACGTTTCACAATTTATTTGTTTAAGGGTAAAAGTATCGTGTAGGGTCGTTGAAAGGCAAAATTTTCAAATGTTGACACTTTGGATCCTTCTACACACATACTTTCTTTGTTTGTCAACTTTAGTCCCTCGAAACCAATTCATTATACGTTTAAAGTTCATGACACGTGTCTTTATCATATTGGACATGATTTTTGCGAGGTGTTACAGTAATAAAACCATAGGATGCAATCTGAAGATGCTAACTCATGCTTTAGGATTAATCTAATGTTGTTTATTAGCTTTGGAAAATTTAAATAAATTATGTTAGACCTTCGGGTTCAAGTTGACTTATGTTATGTAATTCCAGCATTAAAATTAAATGAAGGTATGTCTTATGTCTCTAAGTACCTCTAATATTGTGATACGTCATTCCTAATCGGGTTCAGGTGTTACAGCTATGGTACTAGTGCAAAGGCTCTTTCATGTAGAAAACCTAAACATACTAATTAGGCTTGTGAGGTAGAGGTTCACAAAAAACGGTTCCTACACAAAACCGGCTCCTACACAAAACCGGCGTACATGACCTGGAACCAGTTCCGGTTCCTACCCGCTATAGTAGGAACTGGTCTCGACCCATATATATCCGATAGTTCCAACCTGGATCCCTTTTTTTTCCAATTCGGTTCCAAACCGTGTACTACCCGAATCGATTTCTACCTGGTTCCTGCCGTTGAACGCACATGAATCAATTTTTTACAATTTTAAAATGGTTATAGAGTCATTGGGATCAATTTTAACAATTCAAATCAGTATTTAGCCTCCAAGATCAAGTATAAATAGTTGTGGGTTGTATTGATTGATTACCCAACTCAAAAACGCTTAAACACATTAAAAAACGTAGCGACTCATTTGAATTCAACTTATCATGCTTGAAAGTGCTTTGTCCCAAATGGATCCTTTAGAAATTTTTCATAATAGTTTAAATGCTACATATGACTTGCACCCTTTCGCCAAGGTATGTTGGCATATTATTGAAAAGATCACTCAATTTCTTGACGTTTTCAAAACAACAACAAAATTATCCGGGGTTTACCATCCCACATTTTGTAAACTTCTTACGAATGTATTTTTAATGACTTTAAGCTTCAAAAATTTTGAAAGTAGAAATAATTTCTTTGGCTTAATGATAAAACCAATGAAAGAAAAGTTTGAAAAATATTATTTTGGACCTACCCTTGGTTTTTACTTGTGCCGTCGTTTAAATCCTATGCTAAACGTTCCAGGGGTTGAATGTCTTATTGACGAAATGTTTGAGAATTTAGTTATGCATGAAAGGCAACCAAATTTGAAAGCAAAAACTAAACCAAATTTAACAAAGCTTTGAACAATTTGTTTGATTTTTATTAAAATAAATATAGCCCAACAACACACATGAACGCGTCTTAAGAATTGAGCTCAAGTTCTACCTCACGTTCAATACGGGACCCGGTTATCACTATGATGAATATTGATCAGAAACAGTCAAACAAACGACAAAGAGGTGACGCCTCAACAAGTGAACTTGGTAGGTATAGTCATGCAAATTATGTATCGACCATGTCTACCGAAGTTTATAACAACTTTGATCTTTTGGCTTGGTCGAAAGAAAAGGCTAAAGAATATATTCTATTCGCCATAGCCCGTGATTTACTAAGTGTCCAAGCTTCTACGGTAGCTTCAGAATCCGCTTTTTCTCTTAGTGGCAGGGTATTGTCGATACGAAGAACAGGGCTCTCTCCCGAATCGTTAGAGATGTGCATTTGCCTAAAAGATCATTTGGATGTTGTGGATCGTGTACAAGACAAGACAAACCTCGAAGATGAAATAATACTAGAAGCAAAAGTACTCGAGGAAGAAGTGAAAGAAGGACGTTCTTTGGGCGTATCCAACGAAAACTCGCCAACGATGCGACGACTCGTTATAAATAAAGTTATACTGAAATCAATCTTTTTTATGTATTTTATCTATGTTATGAATCAATAAATAAAGATTTGTTTAACTTTCATTAATGTTATGTTTGTTTTTAATATGTATAACATAGAAACTTAATATAACTTGGGTTAAAATGCTTAAAAACGTTTTTAATCAACAATCAGTTATACCCGGTTTTTTGGTAGGAAGCGGTTCTAAACCTACCCTAACAGGGTATAGTAGGAATGATTATAAAATCCCAAACCTGGTTCTGGTTAACAAAACCTTGGTCGGTTAATACCTGATTGGGCCTAACCTGGTTCCTACCCTTTTCCAGGTAGGGTGCGACACCTGTTTTTTGCACCTCTACTGTGAGGAATGGGTAGATTAGGACTTAGGTACGTTAGTGATTTAGGTAGGTATGGAGTTTCATTAATTGTCCTTCTCTTCTAGTTATCCCTTCTAGATTATGATCCTTATTCTTCATTCTAGTAGGTGGCTCCTTGTCATCAATCTCGAAGGACTACCCACGCAACCAACGGTTTGCTAAATGACACTGCTTTGAATGAAACTCTGGTTGATCCAAATGCCGTCTCAGCTATCAACTAAGCTTTTTCCGGACTGCTCTCCTATCTTTTTGCCCAAACCATAGAGTGGGTCATTTGAGCATACTGGCTCTGAGGAATGTGCTAAACTCAATCCCAGAGGTGATGTTAATAACATTGTGGAAGACATCCACATGTGGCTTCAGCGATTTAAAAGCAACACCAAAAATCTTTCAGTAACGCCGCTACCTTGATTGAATCAAGAAATTAGATAGCCCATGTTGAGAAGATCTTTGAAGTGTTAGGAGTTGATGACCAGTACAAGGTTAGATTGGTCACCTACAAACTAGAAGATGATGCACATTCTTGGTGGGAAGGATATAAGCAAATCAAAGAGAAGATGATTATGCAGCTACTCTTCCGTGGGCTGAATTCCGTACCATCTTTTTATTTCTCGACTGCTGATTAGGAAGTCTACATCAGGGAATATGATGACATCGGTCAAGGAAACGACGAACCAACTTCAGAGTTCATCACTCGCTTCTCAATACTTGCTAGTAGGGTGGGAGATGCATCAATATCTGTTGCAGTTCAAGCTGAGAAATGTAAATGGGTTGTATGTGATCGAATCCGAAAGTCGATCATGCTAACCTAAGCAGACGATGGGCCAATCATCCACCATTTGACATAACTCCAACCGTGGAAGTCAAGCAAACTAGAAACCTGCTCCAAACCAGATCTAACTATATGTGGAACCCATCGAATATAGTCTAGCTAAGGTGAGTACTCAAGTATTAATCCTAGGACACAAAATCTACTAGTATTAAACTTATCACTTAATATGCAATCTATGAATAATTATAACTTAAACTTAATAAATGAAAGTACTTTAATTACTTAGAAAGGTTACCAAAGGTTAAGAAAAACACTTAGAAAGGTTACCAAAGGTAAAGAAAATATAACCATCCTAAACTTGAATCAACGAAGATTGATCAGATTAATGATAAACGGAATTGATAAACCGATCCAAGACTTAACTTGACAATGGCGTACAAAGTGCTAAAATGAACTAAAATCGGTTAAGATTAATCCTATTAAACTAGGGTTAAGGCTATAGACACACTTTTAGACCTAATTCAATAAAGCTAGTAATAGTATGGATTCTTATGACTTAGAGTTCCTAGACTAGTGTCAAGGTGAACAACGAACATAGCGGTTTACGAACTACCAAGGTAAGATGATTATAGAAAACCCTAATTAGTTTCTAGACCTATATAATCAAATCCTTCCCTTAAGTAGAATACATGTCTTACCGGTTATAACAATCAATTATCTACTATCGGTTAAGGTTTCAAGCCCCAAGCTAATGGATTTCAATATAACCTAGAGATAGAATATATGGAATTTAACATGCATAACCTCATAGAAAGATCAACACAACCACACAGCTAACATCATAACCATTACTTAACAAGCAAGCATATGCATCGCAATACTTAATCCTACTACACTACTAAAGTCATACTAATAAGAAATCCATCATCAACCAATAACCAAATCAATGAATCATCTCATCTGGACAGTTATTCAAGAGTTTAGCAAGACATGACAAACAAATTCAAAACACAAATCAAATTTATCATCATGAACATAAGTTAAAGACTAGAAAAACTTTAAAGATTAACTCATGGAATCAATTCCTGCTTCATCGTGAGCTAGATCTTCTCGTGCCTTTTATCTTCTGAATCCTTACAAATCACTTTCTACAGTCTCTTTTTCGCTTTCAGTCGAACTCCAGTTATATTTAGGGTTTCCATCACATTCCTTTTATATCCTGCTCTAATTTTGGACTTCAATTACCGTACGGGCTGTAATCTTCTGACATGGGCCCAGTCTCTCCCACATCCCAACTTCGATTCGATACTTTCTGTCTGGCTGCTGTTATGAATATCTTAAGTAACGAGCTAAACAAGATCAGCATATGCGGTATCTTATTAATTGGTTAATAAATAAATGCGTAAATTACATTTTTCGTCCTTTATGTTTGTAGCAGGTTGCAATGGATAACCTTTAACTTCAATAATTACAGTTACAGTCCTTTATTTGGAAAACCCATTACACTCTACATCCTTTTACCCTAACCAGGTTATAATTTTCAGTTAAAATGTGGCATGTGCATTGCACATGAGGGTACTTTAGTAACTTTAGAAATATCTTTAACAAGAGAAATAAAATATATATATATATATATAGGCAAAGTGTAAAATACAATATCCCTTAACGTACATTACGTACCATATAGTGAAATCGCATTTTATAAAATAGCATGTATGAAATCGCATGTTGGTTTTTGTAACATTTTCGCATGTGATAATTTTGATGAAATCGCATGTTGGTTTTTTGTAACAATTTCGCATGTGGTAATTTTGATGAAATCGCATGTTAAAAAACCAACATGTGAAATTATTACAAAAAACCAACTTGCGATTTCAATGTGGGATGAAGATCTGACGGCTGAGATGATAGCGTACGTAATGTACGATAAGGGCATTTGTACGTTAACCTAACCCTATATATATATATATATATATATATATATATATATATAAACCCCTTTCTCTCCCTCAAAACCCACATCCTATTTCTTCCTTCTTCTCCACTTACCCACCACCACCACCATCTGCCACCACACCACTACCCACCCTCCCACGTTACCGTCGCAACCACTACACACCACCACCACCATTACTGCCCCCTAATCTGAACCCTAGCTTGGGTCGCCGGAAACCACCACCTGTTGCCATCACCAGCCGAGCACCACCACCCCCATCAGTCTCGAGTACAGATCTTGTTTGATTGTGTCTAAAATTCATTGAAACTACGATATTTTGTGTTGTTTCAGAATTGAAGATGAAGAAACAAATGTTGGAAACTTGAATATTATACAATTTGGGCATGTTTGGCTAAGCTTTTTGTAAACTACAACAGCACATAAACAATCTGTATACTACACATCATAATAATAAAAGAAATTAGAAAACTGAATCAATAGCATCCGTAGATCTTGAGTTCAGAGCATCATCAAAAGTTCTGTTTCAAATCTGAGGTTCAGATCTTCTTACAAGTTGTTCAAGTTTGATTCGTAGCAGTTGATACTTATTTTTTCATCTGAAAGCAGATCTGAGATAGGAGATCGACAACTGTTGTGGTTATCAGATGACAAAAAGGTTGATATTTGGAGAGATTTAGTGTTTAGGGTTTGGTGTGATTGAAAGATTAAAGGCATCGATTGTGGAGTTGCAGGTTGTATTGTGATGGCAGGTGGTGATTGAAAGACTGTTATATATATTTTTTTATTTTTATGTTTTTTTGTTAAAGATAATCTAAAATGACTAAAGTACCCTCATGTGGAATGCACATGCCATATATAACTGAAAATTATAACCTGGTTAGGGTCAAAGGACGTAGAGTGTAATGAATTTTCCAAATAAAGGACTGTGAGTAATTATTGAAGTTAAAAGTCATCCATTGCAACTCGCTACAAATATAAAGGACGAAAAGTGTAATTTACCCTAAATAAATTTTGGATAACATAAAACGGTTGTGTGTTTCTAATTCGCTTACATTGTTTATTATGTGTTTCTTTTTTAGGGTTTTGATTTTCCCGTTTTCTAATAAAGGTGTTGACCAAGTGATTTGTTCAATAACGATGTCATTGTGATTAATGGAAGGGCATACCTCTTAGCTATATATCAATATGTGTCGCAGGTATGCAATATCTGATAATCAAGTGGGTAAACAATTGAGATTATGCATGTGGCTCATCAAAGGGTTTACATAAAACCTGCAACTGCATCATAGAGCTACCAATGGTTTCAGATATTCAATCAACTTAAAGTCATATATGTTGGAAAATAGGCTGGCCCAGAACTAATGGTTTGTGAAATTCCTCTCTTGACTCTTTTTATTATTTATCAATAAAGCACATCAAATTACAATACCCTAGTTCTTAAATAAAACATTTCCATCTAAACATCATACCATAAGTAAAATAATACCAAATAAAGACAGTTACCAAAAACTAGTAATAACCGTAAACCGACTTGACACTAGACTACCCCAAACATCCACTCGTAGCCCATTCGCTTACATGTGAACAAACTCGATTAAGTCCAAAGGCATAATGACGAATATTTTGTTATCAAAGGACCGTAGACCTAGACTAGTTCGAAAAACAACTTTTCTAAGACATTTTAACTAGTTCAAAGTTGCAGGTGTTTTCTAAGGAAACCCTGTTGATCAGTTCTGTTTAAACTTAATGGAAAACATGAAACACATACCTGTTATTGTATTCAAAGCAGTAGAGAATCCAGTCATAGTGTTCGACATCTTTGTCAGGTTGATCCGGTTCCTCCTTAGGGTGTAAAGTGATGATGGTGATGAAAACCGAATGTAGGGTAGAATTCGGTTGAGGGAGAGAGTCACGAATTATGATGTTAATGAGGGTTGATTGATTGTGTAAAGTGTGTAACCGTCTAACCCTTTAACTCTCTAATAAGTCCCTTATTTATACACCCAAGAGGAAACCTAATTAGTTAATAAGGGTAATATGGTCCATCAACAATTACCAACTAATTATAATAGGTTATTAATATATTTTGATCTAATATAATATAAATGATTATATAGGCTACAAGATTAAATACTAAATAAATAATATTCAATCTCACATTCTCCCACTTAGCCAAGTAATCATTTATCATGAGTATTAGGTAAGCCTGGCCAGGAGTTAACACTCATTTTAGCCTTAAACCAAGAACTATAGCAGAGAAATACAGCCGTTGAATCATCATTCGACTCAGGACCCCCATTAGTCATACTATAGCCTCAATTTAAAACCTAATAGTTACGATCAAAATACGCAGCACTTTAGCGTCTGATCTGTATTTATATTTGTCTATATGTCATTACACCGGCAGAACATATGTTAGAGACATACAAAATCAAACTGAGGAAATTTTATTAATTAAAACATAAGCTAGTACAATATGCCATTAAATAAGGTCTTTAGTAAGTCCCATATTCGATACATGTTCTTCGAAAACTTTAGGTGGGAGACCTTTAGTCATCGGATCCGCAAGCATATCTTTAGTACTAATATACTCAATACAAAGATTATTTTCCTCAACTCGTTCACGTACGAACAAGTACTTCGTATCAAGATATAAACCAGCTCCAGTCGAACTGTTACTGTTCGAGAAACTAACGGCAGCTGAATTATCACAGTAAAGCTTCAATGGTCTAGAAATGGAATTAACGATTTTGAGTCCAGTGATCAGATTTCTAAGCAACATTCCATGACAGGTTGCGTTGTAAACAGCAATGTATTCTGCCATCATTGTGGAAGTTGTAGTTAACTGTTGTTTATGACTCTTCCATGAGATAGGTCCGCCTGCTAACATAAAGATGTAGCCCGAAGTGGATTTCTTGTCATCTTTGCATTTAGCAAAGTCAGAATCAGAATAACCTACCACTTCTAAGTGATCACTTCTTCTATAAGTCAGTTTATAGTCTTTCGTCCCTTGCAGATATCTGAGGACCTTCTTAGCTGCTTTCCAGTGATCTAGGCCAGGATTAGTCTGATAACGACCTAGCATTCCAGCAATGTAAGCGATATCTGGGCGAGTACAGACTTGAGCATACATCAGGCTCCCGACTACTGACGCGTAAGGTATCTGGCTCATTTGCTCCTTTTCAACCTCTGTTGTCGGACACTGGAATGAACCGAAAACATCTCCCTTAACTACTGGAGCGACGGAGGGTTTGCACTGTTGCATGTTGTAACGTGTAAGGACACGATCTATGTAAGTCTTTTGAGACAATCCTAAGATCCCTTTGTGTCTATCTCGGTGAATTTCGATGCCAATGACGTAAGAAGCATCTCCGAGATCCTTCATGTCGAAGTTATGCGAGAGTAAACGCTTCGACTCATGCAACATGTCTAAACTATTACTTGCCAATAGAATGTCATCTACGTAAAGGACAAGTATAGTAAAGTTACTCCCACTCATCTTGAGGTAGGTGCATTGATCCACTTGATTCTTCATAAAACCTTGCCTCTTCATGACTTCATCAAACTTGAGGTACCATTGACGTGATGCTTGTTTTAACCCATAAATGGATTTCTTCAACTTGCAGACTAGATGCTCCTGACCTTCAGGTTTAAAGCCTTCAGGTTGTTTCATGTAAACATCTTCGTCTAAGTCTCCGTTAAGGAAAGCAGTTTTGACATCCATCTGATGCAGCTCTAAATCAAAATGAGCTACTAGGGCCATAACGATCCTTAATGAATCTTTACGAGAGACAGGTGAAAACGTCTCTTGATAATCAATTCCCTCTTTCTGAGTGTAGCCCTTCGCAACCAATCTCGCTTTGTAGCGTTCAACGTTCCCATTCGGATCCAGTTTTGTTTTGAACACCCATTTACAACCTACAGGTTTGGCACCATTGGGTAATTCGACTAAATCCCAAACGTCATTTTTCTTCATGGATTCAAGCTCATCAATCATTGCTTTGTTCCATTCAGAAGACTGATCACTGCTAATGGCTTCATTATAAGAGATAGGATCATTGAGCTTTCCAGCATCCATTTCAGTCAGGTAGGTAACATAATCATCCATATTAGTAGGCCTTCTTTGCCTAGATGACCTCCTGAGTTGATTAGCGGGTTCAGCGTTGTCTTGGTTTTGAGCGTTTGATGTGCCTTCGTTATGAGGTATAATGGGTTCTGATTGTGGAGATGGATTTTGTGCAGTGACTTCAGGTGCAGTTGTTGCATGGGGTACAAGAGGAGTAAACGGAGTAATGGTAAGCGACGAGTCTCTCCCCCCCCGCGTCTTGTACTTCTTGCAATTCTTCGTAAGGGTTGGTACTGCTCCCACTGACCTTGAAATCCTCCAGGAACGCAGCACGCTTTGTTTCAACAATACGGGTGACATGGGAAGGACAATAGAAACGATAACCCTTTGAATGATCAGGATACCCAATAAAGAAGCAGGTAACTGTTTTAGGGTCAAGTTTCCTTAGGAAAGGATTGTAAAGTTTTGCTTCAGCAATGCAGCCCCATACTTTCATATATTTAAGACTCGGTTTCCTTCCTGTCCAAAGTTCATAAGGAGTTTTAGGGACAGACTTAGAAGGAACTCTATTGAGTATATGAACAGCTGCTTTTAACGCTTCAGTCCAGAGGAATAATGGTAAATTAGTGTTGGCTAACATACTGCGCACCATGTTCATAAGGGTACGATTTCTTCGTTCAGCGACACCATTCTGCTGAGGTGTACCAGGCATGGTGTATTGGTTCACAATCCCCTGGCCCTTACAAAACTCATAAAATGGACCAGGAGCTTGACCCACATCGGTATGTCTGCCATAATATTCACCGCCTCTATCTGATCTCACAACTTTAATCTGACGATCTAATTGCTTTTCAACTTCAGCTTTATAATCTTTAAAAGTTGTTAGAGATTCAGATTTTTCCTTTATAAGATACAAGTACATGTAACGAGAATAATCATCAATGAATGTGATAAATGAAGTATGTCCTGTTATGCCAGCAATTTGATAAGGGCCACTAATGTCAGTGTGAATGAGTTCTAATAAATTAGAGCTCCTAGTGGCACCTTTCTTATTTGCTAATGTCATTTTGCCTTTAAGACATTTGACACATGTTCCAAAATCGGTGAAATCGAGAGGAGGTAAGACTTCATCCTTTACGAGACGATTTAATCGTTCTCTTGAGATGTGGCCTAAACGTTGATGCCACAACATAGATGAAGTCTCTAAGTCTCGAATTTGCTTCTTTTCCATCTTTGTGAGTGATTCATTAATATTATATGACAACAAAGATTTGGAAAAATTATCATCTAGTTCTAATCTATAGAGACCACCATCCAGAATGCCAGTACCATAAACAATGGAATCATAGGGAATAGAGAGTTTGCGATGACCATGAGAAACGACAAAACCGTCCATGTCTAACTTTGGTCCTGATACAAGGTTCCGAGTTACCTCAGGAACATATAAGGTATCATAAAGTTTAATACATAAACCAGTTTTCAAAAATAATTGTAATGTTCCTATGGCCTTCACTTCTAATTCCCGATCATCTCCAACTTTAAGTGTTCTTTGGTTTCTTCCCAGCTTCTGGATTGTAAGGAATCCCTGTAGTGAATTGGTAACATGAACCATAGAACCAGAATCAAACCACCAAGAGTTAGCAGGAACATTTAAATTAAAGGACTCAAGTATCATGAAAAAATCGTTACCTTTCTTAGCCAGCCACTCCTTGAAGTCAGGGCATTCCTTTTGCTTATGTCCTGTCTTCTTACAGAACTTGCAATAGGGTTTGCCTAAGGAGTTCTTAGAGCTGGAAGGTGCACTTGTATTAGGAGTTGGATTTGGCTTTTAAACCTTAGAAGCATCCTTTCTTGGATAATTGTTCTTCCTCTTCTTTGAGCTGGAGGTGGTGAAGTTAGCAACATCAGTAGTGCGATCCATCTTCATACGCTCTTCCTCCTGCACGCACATAGCGATCAGCTCACTCATCGTCCATTTGTCCTTCTGAGTGTTGTAATTGATCTTGAATGCTTCATAGGACGAAGGAAGCGAAGTTATGATGAAGTGAACAAGAAAACCATCACTGATCTCCATCTCTAGGCCCTTCAGCTTATTGGCCATGTCATGCATCATCATGATGTGTTCGCGAATGCCGCTCCTCCCATCATACTTAGTCGTCACCAGCTTGAGGATAAGAGTGCTAGCGTGTGCTTTTGATGTTCCCTTGAATTGATCCTCCACAGAAGCCAAGTAGGTTTTAGCATCGTCAGAATCAGGAATAGCTCCTCTAATTGAGTGATGAATGGACTGCTTCATGAACATGAGAGACATGCGGTTACTTCTAGTCCACTTATCATGAAGTAACTGCTGAGGAGCAGTACTCTGTGGAGTAAGGTCCGCTGGTTTATCCTCTCTTAGAGCATAATCAAAGTCCAGCACTCCAAGTGTAAGCATGAGGGCATCCTTCCATGCAGCAAAGTTATCACCAGTCAAAGGTGGAATCCCTTGATTGGGTGCTGATAGTGGAAATAAGATGAGCAAGTTATGATACTAAGAAAGAATTCTTAATGTGATCTAAGGGCATGTTATACTAAGGCAGGCATAAGTAATGACCATTTTAATTATGAAGCTGTGATAATGTCTATTACTAACATCAAAATAATAGACTTAGTAAAATTCTACTTAAACAAAGACAAATCAGCTTTGGCCAGAAGTGTAATCATTTAAGTATGTGTGCAAAGTAATCGTGACAAATCAGCTTTGGCCAGAAATGAGACAATCACTTTAGTTATGCACTTGTCAAGTCATGCTAAACATAAATGAATTAAATCAGCTTTGGCCAGAATTAAGACATTTCAGGTTTGTAATGCATACTCAACATAGCTTTTTATAATACTTGAACAATAAATAGATGTATTAAATCATCTTTGGCCAGAATTAATACATCAGAAGCTCATTCAAGTTAAGCTATTTTGGTTTTGTAAAAATTATCTGATTCTGATAAATTAATTAAGTAAGTGTTAACAAAACCAAGTATTTAATAGCAAACCACCTGTTAGCGCGGATCGAACTAACAGCATAAAAAATAATGAGGTTTCGAGTCAGGTCTCGAGTTATGATGATTATGGTCTCGAGTCGCAATCTTAATCTCGAGTCGCAATCTTAGTCTCGAGTCGCAACCTTAGTCTCGAGTTGTGATGATTATGGTTGCGAGTCGCAATCTCAGTCTCGAGTTGTGATGATTATGGTTGCGAGTCGCAATCTCAGTCTCGAGTTATGATGATTATGGTTGCGAGTCGCAACCTTAGTCTCGATCCCACTGTTAATAGCTGTTTTGTGATAATAACAGAAACTCGATTTTTAAGGGATTGTGGGATAATGTTTCTATTTTATTTCTGATCTATACTTATCAAAAGATTTCGAAATAATAACTGATTATTATTTTTAACAGTTTTCGAAATTTCTAATTAAGATCAAAATTAGAAAAAACACCCACTGATCCAAATCAGATTCCAAATCTTATGGAATTTTCGAGTTTCTTAGAACATAAATGATGAACCCTAAAAAAAATTAAAACATAATCTGGGATCCAAAATCTAAATTTTAAGACCTTTTGTTAACAGATTTCGGATATTATTATCCCCTTTATGGTTTCGAGTCAAAATATTAAGCATATTATTCCGAAAACAGTGATTTCGGTACCAAGGACCCGAAAACAGCCGAAACTTTTAAAGGCTTTAAAACTTTCTGTTTTCCAGATTATGATCCCAGAATTATGGATACGAAAAACAGAACTGATTTATCAACATATGCTCTGATACCACATGTTGATCAGTTCTGTTTAAACTTAATGGAAAACATGAAACACATACCTGTTATTGTATTCAAAGCAGTAGAGAATCCAGTCATAGTGTTCGACATCTTTGTCAGGTTGATCCGGTTCCTCCTTAGGGTGTAAAGTGATGATGGTGATGAAAACCGAATGTAGGGTAGAATTCGGTTGAGGGAGAGAGTCACGAATTATGATGTTAATGAGGGTTGATTGATTGTGTAAAGTGTGTAACCGTCTAACCCTTTAACTCTCTAATAAGTCCCTTATTTATACACCCAAGAGGAAACCTAATTAGTTAATAAGGGTAATATGGTCCATCAACAATTACCAACTAATTATAATAGGTTATTAATATATTTTGATCTAATATAATATAAATGATTATATAGGCTACAAGATTAAATACTAAATAAATAATATTTAATCTCACAAACCCTTCTATGGTTTGAAGTAGTCTCCAAGACAGTAGTACACGAGGTTTGATTTGCTTCTGATTCCTTATGGCTATATATCACTATATATGCAGGAAATCAGCTTGATATATTTGATGCTGTATGTTTTCATGTATATATGTAGTGTACGTTTTTTTCACATAAGTACATCAGAAAGGTAATCCAATAGTTCCTATATATCAATAGGCTAAGAGCCGGTTATCATAACTTTT
Source organism: Helianthus tuberosus (assembly GCA_030545235.1). Classification (NCBI taxonomy): domain Eukaryota; kingdom Viridiplantae; phylum Streptophyta; class Magnoliopsida; order Asterales; family Asteraceae; genus Helianthus; species Helianthus tuberosus. Next base: position 32,674,944 of record CM060450.1, on the reverse strand, counting down.
GAAACAAACTTCAAACTTGTTGCAATACGATACCAATAGGACTACAGCTATATGCTAGGCCTGATTTGGCAGCTCACGGCTTGTGTAGTAGGTAGATTTCAATAATCTCACTACTAGAAAGCTGACCAATTGCGACTGCCTTTCAAGTCGCAAATCGTTTGTGACCACTACTTATAGTTTAATTTGGTTATCTACTTTTAATTATTTTTAGAGTAAACTGCCATTTTGGTCCCCGAGGTTTGGTCACTTTTAGCATTTTAGTACAAAACTCAAACTTTTTAAATCTGGGTTCCTATGGTTTCACTTTTATTGCCATTTGGTCCAAAAATCAAATCACCTATTATTTGGCTAATAAAATTTGATTATTTTGTCTTTTTCTTCAGAGGCAAAATGGTCCATCTAAATTTATTATAACATATTATTAATTAAATTAATTATATTAAATATCCTTTACCCTCATAAATTGTAACACCCCGTGTTTCGAAAGTCAAAATCAAAGTCAAGGTCAAAGTCAACGACCGATCTCGCGACTTGACTGATAGTTAATTTCTTTTATGTGTTTAACTTTAGTTGTATTATGTGGAGTAAGTGTCAGTAATCACAGTAATTGACGTGTGTTATTCGCTATTTAATCGACGTACGACTGTGAACTGTAGGAAGTAACAATGCGATAAAGTTAACTAAACGCTAATCAATCTAATTTAATCAAACATCGAATCGCAATCGAACTCGCAACTCGAATTACACATTAGTTATGGTTATACGTGTGTGTGTGCCTTATGTGTTACTTGTGCATGTTATTTATGTTATGTGTGGTAATCAATCGAAACGCAATCGAAACTCAATCGCAATCGAACTCAATCACAATCGAAATGGTATGGTAAATGGTAGAGAAGAGATAGTGCGAGATATGAATAGTTGGGATTAAAAGTAATTTGAATAAGAAACTCTATCGCATTCGCATCGCTCGCAATCGCAATCGAAACATCAAAACTCGTCGCACCGAACACTCGAACGAGGTGACTGATCGACCAGGCGACCAGCCGTTCGACCAGCCGACCGATCGGACTGCTGTCCGATCGGACAGGCTGTCCACACGGGCTGCCTAGCCGATCGACCAGCCCTTTCCTCTTTGGGTAACCCTATAAATACCCCTTATCACTCTCAAACTTTCTACTTTTGGCAACTGACGTCCGACCAGCTCGTGCTCCCCATCTTTTCTTCGATTTCTCTCAATTCCAGTAAGAACTCGTCCTAAATCTTGTACTTCCTTAATCTACACGCACTCCTACACCTTTCTATCTTTTGAATCTTAATTTTTGACCGTGAAATCATCAAGATTCAAGGTGTTCTAGGATGACGTCATCATGTGTTCTTGAAGAACTTCATGTTTTGACCTCAATCCACCAAGAACAACTTAGATCTTTCATAGATCTAAGCATATTCACGGTGAAAAGGATTGAGAGAAGGTTTTCCAACTTTCTTTCAACTCTTTTACACTCAATGCACTCAAAACCGATAGAATCGGAGCTCGTGCCGACTTACTACTCATTCATGTGGTTGGGATGGCTCAAGATCCGTATTCTATCAACGAGGTTAACGATTTCGGGTTAAACTTGGAACATCGTCTCTAACCGTCCACTGATCGGGTTTGGGTGATTCCTGTCCGGTCAGGAGCACCAAGTATGGACGAGGTTTTTCTGTTGCTTGACACGTTATCAAAGTATCTCGATAAAACGACAAACCATCAAAACAACCAAGTGTAAGACGAACATGTCGAACAGGACGGAGTGCCGTCCGATCGGACTGCTGTCCGAACGGACAGCCACTCGTAGGACCGGCCACCCGTACGACTTGCACCTTGGTCCCACACTTAACTATTTTTGCCAACATTTGAAGTCTGAATGTTGAACGAACTGCTGTCCGTTCGGACTACCATCCGATCGAACTACCAATCCAATCATGAGACATTTAAACTTCAACACTTAAACAATTTTCAACATGTTCAATGCACAAGGATGCCACCCGCTTGAACAACCCTCCGATCGAGTGACAACCTGCTGTGAACTTGTTCTCACTGAAGTGTCGAACCGAACGGGTTGCCGTCCGATCAAACGACCGTCCGATCGACCGACCTGAAGGGTAGAGATACTTCAATGTTTTCTAAATACTACAACGAAAACTTCAAAAGCCAAGCCATCATACACAAACACATCCTTCTCAAGGGAAGAAACAATCCACTCGAACAGTCATCAGACCGGATGACCGTCCGAACGGACTACCAACCGCACGACTGGCTGTCCGATCGGACTACCGTCCGATCGAACTATTGTCCGACCCCCATACACTTTGTATCGTTTTGCGCGTCACTTATAGTTATGCTATCGTACTGTTCAGGCTAACCCTACTCTCTAGCACTCCCTTCAATCCATCATCATTGTGAGTATACTCGATCCCTTTTTGCTTTATGCACTTTTGGGTGTTACATACGTTACAAATATTGAAATCACATCGAACACACTACTCAATACTATTTAAGCGCTAACCATTCCTGCATGTTATACGTGGATTAATGAATGCTTGTTTGTTATGTTTACACATGGAATGCTGTCTACCTGCCTTAGCAACGATAGTACTATAGTTTGGACTCAGCACCCGTTCACTCGGGGGTTGTTAAGGACAATTATTTGCATGGATTACAGTGGTGATCATGTATTACGAACTGCCTTGGGCAGTCAACCCGCAGTCATTGGTATCGATAGATCTATGTCGATAACTAACGTGCTACATTTCACTATGCGTACGTGCTGGTTATGCGTAAACGATTTCGAACTCTATTATGCTATTATCAAACTTGTATGCTTACCTTTACACTATGTGTATTGACTTTTACTTTAACGTATGTGACAGGTGCTTAGGAAGTTTACATGTTTAGCTTGCTGTGAACTTGAGGCTAGGAAAGGTCTACGATGCTCTCTGTACTGTGATGAAATCGAAGCTAGGAAAAGAGGTCCTAGAAACCAATAAATAAACTATCTATGTATAAATCTGAGTTGTCGGAACAGAACTACTTGACTAGATTTTGTCTGTAATAATTTGTTTGCCTTTTAAGACATGGTATGGGACATGTTACTTTAAATTAATTGGTAATGATAACTGTTATGGAAACTTCTGTACAATCTGTTTCGCTCAGTGCCATACCTCGATGTTTCCGCCATCGGTTGGGGTGTGACAGATTGGTATCAGAGCCATAACTATAGGGAATTAGGCAAGACTCGACCTAGTCCGGGTCGATGTCTTAGAGACCTAGTCTATAGTTAGGAACCAACAGACCGACTCATGCATATCCAGAAAGGGGTTACGCATGATAGGAATGGCAGTAAGCTTGCACAAAACAAAGTAATTGCCATTTCTCGCAACTCTCACCTACGGTACACTATCACTACACTTTAGAATGGACGAGCGATTAGGCCGAGATTAGGTGTGAAAACCGCAAACTCTCGACTAAATTGCTTGATCAACCCATACTTTTGTCTATAAACACGAGAATTTGCGTTAAACCAGGAGTGAAATCCACACTTTGACGCATAACTCTCCTTTATTTCATCAAAACAGGAACGAAGTTGTTAAGCTAGGGGTGAAACCCTAACCTTGACGACTTGGTTCCGACTTTTACTTGGTTTTACAAAACTCTCACCAAGGTCTCTACGGACTCCAACGACCTGAAGTCACGGTATGACTAACGAGATATGTGCCAAACGCCCAAGAATCGAGGCAAAGGCACAGTCTTGGGGGTCAAAATGTGTACAATAAGTCCTTGTGAATAGTCGAATCACCTTGGTAAGTCGATGTCTGGATAGCCGCAGACAATCCATTTTTTGATTTTTATGTGTTTCGATTCTGAGCCCGCAACTGCCGACTCTGATGATTCGTCGATTTTATGTGTTTATATGTGTGTTTATCTGTTTATATGTTTTAATTTTGGAGAATTATTCGATTTTCGCTTTCACTTCGATCGACACGCACTGCATTTCTACCTCAAAACGCTGACAAATCACTACTACATGGTGTACAACCTTACTCTACAATACACCCTGTGTACTCGATAATCGCAATCGCTAACCTCGAACGCCCGCGAACTTTGAATGATAGGTTTCTGTATTCTGACTGCTTTATACGCCTATGTGCAATAGGAGAAGGTGAATGCGTGCAAAATATAGTGTGTTTCCGTGCTTCTGTGCTATACGTACTTATGTGTTTCTGTGCTTATCTGAATATGTGATTACGTGCCTATGTGACTATGTGATTGGATGTGTTCCTGAGCTTTAGTTGTATTAGGCGTGTGAGGTGAGATTCAATTTTATTGTGTTGAGTCCTGTGGCAATGTCTGATGCAGACAATGTCATCATCTGGATCTCGCGCTTCCCGAGATGCTCGCCGAAAGCAAGCTGACAAACGTCTCGCCGCTATGATTACTAAACAAATGGCGAAAGTTGTTCCCCAAGTCGTCAGCGAGTTGTACGAAAACATGAGCAAATCGTCTGAGGAATCCCGAACTGAGACTCCCAAAGTTGCTTTCAGCTTCAAACAATTCAAGGCATGTGGACCGAAAGAGTTCACATGAGAAGAAGGCCCTACAGCTTTGTTTCAATGGTTTGACTCCATCGAGGTCACACTGCGACAGAGCGGTTGCCCCGATAACCTACGCACTCTCAACGCGACTGGCGTCTTCCAGTCCCGCGCCTTAGACTGGTGGACGGCTGAGAGGAACAAACGTGGGAACGATGCAGCCTACGGTCTGTTGTGGGACGAGCTCAAGGAAGTCATGCTGGAAGAATTTTGCCCTCCTCATGAGCGCCAGAAGTTAGAAGATGAATTCTGGCACATAAAGCAGAAGGATGGAGAAAACGCAGCACTCACTGCTCGCTTCAAACAGCTCAGTATTATTTGTCCTCATCAAGTCAAGACTCCGGAGATCGCAATCAAGAAGTATATCCGATCTTTGCCCGACTGTGTTGCAGATTTCGTGCAAGCGGCCAAGACTACAACGATCGAAGAGACTTACCTACTGGCCGCTGAAATCAACGACAAGCGGGTAAAGGCTGGTGTCTGGGATAAAACTTCGAAGCACATGCATCAAGTCACCACCGCACCAACTGCTGAAACCGCCGCCGCTCAATCATCAAAGTCCTCACGCCGAAAGAAGAAGAACAACAACAGCAGCTCCAGCAACAAGAACTGTGCTGTCACCACCACTGCTGCTCCACTCCAAGCCGTACCGGCCCAGCAGCAGCACGATCACCGTCCAGCACCAGTTACTTATGCACCGCCAGCAAAGCGCACATACACAGGCCCCCACCCGGCTTGCCCGACATGCTCTTATCATCACCCGGTGGGTCTCGCCTGTCGTTTCTGCGCTCACTGCAATATGTAGGACCACTTCACTGCTAATTGCCATACTGGTACTCGTCAAGCACCAGCTCAAGCCACTGCTCATCAAGCTTTGCTCCCAGCCCCGCAAGATTAACAAGCGGCTCAGGAACCCGCGGTCAACGCCCGAGTCTCTTTCGCATGTGGTGATCCCAACCACTTTGCGAACATGTGTCCAAACAGGGTTGTGAAACAAGAGCCTCACCAGCAGCAACAACATCAGCAGCAGCAACAAGCCGCACGCGCCAGAACTTTCAACATCAATGTGCGCCAAGCCCAGACTGACAACAACGTGGTCAATGGTACATTCCTTATGAATGGTATTTATGCATCGTGTTTGTTTGATACTGGAGCCGATAATTGCTTTGTGTCGTTCGAATTCGAGAAACTCCGTAGTCGTAAGCGCTCCCAATTCTCCTCGACGTTCGATGTTGAAGTCGCCACCGGAAGAACTGTCGCCGTTAATTCTGTTCTTTGTGATTGTACTCTCGAGCTCAACAATCACATATTCCCAATCAACCTTATTCCGATGCAACTCGGCAGTTTCGACGTCATAGTAGGCATGGACTTTCTTCGTGAAAACCATGCTGAAGTTGTGTGTTTCGATAAGATAATTCGATTCTCCCTCGCGAATGGTGATTTATTGTGTGTTTATGGCGAAACTGCTTCGAAAGGACTCAAACTCATGTCATGTGTCCAAGCTAGCAAGTATCTCCGCAAGAAATACAGAGCTTTCTTGGCTAACATCGTAGTAGCGGAGAAGGAAAAGAAAGGAAAGACAGAAGTGAAAGACGTTCCTGTGGTTCGTGAATTCCCTAATGTGTTCCCTAACGACCTTCACGGTCTACCGCCAAGTCGTGATATCGACATTCGTATCGACCTCATTCCTGGAGCCAACCCTGTTGCCAAAGCTCCTTACCGACTCGCACCGTCCGAAATGCGTGAACTCTCGAACCAACTCCAGGAATTACTTGAGAAAGGCTTCATTCGCCCGAGCACCTCTCCTTGGGGCGCGCCAGTCCTTTTCGTCAAAAAGAAGGATGGGTCGTTCCGGATGTGCATCGACTATCGGGAACTGAATAAGCTAACCATCAAGAACCGCTATCCCCTGCCTCGCAGTGACGATTTATTTGATCAACTACAAGGTGCTACGTTGTCACACCCCGATATTTCCACGTATTACCGGTGGGCCCGGTGGGGAGTATCGTGACGTAGTTGATATCATCATAGTTAAACAACACAATTTAAATGCACAACGGAAGCAAAAGATGAATCACATTACAAACCGAATAAAAAGTAATATCAAAGTATTACAAACGGACTGTAAAGGATCCATAGGCGGATCAAAAGATAAAAGATAAAGTGTTCAACAGATTCTAAGTGACCAAGCTTGCAAGACTTTTATTTATTCACTCTGGAGTAGCCAGCCTATTCCGTTTAGTACCTGCACTTTAACCTTTTGGAAAATACGTCAGTTTACACTGGTAAATACAATTAACCGACTCATTTTGAAAAGAGTTTAAGAAAATTAATTTGAATGCACAAGGCACAAAATATCTTTTATAACTTCGGACAATTATTTAAAAATAATCTTGTATACAGTTTTACTTATTTGTCGTCCGTCAGGGCTGGTTAGAAGAGCCGGACAAGATTAACTGACACGCCAAAGGTATAATACCCACAAGGTTGATTCCTTTAAGTGGGTTACCAGTTTTTACATATGCAACTGTCAGGTGTATGCCTACACCCCGTGCTTAGGTCGTGGCCATTTCAATGAATGATGCCAAGGATATCCAGGACATGGTCATTAACCCCCCAAGGGCCATATACCAAATAAAACAGATTAAAACGGGTTATGTAAATATATTAATCACAATCCGATTTAAACAACTACATACCCGACCAAGCGGTATTATTATAATACCGTATCCCAAGCCCGTATAGGGAAAATAAGTTAAAAGTATTTACCTGAGCAAATATTAAAATTTATCTCAACCGTATTCAATCAGCAAGTGCAAGTAGCTTTTACTGGACTCCTAATCTGGAACGAAGGTTTTAATAACCTATTAGATACCTAACGGGTCTTAACTAAGCCTAAACTTAGACCGGTTAGATTTAAAGGAAGATATGGTTCAAAACGCACGATTAGGCGAAGACCGGATTAGAAAGTGTTTTAGACCCGACAAATCTAAAGACTTGTATAATATGGGTAAACTAAACACATTCTGGATTTTGAGATAAAAATCATAAAGTTTGACCCGTTTCGGCTAATTTATGCAAACTAGTTACATAAACCGCACCGAACGCGAATAATGCGTAACGGGTAACCAAATGAGTCATGAACAGGTTTCCTAATTTAATATGCCTTAAATATGTTGTGATATCAGTAGGATACCTTCCATTATGCCCAAAACGAATTTAAACTCAAATTATGCCCCGTAGGGGTATTTTGGTCATTTTAAAGGTTATAAAAGAGTTTAAATATAAATATGTGTTTCAGGTCTGATATAATTAGTAAAAATATTTATTTTTATAACTCATAACAGTAGTGTATGGTATATATGTGAAATTTACCTTTTATAACCAAACTATGCACCGTAAGGGCATTTTGGTAATTTCACATAAGCTTTAAAGGTCAAAATTTGAAATCTGAGTTTAAAACGTTTGCTTACTATTAAAGTATAAAAATTTGCTTAAAACATCAGTAGGTATTAAGTCTTATATGAGAAAAATGGTTTTAATACATACTATGCGTTTTAAACGCGTAAAAAGACAGTTTTAAGCGATTTCCGGGTTTTTAAAGAAAAGCTGATATTTTTATCATTCCAGAAGACTCAAAATATTTTATTTATTATATAAAATCAGTAGCAAAAGGTTTGGTATCAAATTATTGTGTAAAACTCATTTTATAGGCCAAAAGGGCAAAACCGACAATTACCGAATCAAAGCTATAACCCTATGTTATGCTAAGCCTAAAAATAAATAAAAATCTTCAAAAATCCCAAAATATTATTTTACATCAGTAGGTAAAAAGTTTGGTATCAAAAATTGGGTTTAGATAGGCTTCATGCTAATTACGCCGTTTAATTAATAAAAGCTTTCTAATTACGCTATTGAGCATAACTCTTAATCTAGACCTCTAACTGATGTGAAAATTTAGGGACATGTTTATAAATCAGTAATAAAGATTATTGTCCTCTCACATTTTCAAAATTCGTGTTTTAAGGTCAAAAGGGAATATTGGTCAACATTTAGGCATATAACGGAAACATGCATATGAATCGAATAACTAATGAACCAAGTTGTATAACCTCAGAGGGTTACACTAATCTATAACCTGGTCCTAATAGAGCTTTAAGGCATGTCTAAACTATGCTACATTGGGTCAGAACTGAAAGTCAAAGCAAAAGTCTACTTTTGCGACTTTCGGTTCCGAACCGAGCTTAAACTGAAAATTGTCGGGTTGAACATGTTTAGACATGTTCTTACATTAATTACCAAGTTATATGAGTGATAAAACAGGTTGCATGGCTTCTACATTGTTAATTATGCATTTATTTGAAAATTAGCTTTCTGTTGACTTTTTATAATCAAGTTTGACTCGACAATTGACCTAGTTAGAGTGAGAATCAGAGGGTGCCCTTTTAAGGGTTTATTACCCACATAATTACCAACTTATAGGTACTTTCAATTTTAGATTTGACTGGACAAATTGTGATTAATCACGAAGTCAAACCTTAATTACGACGGTTTGACTTTAGGCTAATAAACTAAGCAAAACTGAATTAAGAAAGGTTAAGGACACTTACAGAGGTCCTATGCACGACTAATGACTTATAGGAAGTGGTCTTGAGCTCCAGGAATCCTCAGAATTGAAGTTGTGGAAGTTTTCAAATGAAGTGTCCAATGTTTGCAACTAAGAGCTTCTATATATATTGGTTTTAATCACATAGGATCATGCCAAGCAAGTCTATGGTTGCTACCAGATGCTTACAGGTGCCCCCTATGCATGAAACCCTGTTGGTGCAGCCCCTGGTATGTAAAACAAAGCTCTTAAGTCGGTTACACAGCTTTAACAGGCAGCTGTGCTTGTTTTCTGTCACTGGCATGCTCAGGCGGCCCGCGTAAGAGTCCCTAGGGGGCTTACGCGGCCGGTATGAATGTCCAGAACAGGTTAAACAAGTTTCAACAATTGCAATTTAGCCCCTGGTCCTTTTAAAAGTGGTTTTAACTTCCATTTTTGCATATTTAACCCTCTAACTTAACTTTTAAGGGCTCCAAGACATATCCAAACTTCGTTAAGTCCTCGGTTAACTTTATGATCAGCCGAAAAGCCTTAGATTTCAACGTTGACGCTTTTAACCCTTCATATACGAATGTTATCATAACTTTCTCATACTTTATCGAAACCTAGTGAAATTTTTATCACTTATTCTAGTGAGCATAATTAATCGTTACAAAGCTTCGGGTTTGCTAAAAGGTCACTCAGAGGTATAACTTAAACATGTTGACACTTTTAACCCTTGCTTTTTGTAATCTTTCACTTTCTTCCACAATTGGCTTCATACGCTTCATAATTCATTCGTTTAAGGTTGTAAACGTCGTGTAGGGTTTTTGAAAGGTATAATTATCAATTGTTGACACTTTGAATCCTTTTACACACAGACTTTCTCTGTTTGTCAACTTCAGTCCCTTATATTCATTCCATTACACGTTTAAAGCTCATGACACGTGTCTTTATTATATTGGACATGAATTTACGAGGTGTTACATACGTGCTTCTCGAAGATCGATCTACGCTCAGGTTATCACCAACTACGCATCCAGGAGGAAGATATACCCAAAACCACTTTTCGCACTCGATACGGCTATTACGAATTCGTTGTTATGCCTTTTGGTTTAACCAACGCACCAGCGGTTTTCATGGATCTGATGAATCGCGTGTGTAAACCATATCTCGACCGTTTTGTCATCGTGTTCATCGATGATGTCTTGATCTATTCCAAGTCGAAGACTGAACACGCGCAACATCTACGTTTGGTTCTCGAGCTACTCCAGGGGAACCGACTCTATGCCAAGTTCTCCAAGTGCGAATTTTGGCTGGAGGAGGTTCAGTTTCTGGGTCATATTGTAAATAGTCAAGGTATTCACATCGATCCTGCGAAGATTGAAGCCGTTAAGAGCTGGATTACACCTAAGAACCCGACTGAAGTCCGTTCTTTTCTCGGACTAGCGGGCTATTATCGACGATTTATCGAAGGATTCTTAAAGATCGCTGTGCCGCTTACCGCTCTCACGCATAAAGACAAGCCTTTTGTTTGGGGAACCGAACAAGAGTCTCCTTTCCGAACCCTCAAGCACATGCTTTGCAATGCTCCTGTTCTCACTCTACCCGCCGGAAATGACGACTTCATTGTCTATTGTGATGCTTCCAACCTTGGTCTTGGTTGTGTTCTTATGCAGCGAGACAAGGTTATAGCTTACGCCTCTCGTCAGCTCAAAATCCACGAGAAGAACTATACAACCCATGATCTCGAGCTAGGCACAGTTGTTTTTGCGTTAAAGATTTGGCAACACTACCTATATGGTACCAAGTGTACGATCTTCACCGATAATAGGAGCCTATAACACATCTTTGATCAGAAAGAACTTAATATGCGTCAACGCCGATGGGTAGAACTTCTCAACGATTACGACTGTGAGATTCGTTATCACCTAGGCAAAGCAAATGTTGTTGCCGACGCTCTCAGCAGACGGAGTTATTTGCTCAGCATTCGTGATACTCAGGCCCGCTACGACCTCGAAACCCTCATCCGCGAAGCCCAACATGCTTGTTTTAATGAACGCACTTTGAAGAAGGAACGAATCTACCACGATGGAGCCCAGCTTGTGAATAAGCCCAATGGGATATTCCATTATCTGGATCGAATTTGGATCCCTAAACGGACCGATTTACGAAAGATATTAATGGACGAAGTCCATAAGTCCCGATATTCTATTCATCCCGGTGCCGATAAAATGTACCAGGACCTTCGCTACACGTACTGGTGGCCTGGCATGAAAAGGGATATTGCTCTCTACGTTGGGAAGTGTCTGACTTGTGCAAGAGTCAAGGCTGAACACCAAATACCCTCTGGCTTACTCGAACAACCGCCGATCCCTGTGTGGAAGTGGGATAGTATAGCCATGGACTTCATAACCAAGCTTCCGCACACGTCATCAGGTCACGACAGCATCTGGGTTGTTGTTGACCGTCTAACCAAATCAGCTCACTGTTTACCAATATGAGAAGACTACAAGGTAGAACGATTAGCCCGAATCTACACAAACGAGATCATTTGTAATCATGGGACACCTCGCGACATCATCTTTGACCGTGATGCTCGGTTTACCTCGCGACTGTGGGAAACGTTTCAAGCAGCTCTCGGTACTACGCTTAATCTAAGTACCGCATTCCACCTTCAAACCGACGGTCAGACTGAAAGAACGATCCGTACTCTTGAAGACATGCTCCGTTCGTGTGTCATAGATTTCGGTGGTAATTGGGATGCATACCTGCGTTAGTCGAATTCTCGTATAACAACAGCTATCATTCCAGCATTCAAATGGCACCATTCGAGGCTTTATACGGAAGAAAATGTGGATCGCCTATTGTATGGCACGAGATCGGTCACTCGCAATTAACCGGTCCAGTGCTATTGCAAGAAACGACTGACAAAGTCCTCCAAATTCGAGACAACTTGTTGAAAGCTCAAAGTCGACAGAAAAGTTACGCCGATAGATGACGCAAGCCCCTTGAATTTGACGTTGGCGACTACGTACTCCTAAAGGTATCACCTTGGAAGGGTGTGGTCAGATTCGGAAAGAAAGGGAAACTGGCGCCTCGATATGCTGGACCTTTTAAGATTCTGGAAAGGATCGGAAAAGTCGCCTACAGACTCGAACTACCGGAGGAACTTAGTAACTTCCACCCGACTTTCCATGTGTCAAATCTCCGAAAGTGCCTAGCTGAGCATGATTTAATTGTACCTCTCAATGACCTTCAAGTAAACGAAACACTACACTTCCTGGAGAAGCCTGTCGAAATCATGGATCGCTAAACCAAGCAGCTCAGACGCTCGCGCATTCCTATTGTGAAAGTCCGATGGGAAGGCAAACGAGGCGCAGAGTTCACTTGGGAACTCGAAAGCGACATGAAGGCGAAGTACCCACAGTTGTTTGTTACGGCTTCGGCCTAATTTCCAGACGAAATTCCTTCAACTAGGGGAGGCTGTAACACCCCGTGTTTCGAAAGTCAAAATCAAAGTCAACGACCGATCACGCGACTTGACTGATAGTGAATTTCTTTTATGTGTTTAACTTTAGTTGTATTATGTGGAGTAAGTATCAATAATCACAGTAATCGACGTGTGTTATTCGCTATTTAATCGACGTACGACTGTGAACTGTAGGAAGTAACAATGCGATAAAGTCAACTAAACGCTAATCAATCTAATTTAATCAAACATCGAATCGCAATCGAACTCGCAACTCGAATTACGCATTGGTTATGGTTTTCCAATTTTCTGTCAGTGGATCTTGGAGAAGCCCATTGGGAAGCATTCTGCATTGTGTGACAGTATAAAGGAATTAACACCTTTTTCTAAATTTATGGCACGACTAAGTCTATTACTAGCTTGTTTCAATTCATAGTGGTGTGATATTGTGAAGAGAAGATAATTTACATCTTTTTTAGTTATCCATTAGCACCTTCCATGCACTCATGTATGAATTTTTTTATACATCAATAATCCATTCCAATCGTCAGGGCAAATTACATAAGGATAGCAGGTAGACGAGCAACGAACTGCGCCGCCATCCCTTTCTAAATAGAAAACCGTAATCTACTAAAAACAAAGCCTTACCCCTGAGGGGTCGAAAAGTTGTTGTGGACCACACGCTGAACTCTAGACAAGAACCGAACTGCCTCTGGCGCCAAGGAGCCGAACGTGTCAAATGCCAGGGGGACAAAGGCATGCTGATTATCCTCACAAGCTTTCGCGTGCTTTTCCACCTTTTTTTACTCTGCTTTCAGTACCGCTTGCCCCGCCACAAACCCATTTTCCCGGAACCCGGCTAGGGGGGATACACCTGTGAGATCGACACAAGCATGTTTCCCGCCCTTCCAACCAAACACTACAACAAAAATGGCTTTTTAGGACCTTTTCTGTGGGACGCTTGTAAAAGAGGGTCCTAAAAAACTATTTAATAGAATTAATGATCTTTTGGGGTCCTTTTATAATATACTCTACTAAACCGGTGTCCTAAAAAACTATTTAATAGGATGAATGATTTTTTGGGGTCCTATTATCATATAATTTAATAGGACACTTAAAATGTAGATCCTAATAAAGTACTTTATAAGACATTTAATTGTTAGTGTCCCATTATGTGGTACTATATTAGGACACTTGATCATCCGGGGTCCTATTATAACATAACTTAATAGGACACGTTGTAGTTAAGTCATAAATGTTCAGTGTTATACGACCCTTTCTAGTCGAAGTCATATTAGAACTTAACTTAATAGGACACTTGATACTTGGGTCTTATAACTTTAAACTTTGTAGGACGCTTAATCATTGTGGTGTTATTATAATACACCATAATAGGACACTTGATATTTGAGTCATAAAACATTAGTTTTATAGGACGCTTATTCGATAGAGTTTTATTATAATATAACTTAAAAAGACACTTGACACTTGAGTCTTATAAATTTAACATTTATGGGACGTTTAATCATTATGGTGTTACTATAATACACTGTAATAGGACACCTGAATTTGAGTCATAAAACATCAGTTTTATAGGACACTTATTCGCTAGAGTTCTATTATAACATAACTAAATAGTATACTTGACACTAGGGTGTTATAACTTTAACCTTTATAAGACGCTTAATCATTATGGTGTTATTATAATACACTGTAATAGGACACTTGATATTTGAGTCGTAAAACATAAGTTTTATAGGACGTTTATGTAAACTGTCGTATTTTTTTATACAAAATGTCCTAAATTTGGATCATAATGAAAAGTTAATACCTTATAATTTGATTTTAAACCTATAAATAACCTTAATACCTCAAAGCGTTACAAAATGAAAAGTTAATACCTTATAATTTGATTTTAAACTATTAGTACCTAAGTATGTTACTTTGTGCAAACCACAGGGACTAACTATGTAATTAACTCTTTTAAAAATTGTGGACACCCTTCATAAGTTAAAAGAAAGGGAAGGAGAATTTCTAAAATCTGTTTGGTTTCAAAAATTGTGGACAACCCTCATAAGTTTTAACGAGAAGCAACACACATACTTGAACAGTTGAACGACCAACTGAAACATTAAAATCCAGTTGGAAGCCTCATCTTGCCTGTTAATTTTCAAAGTCCAAATCTCATCTTGCTTGAAATCTGGTTGAAGTCGACTTCAACAACCAAAGTTGAATTCAGTATAGGCATTTTGAGGAGGTCTGGTCGGAATTCTCAGGCTAGACGGTATGGGGAGCGTCCCCCACCCGTCCAGGCCCGGCAACGAAGCAAACACCCCCCCCCCCCCCCCCCCCCGGTCCTCGTCCTCAGTGTCAGCCACAAGCCGTTTGAGACGGAGCAGAAAATGACAAAAAAATGGTGGGGTTTCGAGGCTTGTGACCGTTTGAATAAAAAAAATTAAATTCCAATTTCCATTTAAATTCCAACGGCCATTTGTAAAAATTTACCAAAATCATACCAAATATTATAAATGTTCACCACTTTTACACCATTTTTCACACCTTTTCACCCACTACAATCTCATATCTCTCTCACATTTTATAAAAACTCTTCACTTTTTATATAAACTCAACATTTTTTATACCATTTTTTACCCACTACCACCCCCATCCCTCTCTCAAAATTTACCATGTCTTCACCTTCTCCCAATTTTTCATCTTTTTCGTCTACGTGGTATTCAACATCTTCGGAAGAGAATGACACATTTTTCGAAAACATGATTATGTACGTGGCTCAGATCTTCATGGCGGATGATGAAGCGTCGTCCCAACGGCAAACTAGACGAGCAAAATTAAACCGAGACAAAGAAAGTAGTTTACTTTTTTTCCGTATGTTTATTTAAATTTAAAAATGTATTTTATAATGAATTCGATATATTTTTCGTTTTAAATATATAGCCGCCCACGATAAACTAGTGGCCGATTATTTTGCCGACGAACCCGTGTACACAGACGAGATGTTTCAGTTATTTTGGAACAACAAGATTTGAACATGTTCTCTCTACGTAACGAGTACACACATCATAACCTACAAGCGGACTTGGTGGAGTACATTTGGAACAACGCTCAAAACGAACCAGACGACCACATGCAGGATGAAGACTAGTAGCTTTTTTTAATATTTTTTTAATCCTTAGAATTTTTTTTAAGTTTTTTTTTAGTTTATGTTTTTTTTTAGTTTATATTTTTTTAAGTTATTAGGATTTCTTTTTAAAGTTTATGTTTTTTTTAAGTTTATGTAATGTTGTTTAATATTTAATGAAAATATTTTCTTATTTTATTTGTTAAATGTTAAAAAAAGTGGATGTTAAAAAAACATGTAAAATGGTGGGGTAGGATCATCCTCCCATTTCCATTGATTTTGTGGGATAGACCATTCTCAAGAGTATGGTGATGTGACGCCTAGGTGGCGGATCATTCTCCAAGGGAGGATCATCCCCATACCATGTAACCTCAAAAGGGCCTATTAGACCGTGGGGTATGGTGGGGCGGGGGTTTGGGGCATGGGTTGACACGTGGACTTCGAGCCCCCCAGCTGGTGAGTGACGTGTTGGGTCGGTATGGCGGGGCGTGGCTACCCCGCGTGGGTTGGCCAGTTTTAAAAAAATTAAAAAAAGGCCTAAAATTAAAAAATACACACAAAATTAAAAAAAAAAAGCCTAAAATTATTATTAAATTTTCCTAAAAATTACAAAATTCTACAAAAAAAAGATTACAAAATTAAAAAAAAAAGCCTAATGCGTTAGGTAGATTTCGAACAGGGCGAGTTTGACAAACGGCTTCCGCTCCTTGCCCCGCCACTCGATGGTGGCCACCGCCACCCGGTCTTCGAACAGGGCAAAACCGTTAAAGTGACCAAACATAGACGCTATGACCTAGCCAACCCAGCCAATGAGAGCCGGCCACGGAAGACCGCTAGGCACGCCCAACGCCCGGACTAAACCACCGCCCAAGGGGCCACGCCGAAACCCAAGCCCACCCGAGGAGGTAACTTGGGCGTTTGTATCCAACCCACGCCCCAACCCCCATCACATACCCCATAATCTTAAGTGGCTTTGATAAACTATGGTGGAGGCAATAATCGATAATGAACGGTATAAACAAACCCGTTTCCCCTCCTTTTGCCACAGTGGTTCGAACTAGTGCTATATGTATAATATGAGACAAAAGTTAATATAATTAATTAATTATGTACCCATTTTAGTTAGAACAAATATATTAGTTTATACAAGAAATTTACAAATAATTTATTTTATTATGAATTGTGATTCTCTAAAATTTAATTCTTCTTTACAATTTTTTTCACTTTCCCTCCTATTTCTCACCCACGTGGTTTTCCCCAAATTGATTTCAAACTCCCCAAAATTGAGCGCACACATTACGATCTTCACTCATTAGACTATGGGGTATGGGGCTTGGGTTGGGGCGTGGGTTTGGGTGTGGCCCCTTGGGTGGGAGTTTGAAGCCGGGCGTAAGGCGGGTCTAACAAGGTGACATGGCGGGCTCTCAATGGCCAAACCAAACTGGCCGTTGGGCTAGCCGTTGACCAACGGCTATGTTTAAAAAAAAATTAATTTTTCCTCTATAAATATCACACTTCAATTCCTATTTTTACCTCATTCAACCACAATAATCATCTTCAATTTCTATAATCATCACTATTCTCATTCTAGAAAACGAAAAATGCATCCTTATAATCGTGGTTATGACCCGAACAACCCGTTTGTATTCCAAGAAAATAATCCTAGCCCACCACCCAATCATCCAATGCCTCGTCCAGTTTTAATACACTCCCCTATGCCCGATATGGCTAGTTACGCATCGTATATCGGTGGTCGTGTGTTTACTAACTTCCCACACACCGACAATCTCATGAAGAACTTGCATTGGCGAAGGCTTGGTATCAACAATCTCAACATCCAACTTTAGGTATTTTTAAATATTTTCTAGCCCTTATTTTAATATTTATGGTTATTTTTTATATAACTTTGTAATATATTAAATTTTGTTTTTATTAAAATAGGAAATTCTCAACATCGAAGTCATTTGTGGGAAGCGATTAGTAAAGCATTCCATGAAGAACTGGGAAGGGAGACTTATCGTGAAAACGATAGCTTATCCTCGAAGTGGAGCGAGATAAGCGACCAACTTACAAAATTTAGTGGTTATTTAAATAAAGCAAAGCAAAACCCAAAAAGTGGTGAAACGGAAGCCGACTGTGTGACAAATGCAATGATTACATTCAAAACAAATGTGGGGTGCGACTTCCGTTTCATTTCATTCATTGTTGGGAGATTTGTAAGTTCTATCCAAAGTGGGCGAATATCCCCAGTGGTAGCGAAACGTCTTCCAAAAGGTCAAGGGTCTCGTCCCAAGCCCAATCTGGTGCACGAGATCAAGAGTTTGAGGACCTTTTGGATGATTCCCCAAACCGGCCTGAATATGGAAGAGATGCCGCAAAAAGGCGCGCTAAAAAATCAAGATCGGGTACGACATCGTCTTCTGCTGGGAGTTCGGGCTCGCGTAGGGGAATATACATCGATCAGTTGGATGACATTGGATGCAAGTTAGATACATTCAACGTATTCCAACAACAAAGGGCCGAACTTCGAAAGAGCAAAGATGCTAGAGATATCCTGAAACAAAAACGGGATGATTTGAAATTTCTATCCCAGCCCATTGATCACCTAGAGGGTGACGAGTTGCAACTAATCTTGGACATGAAGAAGAGATAAAGAACAAATATAAGCGTTAGAAATTTTTTATGTAATTTTCCTTATTTAAAAATATTAAAAAAATTAAATTTGTTGTTTTAAAAAAATATTCAAATATTCAGTTTGGGTCAGCCCATCTCCTTTAAAGGGGTTCTTTTTTGTCTTGTAATAATTTAATGATAAGAAACAAGTTAATGTGTGGGGAAGAATACTTGGCTCTATAGAGAAAGCTTTTGTTGTGCACTAACAAAAAACAAGAGGTCAAAGATGCATGATCCCTTATAGCCGAACTGACAAAAATACTGGTGAGGGACTAGCTGATTTTCATACTCAAAACCCGATATACCTTAATTGTTCTACCTGTATTGTAAACAAGCTGGTTATTTTATTCAGGTATTAGTTATATTCAGGAGTCCTATATGCTATCGTTAAAGAAATCATTGATACATTGGTAACATTAGAACCATATGTACTATAAGTTTTAATTTTTGCTAGTCTTTATGGTACTTATTAATATATAATATATCCCATACCCAGGAAAATGAAGCTGCAAAATTGACCTGTGGCGTTTTTCAATCTTGAAGTTAAAGATGCTTCGTAGTTGAGCTTGAAGGTTTCCAAAAGAAGTAAGTCAAGATTTAACCTTTTTGGCTTGATTTTGATTTTATAAATTGACTATTTTGTGAGTTTTGTATCTACAAATCAAGGAGTTGAAAAATAAAAAAATAAAAAATTCAGAGTAGAGCCCCAAATTGTTTTACTTTGCTTTGATTCCATAAATCTGATCCGCCACTGCATATTCACTAGATATCGTCTTCGCAAAGACTATGCTACTAGACTGATTAATGTTATGGAGTATGAGGAACATGAGAAACGAGCATGGAGTGTTGATTTCTCACGTACTGAACCTACAATGCTAGTATCTGGTAGTGATGATTGCAAGGTACTTCGCTTTTGGTGGGGATGTGTACTCATTTTTCTTCTGGTTTCTTAATGCATTGCATAATATCCAACAGGTAAAGATTTGGTTTACCAAGCAAGAGACAAGTGTTGTTAATATTGACATGAAAGCAAATATTTGTTCAGTCAAGTATAATCCTGGATCTAGTTATCACGTTGCAGTAAGTTTTTACACATTTAAAAGCTTATCTGTCTGTATACATTCATTCGCTTATTGGCACCTTGCAGGTGGGTTCTGCATTCGTTATTATGACCTCAGAAATATAAGTCAACCATTGAAGTAGTAGTGGATATCAGGTATATATTTTTCTATAAATGGCTATTGAACAACAAAATATAGGTTTTTTATAGTATGTTGAATGAATGCCTACAAGGTGTTTGATAAAATGTCTGAGTGAGTGTTGAAAACACAGTGGTCTTCATAATTTAATAAAGACAATGGCGGCATATGTAGATGTTGTTTGCTTAGAACAATGATACAAATAACTTAGATTAGATGATGCAATAGGGTATGTTTCATCAAATGGAATACTAATTGTTATTGTGAATGTTACGCATGTATATAGACAAATGATAGTGTATGTTTCCCTTTGAATTGATTCATCAAGTCACTTACATACACCATGGAAGAATTGTAGAATGATTATCATTTCTTCAAAGTTGCTGTCACATGCAAATTTCTTTTTTTGCTCTCTCTACTTTTACCTAACAATAGAAGACTTAGAAGTATAGATAGTTGAAGTGTGAAAAAAAATAGTGTAGGCTTCCAGCTACGGCGTTGGAACGTGAATTGACTGTATAAAGTTAAATATTTTCAATGATTAACTCTTGAAAATTATTTCAATAAAAGCGCTATTAAACTTTCAAAATTAAGCAAAAAAAATATATTTATGTTTCATATGACAAAGAATCATTTATGATGATATATTTTTAAGTGGTTTGAAACCACAATAAAAACTTGGTTACTTAGTTACATGAAAGTATCAAGGTCTTATCACTTAGGTACTGCAGTAGTATTCAACATTCGCTCTAGTGGTTATTTTGATATGATTTTATTCTTGGGCATTGCCATATATTGTTAGTTTGCTACCTACGTATTTATAGCTTTTAACTGTGGAATGCCATTGTAGAATGTTGGAGTTATTGTTTAAATCGTTTCAAAGTAGTTGACATTGTATTAGATCATTTTTGTTGAATAGGCAAAACATGGGATTGACAATTTGGAGTAGGGATGAGCACGATACCCGTTCGGTACTAAACCGGTACCGGTACTGAAATACGGGGAAAATTGGTATCGGTACCGGGCTCGGTACTGGTACCGGAATACAAGGAAAACTGGTACCGGTACCGAATATACCGGTTCTGTACCGGTGTTTTATTATTTTTCAGAATTTTTATTTTTATTTTTAAGAGTTTTATTGGATTTTTTTTAGAATTTTTAGAATTTTTTGGAACTTTTTTAGAAATTTTTTTATTTTTTAGAATTTTTTTTTGAATTTTACATTTTTTTTTGTTGGACCATAGATCGGATCATGATCCATTTAAGTTGGATCATTAGTGGATCGGATCATGATCCGATCCATATCCATCCATTGACAGGCCTAGTTTCAACTAACAATGGTTAGTTTTAAGTTAACTAGGACCATTGGGAAAATATTTTAAAAACGTGGGATTATTATATACCAAGAGTAAAGGTAGGATTATTGTGTACAAGATTGTAAACGTGAGATTATTAAAAACCAAGTATCCTTAGTTTTTCTATAAAAATGTTAGCCTGCTAGTGTAAAACGTTATTAATTTTTTTGTAAAATGATTTTTTTGCACTATTATGACTAGAGTTTAATAAACATTTGTTGAAAACTAAAATCTAGGTAGGAGATGGAGTTTTCCTCAAAAGCATTCTAAACTCTACCGAGACTCTAGCAAGAGGAAGGGTCCAGAGCTTGGACCCAAATGATCTAGTTGGTGGTACAGAGATTGGACCAGAATGGTGTGAGGTAAACGTTCAAGTACCAATAAAAAAGATGAAAACTTGGTAAGACCATATGGTTTATTTTCTACAATTCAAGATTGTATTGGTGCATCCATCGCATGGCCCTATCCATTCATCTCGGTATGTATTTGTTAAACTTGTGATACAAATAATTTTAATATCATGGAACTTAATGCTTATACATGGATGGTTTATTGTAGGTAGTCCATGAGGATTGAGGACGCATGATGACTCAAGATTTTATGCTTCTTATTTCTTTAATTGCTTTTAATTTCTTTGTTAAATGTTAAGACTTTATGTTAGATAATGTTATAACTTATTTATGGTTAGTGTTTTTGTTATGAACATGCTTATTTGAATTATAATGAAGTTTTATTTCTTTCATTAGTTGATGTTATACAATAACTATTAGGATGTTATATGCTGATGGTCTATTTATAAAATTGGTTTTATAATCTTATTTGGGATATTAGGACCATTCTCTTGATATTAAAGTAGCTATAACGTTATATCATAATGATCCTATAAATTAATTTTTAAGGACGCTTGTATGTGTATCAAAAGATTAAAAGTAGGTAATCACATATTAGAACATTGTAAAAGTGTCCTAATATGTTCTTTTTAGGACGCTATTTAAGTTGTCTATAGGCATATTATGTTACCATAAAATTGGTTTCATAATCTTATCTGATATATTAGGACCCTTTTCTTGGTACTAAATTAGCTATAATGTTACATCATAAGGGTCCTATCAATTAATTTCTAAGGACGCTTGTAAGTGTATCAAAAGATTAAAAGTATGTAACCACATGTTAGAACATCGTAAAAGTGTCCTAATATGTTTTTATTAGGACACTATTTTGGTTGTTCAAAGACATATTACGCGACCATAAAATTGGTTTCATAATCTTATTTGAGATGTTAGGACGCTTTTTTAGTTCCGGGACTTATTACGACCCCTTTACATGAAACGCTTTTACCGTTGGTCCTATTAAATGAAAGGTCCTATAAGATAGCATTTTAGGACTCTTTTGCGCGTACTAAAAACCCAGTTTTCTTGTAGAGAAAAACTAGCACGTCAGCCGGGCGTAGGGTGGATCTCCCCTCCGATGGGTCTGTAAGAAAAATTAACCGGTGCCTCTTTCTTTGCAGAGATCCCTGCTCGTCTGAGAATATCCACTAACGCGTCTCGAACAAAGTCATGGCGATACTTAAACCTCGGTAACTCTCTACAGTGTAACGCATGCTCCCCGTATTTATCCAGGCATGTTTTACGGCAGACTGGGCAAGTTTCATCATTCGGGGACATGGGGATCATTAAACGGTACTTAAGGATTGACCGGTACTCCACCGCTGACATACGTTGACCCAAACCTTCAATAGGAATAATAGTTAAGAAATCCTGAGCGTGAGGCCTCTGTAGGCATTCGATGACGGCTTTCTGGCGGGGGGACAAATGGAAAGCTTCTCCCAAACTTTGTGCGATTCGACAACAAAGGGCATTAGCCAAAGTTTTCTGTGGCTTTTTGGGGGCGGTGTCCTTGTTAGAGAAACCGCCGAGATCAAAGTCAGGTAGAGATTCATGCAAGTGTTCCAAGGCACTGGCATAATCCGGATCAGTGTTAGCAACCCCACTATTACGTAAGATGTGGTCCTGCAACTCCCAAGATTGAGACCTGGAAGCCACAAAGGCTTAGGCAGCCACATCCCGGGCCGAGAGAAGGCCCAACCCACCAAGCCGCATTGACAAGGTCGCGATCCGCCACTGTAGTTCACCAAAAAAAGGACCCCCACATACGACAATGGCTTCTATTGCCTCCCGAAGACCTTTATCAAAACATGAAACAACATCATCCACAAAGGAGGGCTGGCAAGTTCGCAAACCAAATAGCAACTTTGCAACCCCCACACAAGATCTAAGCAAGAGGAGTTCGCTTTGAGGATCCCCAACAAGGGAAGGTGTCCCATAATGTCAACAGCACGCATTGCCCTCTTAGCCGATAGACCACTAATAAAACTGGCACCACGGCTGACTGCCCCTCCTAGCAGTTTAACACCTCTCTCAGGCCTCCCAATCTCACTGGGGAAAAGCTCTGGCCGGACCTTCACCCCGTTGCATGTCGGACAAAATACTTAGGTTTTTCTAATATTAAGTCGTAGCCCCAAGACTGAGCCCTCCGAACCGATGATGTCGAGAGCTTTAGCAACCTGAACAGCGCCCCCGATAATCGTCCCGTAGTCCAAGTACCAAGCATGGAAGGGGAGTTTACAGTTTTCCTGCACCTGAAGCACTAAGGGGTGTAAGGCTACGACAAAAAGCAAAGGTCCCAAGGGATCCCCTTGCTGCACCCTTGTGAATGCCCCGATACGGTCATTCCCCATGTATAGCCTAGCAGGCTGAGCATACAGAAATTGAACCCATGGGAATATTGAGGGGCAATGGCGATGGACCTCGCGAAGAAAAACCGAACGATCAACTAAGTTGAAGGCGTTGGAAAAATCAACCGTAAGCATGGCTAGCGAGCCATCTGAATGAAAACAATTAAGGAACCTGTTAGCGCTGTGCAGCACCGCCTCTGCCCCATTGGGGGCCCCCACCCCAACTTGGTAGTTCCCCAAGTACTTAACAGCTTCTTTCCCAACTTTCTTCATGGCTACTTTGGAGACTAATCTTCTCCAAATTTCCCCCACAACAATGGGGCGAATTCCATTATCAGGCTTCAATAAAGGGGTTAGGGGTGCCGAAGCAACAAAATCCGCGAGCACCTTAGGACATAATCCCCCTAGCCAAAGGTTTACCACTTCAGTGATGGCAGTAAGCAGTCCTGAGGCAGTCGCCGACCCCTCGCCGCTAAGAGTGTCCAACAGGTGTTGGGCCCGGAAGCTATCACGCCCACAAGATGTCCTTTTCGGGAAAGATTTCACACACCTGTGGACGCAGTTTGCATCAATGAATAACGCAGGTTGTGAAAGAGGGATTGAAGGGAGGTTCGGGGGCAGCGCGAAGGGATGTTTGTCGATAAGGGCTTGCATGGTAGATTCCCCCTGGTGAGCAACCCCACTGGAACACAACACCTTAACTGCAACAGTGAAGCGACCATCACTCACTTTCCTGAGACATTGCTTGATGTTGGGGCTAACCTCCTCAGTTATTTCCCGTTGTGCCTCCCCCCCACGCACGACCCATTCTCCAGTATCGGCAAGGAGGGAATTGACCAAAACCTATAACAACCCTCCAAAATATTTTTCTGACACCCCTAATATAATTAAAATATCCCAATATGTCTTAAAATACACCCATACGCGAAAACAGGGCCAGAATACCTTTATTTTTATTAAAATTAATTAAAAATGATTTTTTATGGTCTCTCGCGGGGCTCGTAAGCCACCTCTTTGACCTACGCGGGCCACGACAGCTTGGAGTCAGGGCCGCACCCGGTACCGCCACGTGTCGGACGCTGTTGAAGCTAGTGTGATGACTGGTCCAGGCTAGGGCCTACCAGCCTACTACGCGGGCCGCGTAGACCTTGGCCTGAGTTTACGCGGGGCGCGACAAGACCAAAATCAGGCCTTATAAGTAGAGGGCTTCGGCTTTCATTTTTCCGACGCTCACAATCTCTTTCTCTCTCGAATTACTATATAGTAGGCATAATCTCCGGGTATAATACCCCCTAATTAACGAATTTCTGCTCTGTTGTAAGTATTATAACCCCGGTTACGTATTAGATACGCTGCCCGATTGATCCAGGGTTCCGTAATGGCTGTCGTGGTTCTGGCCGACGTAGTCGTTGGAATGCCGTCTCGGGGATGGTATTACTAATGTAAATATTGGGTTATTATACTAACATATGTACATTGTGTAAATTATAGATAATCACCAGGAAACCTCACAGAAAACCTAAGACAGCAAAGTGAGTAATCTCCTTTTTGTAAACTGTTTTTACAAAACCTTAAATATTTTACATTGTGATTAAGCAGTGATTGAGTCTTTGTAATTCTTCAATTACTGCCGGTATTATGGGGTTTTGTATACATTACTTGATAACCTTCACAATTGAACAACGGGTTAGCCAATGTATGATATGACCATAGCCACAGATACGGTCGAGTGGCAAGTACTGAATGAGTAATTGTGTAGTTATAAACATTGTAATCGCTCTCAATACTGTGTTAATCGATAAAACTCTTCTTGATTAAAATGGGATTCACTCACCAGTATTTCCCACTGACAAAATGTTTTTAAACGCGTTTCAGGTAACAAAATGTGAGAGCCAACTAGAAGCCAGCTGGATAGTACTGAAGGCTTGGAGAAAGTGGCTATAAAAGTTACCTAAATAAAAGAAGATGTTTTATTAAATAAAATAAAATAGAGATTATCTCTATAAATCAGTTTGTAATAAAAACATGGGTTTTATCCCAATATGTTTAATATTATAAAAGTGTGGTATTTACTCTGATAAATATTTCCTAACTACGGTCCTGATGAAATTTCCGCTGCCAAATTGATAAACAAACGATACCACCAAAACTGGTCTCGCGGCCGCCCGTTTCCGGGACAGATAGGGGGCGGGGGTTGCGACAGAAGGTGATATCAGAGCTAAGCCACTGATTCAGCCACATAAGTGTTCTGCTAACACCAAAATATTATTTAAATTGTTTGGAAATTAATTATGAAAATACGTGCATATCTGTATATTATTGTTGTGTGTTATTTGATTATTTGTTAGTTTACAGTATGAGTGATCAAGGACCCTCAGACGCATATCGTCAGTTGTCCGATTCACCTAGGAGTGAAGGTACCTCTTCACAGCCTGCCCTCTTTGGGTATGCAGCTGATAATGATGAAGGGATGTTTGTGTTTAAGGCTCAGTCTGAAGAGCCATTCCCTCAGAAAAAGAGAGGATGGTTGAGTAAGGGAGCACACGAGCGTAGGAAAAGAATGCGAAAGTTGCAACAGCAGAGAGTCCTAGCAGCAGCTAAGCGAGAGTCAGATGTCCATACACAGGATATGCTTAATAGGAGCCTAGCCAATTTTCATATCCTAGGATACACAGCTGCCGATCCAAATCTGGAACAACTAGTAGCCCCACATCCCTTACCTTTATTCCCCACTGGGCCGATGGAGATAGAAAACAACCCCGAAAACCAAGTCTAAATGCATAATTTCAACCCTGAGGAGATACCTAGGATACCAGCCCCTAATCCCTTAGACCCAGATTATGATCCATGGTTCGATGGTCATAGGGATTATGTGCCACGCTATCATCTAAATGACGAACCCATGCCAAACTTAGCAGCCTATCCAGGTCTGGACCCTCTAGATCCCTACTACGATAACGATGAATACATTAGGGAGATCTTAGAGAATCTGTACCCTCAGGAGGAGCCCATGCCCCAGTACCAGCACCTGCACCCCCAATGAGTGCAGAAAATGTGCAAGAGCTCCGAACTTTCGGAGAAGAGATTTTAGAGAGTAGTGAGAGGATGAGGCAGGTAGGAGAGCGACTCGTCTGGAAGTACGACGAGCGCAATATGGATTACTGGATGAATCCATATCAATGAAGGTGATGATGGAATTGGTAATAATAATAATATATAATATGTTTGTATGAATATATATATATATATATATATATATATATATATATAATATGTGTAATAATAATAATATATGTTGTAGTATAGACCACTTCGTGGTTAGCGATGCATAGTAATATTGTAATTTTAATTCCAGTCTTAATGTGTATTAGACGCATACTATATAAGAAAGAGTAAAGTCGCAATGCTCGACGCTTTTGACCAATATGTGTGTTGGGTGGTTGTTGCTTAAATTATTAATTATTCTGTGATATTAATAATTGATAAATGTTTAAAATTCAGATGGACGACGAAGTAAACCAGGAAAACCAGAATAACGATAACCAGAGTAACAATAACTTGGATAATGAAAACCCGAACAACAACAATAATGGAAACCAAATAGATAACAGTGCCATGCAACATATAGTGGCACAAGGGATAATAGATGAGATGCCTTATATTATCAAAACGGTTAAGGAAGCAGAAAATAAAATTAAACATGATAGTAAACGACCCTCTGAACCTGAAAACAGCGTGAACAATGGACCCGTACTTCAAGTGCCCATTCCCAAAAGAAGAAGAACCGTGTCTTACGGTTGTTCTTATAAAGAATTCTGGTTTTGTAAACCAATGGAATTCTCGGGCAATGAAGGGGCCGTTGCATCTCTACGCTGGATAGAAAAGACTGAGGCAGTCTTAAGAATAAGTAAATGTGCGGAAGAGGATAAGATAATGTTTGCTTCCAATCTGTTTAAGAATTCTGCACTAGAATGGTGGAACACTATCCTCCAGTCTAGGGGAAGTGATAGAACATACAATATGGAACGGGGGGAGTTTAAAAACATGGTAGAAAGGAAATTCTGTCCTCCTAATGAAAAGGAACAGATAGCAAATAAATTCCTAAACCTTAGGATGACTGGAGTAGATAGTAAGGGTTATACTACATTATTCTTTGAATATGCCCGAATAGTACCAACCCTTGCATCGCCAGAACCAATATTAATCTCCCGTTGCATCTGGGGATTAATTGGGGAGATAAGGTATGTAGTCAAGGCAGCTAAACCCCAAACCATAGAAGAAGCTGTAGAACTAGCACACATCTTGACAGATGAATTAGTCCGTACACGAGAAGAGGATCAAAGGAGGAACCTAACCCAGAAGCTTACCCAAGAATTCCGTTCTGGAAATTCTAACTGTAGGAAAAATATAGGTTCTACCTCTGCACCCTATTGCAAGTATTACAAAAGGAAGCATTCAGGAAGATGCTCCATGTACTGTAACTTCTCCAAAGTGTCGGGACACAAGGAAGAAGACTGCAGGAAGAAAAACAACATGATATGCTACAACTGTGGAGAACAAGGTCATATCAAGCCTAACTGTCCAAAGCTAGCTCCAGCCACGAACACCAAGAATACTAAAAATGCTAGAGCATTTGTTCTTACTGCAGTAGAAGCAAAGATGATCCAGGATGTGATCGCCGGTACGTTTTTAGTTAATGATGTTTTTGCTAAAGTATTATTTGACTCTGGTGCGAACCAAAGTTTTATTAATACTTCATTTTGCAAATTTCTTAATCAATCATTAACTAAACTCTCACAAGAATGTCTAGTAGAGATAGCAAATGGGGAAACCATTAAGATTTCTGAGATCTTGCAGGGAGCAAGAATAGAAATTTTAAATCAGAAATTTATTGCAAACCTTTACCCAATGAATCTGGCAGGATTTGATGTTGTGTTAGGAATGGATTGGTTAATAGCCAATAAAGCCAGTATTTTATGTGATCAAAAGTCAATTCAAGTAAATTCACAAAGGGGTGAAAAGATCACAATTAAAGGAAATAAAACCTCTAGATCCACAAAGTTCATCTCTGTGATGAAAATAGCAAGTTATATAAGAAAAGGGTCATTAGTGTATTTGATTTCTATAATCACTAACACTAAAGGAAAAGAATTAAAAGATATTCCAGTAGCATCCCAGTTTTCAGATGTATTTCCAGAAGAGCTACCAGGGCAACCTCCAGACAGAGAAGTGGAATTCAGAATCCATTTGATACCAGGAACCGCTCCAATTGCCAAAGCACCTTACCGTTTGGCACCCGCAGAAATGCAGTAACTGAAGAAACAGTTAGATGAATTGTTGGAGAAGGGATTCATATAGCCAAGTTCATCGCCATGGGGAGCACCGATTTAATTCGTTAAAAAGAAGGACGGATTAATGCGTATGTGCATTGACTACCGTGAATTGAACAAAGTCACGATTAAGAATCGGTAACCATTACCAAGAATCCATGATCTGTTTGACCAGTTGCAAGGAGCACGATTTTTCTCTAAAATCGATTTAAGGACAGGATATCATCAATTAAAGGTACAGGAAGAGGACATTCCTAAGACCGCTTTCAGAACAAGGTATGGCCATTAAGAATTTACTGTCATGCCATTTGGTTTAACCAATGCCTCAGCTGTATTTATGGACATGATGAACCGAATATGTAAGCCATATTTGGATAAATTCATAATTGTCTTTATAGATGATATTCTTATTTATTCCAAAAGCAAAGAGGAACATGCAAAGCATCTGCAGGCACTTCTAAGTTTATTGAGAAAAGAAAAGCTTTATGCTAAGTTTTCGAAGAGTGAATTTTGGTTAGAACAGGTACA
Source organism: Helianthus tuberosus (assembly GCA_030545235.1). Taxonomy (NCBI): domain Eukaryota; kingdom Viridiplantae; phylum Streptophyta; class Magnoliopsida; order Asterales; family Asteraceae; genus Helianthus; species Helianthus tuberosus. The sequence continues at coordinate 32,645,297 of CM060450.1, read as the reverse complement.
ATTTCTTGGACATCTAGTTAATCATGAAGGAATTCATGTAGAGCCCACCAAGATTGAGGCGATTACCAAATGGAAAACCCCTGAATCACCAACCGAGGTTAGAAGTTTCTTAGGATTGGCCGGTTATTATAGAAGATTTATTCGAGATTTTTCTAGAATAGCCATTCCCTTAACTAAGTTAACCTGTAAATCTATTAAGTTTGAATGGGGACCAAAACAAGAAGAAGCCTTTAGAATCCCTAAGCAAAGATTAACCCACACACCCATACTAGCATTACCAGAAGGAACTGAGGATTTTGTAATCTCTTGTGATGCTTCTAAGTTAGGTTATGGATGTGTGTTAATGCAATGTCAGAAGGTTATAGCTTACGCCTCTAGACAACTTAAGAATCATGAAGAGAATTATTCAACCCATGATCTAGAGTTAGGAGCCATAATTTTTGCCCTTAAAATTTGGAGACATTACCTATACGGTAGTAAGTTTACCATTTTCACCGACCATAAGAGTTTAAGGTATGTTTTTGGGCAAAAGGAGTTGAATATGAGACAAAGACACTGGATGGAGATACTTAGTGATTATGATTGTAATATCCAGTATCATGCAGGAAAGGCAAACGTAGTAGCTGATGCTTTAAGCCGAAAGTATCATGAAAAGCCAAAAAAAGTACGTTCTCTTAAGTTAAATTTGCAAGTAGATTTAAATGATCAGATTAGAAAAGCACAAAAATCAGTAATCAAGGATGATACTGAAAAGTTGAAAGGAATGATTAAGGAATTAGAAAGGAACAGATGGAATATGGAGATTCCATAAGAAAAGAATGTGGATACCTAAATTAGGAAACCTACGTTATCGTATATTAGAAGAAGCCCATAAGTCTAAGTATACGATGCATCCTGGAAGTGATAAGATGTATCAGGACTTAAGAAAGAATTTTTGGTGGAGAGGAATGAAAAAGAATATAGCAGCATATGTTGCAAAGTGTTTAACTTGTTCACAAGTCAAAGCTGAACATCAGAAACCTTCAGGCTTACTGCAACAGTTAGAAATGCCTGTTTGGAAATGGGAATTGATAACAATGGATTTTGTTACCAAATTACCCAAAACAAGAAAAGGTAATGATACAATTTGGGTGATTGTAGACAGACTAACCAAGTCAGCTCATTTCCTACCAATGAAAGAAACTTTCTGTATGGAACAGTTAGCTAAATTATATGTAAATGAAATAGTTTCACTACATGAAATTCCTCTCTCAATTGTTTCTGACAGAGATAGTCGTTTTACCTCTTATTTTTAGACAAGTTTCCAAAAAGCAATGGGAACCAAGTTGAATCTAAGCACCGCTTATCATCCTCAAACGGACGGACAAAGCGAAAGGACAATTCAGACAATGGAGGACATGCTTAGAGCTTGTGTAATTGATTTCGGAGGTAATTAGGAAGATCATTTACCATTGATAGAATTTTCTTATAATAACAGTTATCACATAAGTATCAATGCTGCACCATTCGAAGCACTTTATGGACGAAAGTGTCGAACGCCAGTCTGTTGGGCAGAAATTGGAGAAAAGCAACTATCTGGACCTGAGATAGTACAAGAAACAACAGACAAGATTATTCAAGTCAAGGAACGACTGAAAGCAGCACGTGATCGACAAAAGATATAACAACCCTCCTGAATTTTTTCCGACGCCCTAATATATTTTAAAATACCCCTATATGTCCTAAAATACATCCCGTATGTGAAAACCGAGCCCAAAATATGATATAGAATTAAAAATAAAATAAAAACAAAAATTTTATATCGCTCGCGGGCCGCGTAAGACCACATAAGGGTCTACGCGGGGCGCGACAGATCATGAACGCGGCTAACCCTTAAGCCAACACGTGTCCTCAACGTGTGAACCTACTAAGTGACCCGGAAAATCTACACCGTAGACCCTCTACTACGCGGACTGCGTAAGCCTTAAGCTTACCTTACGCGGGCCGCGAGAGAACCAGATTTCAGCCCTTTATAAGAGGGCATCGGGCCTTCAGTCGAAATTCGCTCACAAACGTTTTCTTTCTTTAATTCTGAAGTATAGGCAAAATTATCGGGTATAATATCCCCCTAAATAATGAGATTCTGCTCCGTTGTAAGTATCATAACCCCTGGATACGTATTAGATACGCTGCCCGATTGATCTAGGGTTCCGTAACGGCTGTCGTGGTTCTGCCCGACGTAGTCGTTGGAATGCCGTCTCGGGGAGGGTATTACTAATGTTAAAATGGGTTATTATACTAACACGTGTGCATTTGTGTAATTTATAGATTGTCACCAGGAAACCCTAAATGATAATCTAAGACAGCAATGTGAGTAATCTCCTTTTTGTAAATTGTTTTTACAAAACCTCACACGATTAATTATATATTAAACAGTTATTGAGTATTTGTAAGGATACAATTATCGTCGGTATGTTGGGGTTTTGTATACAAAATTTGTTTCTGCCTCTACAGATTGAAGACATAAAAGTTAAGAACCTCAAGCACAAGAGATTAGTTCAGGTCAAAGTGAAATGAGACTCCAAAAGAGGACCAGAATACACATGGGAGCTTGAATCAGAAATGCAAAGGAAATATCCACACATGTTCCAGTAGATCTCGAGGACGAGCTCTAAAACAAGGTGGGGAGGATATAACAACCCCTCCAAAATATTTTTCTGACACCCCTAATATAATTAAAATATCTCAATATGTCTTAAAATACACCCCATACGCGAAAACAGGGCCCGAATACCTTTATTTTTATTAAAATTAATTAAAAATGAATTTTTATGGTCTCTCGCGGGGTGCGTAAGCCACCTCTTCGACCTATGCGGGCCGCGACAGCTTGGAGTCAGGGCCGTACCCGGTTCCGCCACGTGTCGAACGCGTGTTGAAGCTAGTGTGATGACTGGGCCAGGCTAGGGCCTACCAGCCTACTACGCGAGCCGCCTAGACCTTGGCCTGAGTTTACGCGGGGCGCGACAACACCAAAATCAGGCCCTATAAGTAGAGGGCTTCGGCTTTCATTTTTCCGACGCTCACAATCTCTTTCTCTCTCGAATTACTATATAGTAGGCATAATATCCGGGTAAAATACCCCCCTAATTAACGAACAACTGCTCCGTTGTAAGTATTATAACCCCGGTTACGTATTAGATACGCTGCCCGATTGATCCAGGGTTCCGTAACGGCTGTCGTGGTTCTGCCCGATGTAGTCGTTGGAATGCCATCTCGGGGAGGGTATTACTAATGTAAATATTGGGTTATTATACTAACATATGTACATTGTGTAAATTATAGATAATCACCAGGAAACCTCACAGAATACCTAAGACAGCAAAGTGAGTAATCTCCTTTTTGTAAACTGTTTTTACAAAACCTTAAATATTTTACAATGTGATTAAGCAGTGATTGAGTCTTTGTAATTCTTCAATTACTACCGGTATTATGGGGTTTTGTATACATTACTTGATAACCTTCACAATTGGACAACGGGTTAGCCAATGTGTGATATGACCATAGCCACAGATACGGTCGAGTGGCAAGTACTGAATGAGTAATTGTGTAGATATAAACATTGTAATCGCTCTCAATACTGTGTTAATCGATAAAACTCTTCTTGATTAATCTGAGATTCACTCACCAGTATTTCCCACTGACAAAATGTTTTTAAACGCGTTTCAGGTAACAAAATGTGAGAGCTAAGTAGAAGCCAGCTGGACAGCACTGAAGGCTTGGAGAAAGTGGCTATAAAAGTTACCTAAATAAAAGAAGATGTTTTATTAAATAAAATAGAGATTATCTCTATAAATCAGTTTGTAATAAAAACATGGGTTTTATCCCAATATGTTTAATATTATAAAAGTGTGATATTTACTCTGATAAATATTTCCTAACTACGGTCCTGATGAAATTTCCGCTGCCAAATTGATAAACAAACGATACCACCAAAACTGGTCTCGCGGCCACCCGTTTCCGGGACAGATAGGGGGCGGCGGCTGCGTGACAAAACCTCAAAACCAGAGCCCTCCTTCCACATAGCTAAGGCCCGCAAAATACTATCACATTGTAAAGACTTTCGATTACCCGACCTTTGCTCTTGCCTAGAAGACGGCTTAACCACCTTAAGGGTACAACGGGGTAAGAGCAAGAGTTTGACCCAACTTTCAACAGTTCTAGAGGAAGCTACTACTTTATGGATGACACCTGTCAAAGCTTGTGCAAATGCCAAACGACAGCTTGGGGGGATGCTCTTAACAGTTCGGACAGGAAAGGAGAAAACACGTTCAAGGAGAGTGACATCTCCCATCACTCCCTGCGGGGTCCTAAGCTCAAAAACCATCACAGGATCTTGGGGCCTTGGGATCCCCACGCAAAATCCTCATCAGACCCGAATTTTCTAGAGAACGTGAAAACACCATCAGGATGATGACACCCCCTACTAAGTGCGTGTGTTTTCATGCACCTCCCACACAACCAATATCCAAAAACTCGCAGGGTTTCCCCAACATTCGAAAACAATTCTAAATCCTTAGAAAGCGCATCTTGAAGGGATTCTTTACGATCACCTTTAAAATGAAATTGCTGAAAATGCGAGATCAATCTGTTATACCAAGAAGACCCATGCTTGCCGTCTTTACACTCGTGGAAGTTCCTGAAGGGGCATAGCCACACTCCATTGCACGAGGTGGAGCCAACATCCCCTTTAGAGGCATTGGATACCATGCTCCTACCCTTGGCAGAGCCCATTGTAAACAATCAAAACCGAGAAGTGATAACAAGTCCTCCTGGTCGAGGTGAGGAGGAGGTCAGGTATCAACCCACCCAAGAAACGAAGGAGAGGAAAGCAACCTACAGTTGCTCACACTCCCAGACACCCCACCAAGAAAGAGCTACGTCATGAGTGCACGACTTGCGGCAAATCCCAATTTTAACTTGAACAAGAATTAATCACCCAAGAGCCCTAAAATGTTCCCCTTTTGATCCAACCAATTGCAAAGATATTAATCAAACAAACAAACGAAGAGTTAATTTTTACCTCGGTTGACCTGAGAAATTGAAGTGAATTTAACGAGATCATGAGTGGGATGAGGGAGGATTTGTTTTTTTTAAGAATCAATTAGCACAGAACAAAAGATATTATAGCTGAAATAGTGAAATTAGGGTTTATACGCACGGCGACGGTCGTGAATTAGTGTAGACTAAATCGGTAAAATGTGAAATTGAATACGTAACAATGAAACTAGACTTTGTAACCCTAAGTCAGAAAGAAAACAAGGCCAAAAGATTTAAGGGATAGATCTATGGAAGAAAACAAGCAAAGTGGAAACATTCAAACAGATAAACCATGAACGAAGATATGTTTAAATTATTTTCAAACAGATAAACCATGAACGAAGATATGTTTAAATTATTTAAATGATTAAAAGGAAAGAAGACACCACCGGAACAGAAGACCAATTCAGAGACCAATTATTTACATGATATTTATTTAAAGCAAAAATGAAAATGTTAAAAAACGCTTTATACATTCTATTGCTTATTGAAGATCGGAATTACATGAAGAAAAAAAAAAGGAATCAAAGAAGAAAAAAAAAGAAGAAAAGAAAAGAATTCATATGTTTAAATTGAAGTCTTAATTACTCTTATTTGAATATAAGAAACGGTCAATTAGTTAAGGAAATGTATTTTTTTTAATGGTAATGGTTACTCACTCTTAATTTACATCAAATTAATCCTAATCCACTCTTTGTTAAGGATTGAACCCAAAATCTCCTATTAAGAGACAAGAGTCTCTACCAATCGAGCTAGTCCCACACTGGCAAATGTATTTTATTTAGCCATGTTTATATGCATATAAAATTGCATTGAATTATGCGTACATTTTATTAATTGTTAACTGTTTTGGTTAATTAAATTAATGGCCGATCAATATATTTTAACTATTCTTGATTTTGCTCTTCCACCTCTATCATGTTCTGGATAATAGCTTCTTTGGCGGTCACTAGAAATCCTGGCCAGTCCCTGCGTTCAGACAAAACTTTAGTTAGTGAAACTCATTGCGACTCCTAACCATCATGCAAAAGCTAACGATGCGTTGTAATTTCTAATGTAGAAATCTTGATGTTTTTTATGCATGCTCATGTTGGTATCCAAGCATGCAATTAACGTAGTTGCATATAATGATTAATGACATTTTAAACTAGACATCCCTTGATGCATTAAGACTTATACACTGTATAATTCGATCTTACGAGCCTGATCAATGAACATTTTTCATGCACAGATGTGGATAGTTAATGCAATATGTAGGGGAACCAATGCAGAAAACTAAATATTGCAAGAACACGTTAAACAAAATTAATAATTTGTTTTTTCAATCTAAAATCTACAAAAAAGAAAATTGATAGAAGTACAATGTTTATTTGTCTATGTTATACTTAAGTTATAGTACCTACACTATGTTTATGAAAATATAGTAAAAAAATTAAAACTACATAAAGACATTATTTTGATAGTTTTTCTTTATATAAATAAGCATATCACATTTGTATTGTCTATGCTATACTTAAGTTATAGTACCTACACTATGTTTATGAAAATATAGTAAAAAAATTAAAACTATATAAAGAAATTAGTTTGATAGTTTTTCTTTATTTTAATAAGCATATCGCATTTGTACGTAAGAAAAAAATCAAACAATTGATGTTTGTTATTTTTGTTCTTGCAATAATATAATGTTCTATATTACTACCCAGAGCATGATTGCTACATGCAATTTTCGTTAATTAGACATGTGTTTCCTAATGACACTAAAATTTCAGTTTATCTTACCCGTCAGACGAATTAAAGGTTAGGCCAACGGTGTACTTAGCCTCCTCGAGAGCCGATTTGAACCAATCTAGTTCATCTTTAGGGGTATTCCATTGGTCTATAACAGTAAGCTCAGATGGTTTAACATCACAAAAAACTGGTATTACCCTCTTCCTAGCTTCTGTAATGCACGCCAATTCATGCAAACAAAAATAAGATTGACAATACCGTGGAGAAAAAACCACAATGCCAACTTTACATTCGGTGATTGCATTGTTGATTTTTTCAAACAATTTATCTCCCGGTTTCATATTTTTGCTGTCTAAAAAAGGCCTTAGTTTTAACATCATGAGATGATCATATAAAAGCCCCGCAATGTTCTTCTTGGTGTCGATCCCACGGTGGTTGATGAACACATCACATGGTGGTTGTGGGCCTGTAACGATGGCGGCAGTCGGTGGTCTGTGGTGTTGGAGGATGTTGCGATAGACATTTTTAGCTGAGGAGATTGAACGTTGCATAGGATTAAAAATGATGAGTTAAATTTACTTTTTTTGCTTTTGTGTGTGTTTATTGGATTATGTGGGGATATTAAATGAGTATTTATAGATCTAAAGATGACAAACACAAAAATTGAATCTTGAATTTTTGAAGATAAAATCTTACATATGTGGCACTTGGACCTCAAGAAAATCAGAGTAAAGGGTTTGAATATCATTTGGTATTAAAAATTGTTAAGACCTTCAAACACGGTTATTATAAGGATTAAATTATATGGACATAAAATAATTTTAAAAAAAATGCTACCGATCTGTTTCAACAAAATACAATCTCTTTTTTTACTTTCTATGTTCTCTAAAGAACATAACGTTCCTTTTCGAAAACAATTAAAAAACAATTCTTTTTGTTCGTCCCTAATCAAAATGATCATTACAATGATTTCAGGATGCAACTTTTTTTTTTCTTCGAATACTTTTTCCAACAGAAAACCAGTATTATTATCCGAATTTTGAGACTTTTGTGATAGTAAATTTCAAATTATTGTTAAATACTTATTCCAAACACTCAAACTTTGCTAGCAAAATTTTTTTTTTTTTGAACGGCCAATAAACTCAATCCCGAGCGCTCTCGGGGCACCCACTGAACAAACGGAGTACTCCGAGAGTAACCCGAGTCCACCACCAATTCCGGGGAAAACCCGGTAACCCACCCGCCCGTAGGCACAACGGTGAAATTACCGGTAAAACTCGTTTGGCTCAAGGATCCAACCCAGGTTTCCCTGGGTCTCCTATCATTGCCCACCAGTGCCTCACTCTGCACCAAGTGGAAGTCGACCTACATCTCTCAAGAGAAATGCAAGCGCTCAACCACTTGATCTAGAGATCATTGGCAGCAAAATAATTAATGTGTAGAGTAAATCAAGTTTTTCATTTGTTCTACTAAATTTATTAAAAGTCTTTTTTGTTTATTTATAGTTATTCAAACTTTAGTATGCCGTGGGAGGAGCTTCAGCTGATCAATATGAAGCTCGATACCTTAGCCACCAATTTGTCTACAACTCGTTTAATCGATTGATCATACTTGGTTCTGATGTCAATTCATGTCCCAATCGACAATCAAACCAAATAACAGAAATATAACTCAAAAGTTGATTACAACTCTCAAACCATAACTCGCTTTCTCTTTTGCTAATATCAAACCCTAACTTGCTAGACAATACAGTAGAAACTCTATAAAATAATACACTTGGGACCACCAAAATTTATTAATTAAAAGAGTTATTAATTAATCGATAAATTAATAATTATTAATTTATATATTAATTAATATTTTATTAATTTATAGTACAATACTTAGTTTACAAACACCTTTCAAGCTTCCACTTAATTATTGTATACAATGCATGTATATCAAATGAACGGCCCAATTTGAAAGAAACCTTCAATCTCCCACCTTATTGTATACAATGCATGTATATTAAAAATTTCCGGCGTTTTGGAGAGAGTGGATCTGTTGAAATGGAGGGCATGGAGGACAAATTTAAATCCATAAGAGACAAAGTTGATCAGTTTGAAATGAAGGACATCTTTAATATGGATGAAACATGTTTGTTTTTTTATTATTTTATTTTATATTTTGTACTTTAGTGATGTAATTATTTACATGTTTTGATCTTAAACAGGTTTGTTTTTTAGACTTCAACCGGATCATTCATTTGCAACAATGCAGCTTGAAGGGAAAAAAACAAGACAAGGAAAGACTAACTGTTGCTATTTGCTGTAATGAGGACGGTTCGGAAAAACTTCCTTTATGGATTATTGGGAAATATGCTAAACCAAGGTGCTTCAAGAATGTAAACTTGAACAGTCTGAACTATGAGTACCGTGCTAACAAACGAGCTTGGATGACTGGTGTGTTATTTGAAGAATATGTTCGCCAACTTGATAAAAAAATGGTTGGAAGAAAAATTCTCTTGATTGTGGATAATTGCCCTGATCATCCAAAAATTATTGAAGGATTACGAAATGTTGAATTATTTTTTTTGCCACCAAACACAACTTCAAAAATTCAACCTTATGACGCCGGGATCATACGAGCTTTTAAGATGCATTATCGTCGTCGATTTTATAGAAGTCTTTTGGAGGGTTATGAATTAGGGGTTCCAAATCCAGCAAAAATAAATGTATTAGATGCAATGAATCTTGCAATTTCAGCATGGACTATGGATGTTCGTGCAAATACAATTGCGAACTGCTTTCGTCATTGTAAACTTCGATCAACAGATAACATGACTTTTGAGAACTTAGATGAAGGTGGTGAAAGCACTCAAGAACTCCAGAATTTGATCAAAGAGTTGGGTTATCGTAATGCAATGGATGTCGAAGATGTTCTGACTCACCCAGAAGAAAATGTAGTTGCACAGTTGTTGACTGATGAAAAAATTATTGAAAGCGTTATTGGAATTAATAAAGATGATATCGATGCAGAAGATGATGAAAGTTCTACAATGGAGCCCGCTTCGTGAAACGAAGCTATTAAAGCGGTAATCACATTGAACAATTTCTTGTTGAGCTATGAGAAAACAACATCAGAAATTCTTACCATGCTAAGAAAAATTAGAGACGAGATTTAAGGGGAAATTGATTTCAACAAAAAACAAAAGACAATTGAGTCATTTTTCAAGAAACCTTCATAAATCATTCATGTAATATGCTATATATAAGGAATTATTAATTTATATTTTATATGGGGTCTAAAGAAATTATCAAAAATGTATTATCTTATTATTTTAGCGAATTATTAATTTAGCACCCTATCCCCGAGTCGGGACCGGCAAAAAATATTATCTTAGAGAGTTTATTAAATAATCGAGTATTAATTTATCGAGTTTCTACTGTACATTACCATAATTAACTGTAATGTAATTAGGAAACTTAACCAATTTAACCAAATTGTCAAATATGGTTCTCAAGTTCACCTACTTGTGATTTAGCCTTCTTTGTCACCCTTTCTTTTCACCGACTTGTAATGAGTCAGGGATTAACGCCAACAGGTGGTGAGGTGGAGGCATGTTGATTATTCGGTGGCATGGATGTATTGCACAAGAACAAACATATTTCAAGACTATGAGGATACATGTATCTATATTATATAATAAAAAAAAATTGGGGATACATGACGACTTTGGTGAAGTCTAAATAAGTTTTTCCCGTCTCTCTCTTATTGAACGTCGATATCTCCTTATATATAATAATAACTAGTGAGATTCCCTCCGCGCTTTGCGGCGGGAACTCGGTCAGTATCTATTCTTTTCATTACGGTATTGGTACCCACAATAGCCTACTGTAATCGAAATGGAAGGCCTTTTATTGATTGAAAACAATAAAAAAGAATAGCGATACCATTACCGATGTTGTTAAGTTAATATCGGTTCGGTTGGTTTGCATTCTATGTTTATTTATCTTTTCAATATTGCGATATAAATTTTATTGATAACAAATGATGTGCCGCTATCATACCAAACCGAACTGAAACCAACTGAACAACATCTGTATCGGTACCAGTATCTATTTTTAATTGTTTTCCTTTCGGTAAATTGACACCGTATCGCTACCATACCATACCCAAAAACATCATTTTCGGTACAAGGGTTTCTTTATATTGTTTTTTCTAACGATAAACTGACATCGTAGTGCAACCGTACCATACCGAACATCGATACTGGTACATGCATTTATTTTTATGATTTTCAATTTTGAAAAAAAATCATTTATACCACCCTCTCTATGACGATAAATGAATAACATTACCAGTATCGTGACACTTTGAACCGGTCGGTGTCATACAAACAATATCGGTGACAATTCGGTGTTCGTTTTTATCGTTTTTGGTCATGTAAAATATGTGTTGATTTCTATACCAAGTGTATGTATCTTACTGGTACTGTAACGAACCGAACTGATACCGATCTAATGCAAACGGCAACATACCACCACATCGCATAGGCAAATAATTTTTAATGTTAAAAAAAACATAGATGCTTTTGTTAAAAAGTTAACACTAAAAATCAAATTTAAACTTATATAAATACATAAAAATATCATTATAAGTTCCACTTCCACTTCAGTTTGTAAATTAATAATATATATATATGTATAATGAAGAACACTGTTCATTCAGTTTGTAAATTAATAGATACTAATACTAATAATAGGTACTAATTTTAAATAATTAAATTAAACAACTAAACCTATCTAACATATGGTTCTTCTTATCTTTAATAAATTTATTAGAATTTACTAAACTATAAGATTTCAATTATATTTTATCTTAGAGTATAACTAGGATTTTGACCCGCCGCGTGTTGCGGCGGTGTTGAAAGTTGAAGTCATTCGTATTTATACTGTATGTTTATCAACGTTCATAAAAGTTCAAATTGAACTATATAACTGATATCTAGAGAGCAAAATTGTATCAAGTCATGAATGACTTGTTAACTCAAGATGCATGCCTAACAACAGTATGTAAAGAAACATCCTAGAGATCTATGTAACCTCTATGGCACTTGATTGTATTGCCTGCAAATGGCTACCAGTATAAGATCTACGTGAATAAACATCCTAAAAGAGAGACATGTGTAGAGACACAATTTACCTTGACGTCAAGCATGTCTATATTGACAAATTGTAGTAATCGGTCATTTAGTATATGCTCCACCTGTTCGTCGAATAAAAATCGTAAGAATGAGATAAAAATGTCAAGTTAAACATACATGTGTAGCTAGCTACCTTGCATAAAGGACATGATATTTTTATTTGGTGAATATCTATTAATGAACTTGAGAAAAAATAATAAAAAGCACGAATAACCATATCAAATGATGACTGCGTAGTTGTTATATTGACCAAGTATTGTGCTTAGGAAGACAAAAATGAACTGAGATCGAAGAACTTTCATATATGTTCTCCCGTAGTGCAATTGTAAATTTCGTCATAACAGGACCTACAAGTAGATACCACATCAGCGACGGAATTAAAAATAAAAATCTTGGCTACTAAAGATACTAAACAAATTTGTATAAACGAAGGCAAGATAAAACTTCACTCCAATCATTTGTAAATTATTTGCTTAAACCACCTCACATAGAAGTATGAAAAGCACATGTAAATGTTTATAATCATGCAAAACAGATGCTTAACGTTAATGACATTACAAACTGCAAGTGATTTACATCAATATTCCCAAAAGGTATGTTACAGAAGCAGGTACCTCCAAAGGCGACACTAATGGAACACCATCACCATGTCTTTTATCATAACCATCTCCATCAAAACTCCTTTTCTCGAAACCGCCTCCACCGAATCGCTCTACAAACAACACAACACTATCCCAATAAAACACACGTTTAGGGCCGTTCAAATCGCTCGTCGCTCGTCGCTCGCTCGACGCTCATTCGGAAATTGCTCGGAAAATGCTCGTTCGATTTGACGCTCGGTTGTAAACGAGCCGCTCTGCTCGGTTCGGTTTGTAAACGAGCCAAGCATGAGCAAAGGTCCGCTCGGCTTGGTTCGACTCGAATTATTATTTTAATTAGTATACATATACATATACATATACATATAAACATGTATATACACATATATATACACAAATATAAATTATACATATATATACACACATACACCTATATACACACACACACACACACACTTACACATACATATATACTTAAATATAAATTAAATTTATAGTTTTATATGTACCAATCTATTAGATTTTGGTCAACTATATACAAATTTACAACTATATCTATACGTACTAGCCCAACCACGCCAATAAAAAACTAAAATCAAAACTAAAAGTTAAACCCTAAACCGATAAACGACAGTCTGTTCATCGTCTCAATGTTTCATGTCGTTACCCTAATTCTATTGTCTCCTGCTCTCAACGTAATTGTTCGTGCAATATGATCATCGCCTCATCAGCCACAACATTGTTATTTATAAGAAAAATATTATGCCATGAAATGTGAATGTTTTTAAAGACATAAAAACTTGAGACCCAACATTGTCACCATCTCTCAGCAAATTTAAATTGGGCGACACGGTTGTCCAAATCGCTCGAACTTCGCTCGACGCTCGCTCGGAATTTTTACTGCTCGAAAAATGCTCGCTTGATTTGATGCTCGGTTTTAAATGAGCCGCTCCGCTCGGTTCGGTTTAAAAACGAGCCAAGCACGAGCAAAGGTCCGCTCGGCTCGGCTCGTGAACAACCCTACACACGTCACAAAAGCTAAAACAAATACAATTAACCATTCTTGACACAATTAACATTAATAAAGATAACATTTTGAGCAATAGTAATCAACAACCAATACCTATAGGAGAGCCTCCTCTACCAGGAAAGTCAAACGGACGCTTCTGACCAGAGCACTTCATAATCAGAACTAAACCTCGGTCCAGAAACAGGCACTTCAAACTCCGATGAAGGATTATTATTATTATTATTATTATTATTATTATTATTATTATTATTATTATTATTATTATTATTATTATTATAACTTCTCACGTTCCGTACACCAACCGGGCCAGAAACCACCGTCTCCATCCACCGGACGAAACCCTGGGCCTCCACCGCCGGAATTAAGAGCGTAACGCGTGGGACTGTTGTCGAACGGGCGTCGATTGCTGGAGAAACCGCCACGGTATCGAGCATTCATTTAGGCATTTTATCAAACACCTTGTCTACACTCAACCAGTAACCACATTCTTAATCCCACTGTTTCTAAATTCTAAAACCCATCAAATTTTATATTAAAATATGCAAATTAACACAATTTAACGAACAAATTGAAACAATAAAACTCAAAATTAGGGCTTACATCAAGAAGAGTGAGCAATTCCTCAACAGAATCCGGTGGATGTGATAACTGCTTCCCTATTTCCTTAATCCGTTGCTCTAAATCAACGTCTAATGACGTCATCTTCGATTCCCCTCACTCAATTCGATCTTTTCAAGCGACAAAAACAGTGAATTCGACCTCAGCCTTCTCGAACCATTCAAAACCCTAACAAAAAGGGGTGTAAAATTGAAGAAATCTTGTGGCGAATATGAAGAATCTAGGACTGTATTACGATCGGAGAATCGTTTGAAGATCGTGACGTTGGTGGACTGCGAGGGTGTCTCTATGGTTGAGAATCGTTAGGGTTGTTGTATCGATCTCCTCCTCTGTATCTATCCATGATTAGATGGAGAGTTTGAAGGGATATGTATGAGATTTTGGAGTGAATTGTGAAATTAAGGGTTTGAGAAATATGAATTCAGTTCTTTTTGTTGTCTGATGAACCGCCGTCAAAAGTCATATATATAAAGACAAAGGTCCACCGACCTTTGTCTTTAAGATTATATAAATTTTATAGTTCTTAAATTTTTATTTATTTATAATTGTTAAATCTTTACTATTTTTCACCAATGATCAAACATACAAAATCTTCATGTAAACTAATGATTTTAACATATTAAATTGATTCAATCCATGTAATACATGAATTCTAACCTAATTAGGATAATATATGAATATATGATATATCCATTTATGATTTTCTTCTTTTGTTAGATGTCACTTTAAAAATGTTTCATCATTGTTTTAGCTTTACCTATTTTAATCTTTAACTTTAATTTCTTTTCTTTTTTTTTTTTTGACGGCAAGTTAATCTTTAATTTTGTTATTGAATATTATCTCTTTTGTGTCTGTCTATGTGAATTTTACGATTCTTAACATATTATTGGTTCTTAATAGAATGTGTTTCGGTATGTATTTTTTCACTACAAGAAAACAATTCTATACAAGCGAAGCCTTAACGACTACAAGTGCCGTCGACACAGACTTGCTCACATTGTTGACCAGCCAAACCTTGTAGCGTTGATGGGTCTTTACTATAGATGTTGGTGTGTTGTTGGGAAAAGTAGGCGGCATTTTGAAAAACTTTGCCGACGACTAGTCGTTGATATTGCGGCGACATGTTCAACTTATAACAACAAACCATATAGCGACGGCATTTTGACTCTGTACGTAGCAACGACATTTGTCGTCGCGATAGGCTCCAACATTTGTAGTGTGTGTATATATATCTAATATAATTTATGTGAAAAGTATTAGTTTTTAGGATTTGAAGAAAGAAACCCTAGAAATCTTTAATTGACTGTAGCTGAAACATTGAATTATAATTTCCATTCGAAGTTGTTGAAATTTTCATAATTGTAATTAATTGAATTTTCTTTTTAGAATGCAGTTTTGTATTTACGCCAAAAGCACCAAAGTAGTCGAAATTAGTTTAATGATATTCTAAAGGGTTGATGTTAATTTGGTTAGTTTTAAAATTTGTCTAAATTCCAGTTTTGTATTTACGCCAAAAGAACCAAAGTAGTAAAAAATAGTTTAACGATATTCAATTGAGGGTTGATTTCAATTTGGTTAGTTCTAAAATTTGTCTGAAATACAAAATAGAAACAATCAGATCTAAACAAATGATGAAAGTGAAACTGATATATCCTAAAGACCCAATGTGGACCTCTTTTTTGTATTTTTTTACGATCAAAAGGAAATAATCAAAGATCTATAAGACAACTCATGATGTGCCCTTGTGGTTAATGGTTGTTTTCTATTAATAAACGATACGTACAGACTATTATCCATTTATAGTGAAAACAATGAAACGTACAGACTACAGACTATTATTCATCAGGGCCGGTCCAATGGGCTTCAGACCTTAGGCACAGGCCTAAGGCCACTCAAATTGAAAGGCCTCCAAATTTGTGATAGGTTTTTCTATTCTAGGCCCACTATATATTAACTTATATTAAAAACTTTAATTCTTTTCCAAATGCATATATTGCTTATGGAATTGTGTTAACCATTCTTGTAACCGTTGTACCGCGGAACGTAGCTTTTTCAAATTAAAACTAATAAAAAATTACTTAAGATCTACTATGGTCACAAGAAAGATTAAACGGTTTAGCTATTATGTCAATCGAAAAAGATTTTTTAGAGGAACTTGATTATACCGCGGAACGTAGCTTTTTCAAATTAAAACTAATAAAAAATTACTTAAGATCTACTATGGTCACAAGAAAGATTAAACGGTTTAGCTATTATGTCAATCGAAAAAGATTTTTTAGAGGAACTTGATTATGATGATTTCATCAAACAATTTGCCTCAATTAAAGCTACAAAAATAAACTTTATTTAAACATATACTATATCCTTAAAAAACATATAACTTTAAAAAAAATTAACTACGCCAATTATAAAATTTTAGTTTATAATGGCCGGTCTCAAGCCCGGGTAAAGGAGGGTTTTGTTATTACATATATTGAAAATGATAATTTTGCAAAAAGGCCTCCATTTCGTAGTTCGCTTAGCGCCTCCGAAAACTTAGGAACGGCACTGTTATTCATTTATCGTGAAAACAATGAAGAAATGTCGTAAATACATTCAAATGTCGTAAATATATCCTTAAAAAATGGTTGAAACACATTCAAAATAAAATGGGCAATTTAAAAGGAAAAAAATGTTAGTTATTGGGCTAATAGGCCATATTACGGGTAAAGATCATGTATAAATAGTCGTATCTTAGAAAACGTACGAAAGACATGAAAAGGTAAAAAAAACGTTGTGGTATTTTTGTAGTTATTTTACTCGTAATTACCCTACATGATCAAAATTACCCTACAAGATCATTTGTAGAGTAATTATGATACTCTACAAAATTACCCTACAAGATCAAAATTATCATACAAGATCATTTGTAGGATAATTTTAAAAATTACTCTACGAGTAAATAGTTACGAAAATGCCACCGCGTTTTTTACCTTTTCATGTATTTCGTACATTTTGTACGATAAAGCTATTTGTATTTGATATTTTGCCTATTACTTTGAAAGTATTTACTTTTATGTTTTCAAAATACTTAATATTTGTTTTCCTCATCTTATATCATATCTCCGTATTATATATATATATATATATATAAAAGTTAGAAAAGTTAAGTAATAAAAGTACTATAATAATAGGGTATAACAATGTTTCATGTTTTTTAAAGGTAACTATTATGTCACAAATTACATTATATACATACATTTAAAAATAGGCAAAATATCAAATACAAATAAAATATATAAAAGGTGTGAAAAGGTAAAAACGCGGTGGCATTTTCATAATTATTTACCCGTAACGTAATTATCAAAATTACCCTATAAATGATCTTATAGGATAATTTTGTAGAGTATCATAATTACTTTACAAATGATTTTGTAGCATAATTTTGATCTTATAGGGTAATTTTGATCCTGTAGAGTAATTACGAGTAAAATAATTACGAAAATATCACTGCGCTTTTTACCTTTTAACGTCTTTCATACGTTCTGAACACCATTTAAAGTAATCTTAATTACAGTTTACATTTGTTTCTTTACCGTTTACATTTGTTTCTTTCAAATTCGGCGATCTATGCTTCTCTTACTTTGTAATTTGGCCCCCAAATAAAGAGAAAATGATGAAGAAGAAGAGACTTGCTAAGGGAAATTCAGTTTTTGTTGTTAACATGAGCAACCATGTTCATAAAGCTCGTGAAATGACACGTTGCTTGCTCGAAAGAAGCTCGAGAAAAACCAGCTAACAAGCTCAATTTAAGATGACGTCAGCCAAACTGGCAGTGCGGACCCAGAAATTTTTTCATGGGGGTGCGGAATATTTTTAAAAAGTTTAGGCCCCAAGGTATATAAGTAAAAAAATTGATTCGTATCGGGTAGGTTCGAGTCGGGTCGGGTCGGGTCCCAGGCCTCTACTTGAGGTCACCGGTTCGATTCCCGGCAATGCCCTTATGGGGTGTTGGGGCTCTTCACCGTGGGTAATCACCGCCAGGCAGCTATGGGGCTAAGCTAGCTTGCGGAGTTGCAATACTCCGGCGGATGGGAGGTCCGTGCAACTACCCCCCCCCCCCAAAAGAATATCAAACTAAATTTATATAATCATCAAAACATGTCAAACATTGTTATAAACATAATTAAAACGTCGCCCTACGGATTTTCATTTTCTGAAATCTATCCAAAACATCGTCTAAACCTACTTTCTTAAGCACACTAAAAATCATCTAAACATCATATACACCATTAAAAAAACAAAAAACATCAGGTCTGATCGTATATAACTGATGTCTGTCGTAACGAACATGCAAAAACCAACTAACTCTATAGCTAGGGTAATTCGGGCATCAATCCAGGGGAGTCCTGTGGAAAGTGTCGTGAATTAAGAACTAATACTAATTGCAAAAACGAAAAATTTTGGTTGTTTGAGAGTTGATTAACTAGCAATTTACTAAAACAAAGTTGTGATCAATGGGAGAAACAATGGTTCCTCTGGATTTCAGATTCAAGGTGAATTCAGTTTATGTTTAATTGTTATAGTTACATAGACATAGCTGTATAATCCAATTAATTGATTGTGATAAAAGAGGACTAAGTACTCTGATTGGTTAACAACGAGAGGTTATCACACGATTATCAATTGCAATTATCAACCCTAATCCCATAGCAAATATATCCCAATTACTAGAACTCTAGGGAATTGAATGATTAAGAATCAAGGTTTAAGTAAAAACAACTGTTTACAAATCAATCAATTCAACCTAACCGGTAATAAGCATCGAATGCTTAGATTACCGGGTTTAACAATTGTTCAAACATAAAACAAAGTTCACCTAGACGAATCCTCCATTCGGAGGAAACCACGAAGGAATTAGCCGCTCATCTCGCACATATGATCTTCAAAAGCTTGTAGAAAAGATCGTTGCATGATTGATTCGGTAAGATGTGAAGATATGAGGATGATTGATTAAGCTTGAATGCCAAAAAGTTGCCTCCTTGCCTCCCTAGTCGATCCCCAAGTCCAGAATGATGAAAAACTAGGGTTTTTTTTCCTTATAAAACCCTAAAAAATAAGCCCTATTCGCGCCACCTACGATTGCTGTTGACGTCGTTACGTGACCCACGGCTCCGAACCGTGGGTCACATTGTAATAATACTGTGCACGCCAGGGACTATGAACTGGGGGGGTCACGGTCTGAACTGGGGGTCACAATATAGACTTGCTGATGAAACAGATATCCTGAGTTGTGGGTCACAGTGTATACTGTGGCCCACAGTGCAACTAGATTCAGCATGCCTCATGGGATCTTGTAGCTGAACATATGTCCTGAACCGTGACCCATGGTTTACAAACCATGCGTAGAAGCGTGAATCCATATCTCACCATACACTATGAAGAACTTTCATCCATTGACAAGATTAGTCCCCCAACTTTACAAACTCTTGTTTCTTCACATATTTCAGCCATTAGTAACTTTTAATTAATTACCAAACGGCCCCTATACTTTGTAAAATCTTGTTTCTTATACTCTCAAGTTGTTTTCCCAACCGAACAAATTCCGAATCCATACCGAAAGCTGTAATAACCATTCCAATGCACTCCACGCCATCTTTAACCATCATAAAATCACTGAATTATGTGTTTAACCTGCAAAACAACGAATACTCGTAATTATCTCATTCAAGGCAAGTAAAGACATACAAAACTCACGAAATAGGCACTTTAATGCTCAGGTTTCACCCTCTCCATCACATTCCCACACTTACCTTTGATTGTCCTCAAGCAAACCAACTTAGAACTACTCACCACAGTAACAACACCTCTAAATCCCTTAACCAATTCAACATTTTAAGTTCCCAAGTCATACCCGTCCCATAGACTAACACTCGAGATTTACAGTCTGGCAAGCAAATCATGTAACTTTAAGACTCAAGACTTGTCTATCTAAAACTAACATGTTTACAATTCAATCACACGCTACACGCCCCTCACAATGTACTCTCCTCTCGGGTAATATCTGAACTAGCGTGTAATGTGCTAGTATGTAAACACTCAAGAATAAAACATGAGATTCTGCAATCATAAGCTTGTATGACAATCACATCTCTACTGTCGCAACCCTCGATCCCAAGTCCCCGGGAACGGGCATTCGCGAACCAGTTTTGGTGGTATCTCGTATTGTCTAATTTGGCAGCGGAATTTTTCATCAGGACCGTAGTTAGGAAATATTTATCAGAGTAAAACACCACCATTTATATAACATTAAACAAATGGGTTAAAACCCAAGTTTTTATTACAAACTAATTTATAGGGATAAATCCCATTTTATTTGCATTAAAACGCCTTCTTTGTTTAGGTAACTTTTATAGCTACTTTTCCAAGCCTTCAGTGATATCCAGCTGGCTTCTAATTGGCTTTCACGTTGTGTTACCTGAAACGCGTTTTAAAAACATTTGTCAGTGGGAAATACTGGTGAGTGAATCCCAGTTTAATCAAGAAACATGTTATCAATTTAAACAGTATTGAGAGTGATTACAATGTTTATATCTACACAACTACTCATTCGGTACTTGCCACTCGACCGTATCTATGGCTATGGTCATATCACACATTGGCTAACCCGTTGTCCAATTGTGAAGGTTATCAAGTAATGTATACAAAACCCCATAATACCGGCAATAATTGAAGAATTACAAAGACTCAATCACTGCTAAATTGCATTGTAAAACATTTAAGGTTTTGTAAAAACAGTTTACAAAAAGGAGATTACTCACATTGCTGTCTTAGATTTTCCGTAAGGGTTTCCTGGTGATAATCTATAATTTACATAAATGCACACGTGTTAGTATAATAACCCATTTTAACATTAGTAATACCCTCCCCGAGACGACATTCCAATGACTACGTCGGGCAGAACCACGACAGCCGTTACGGAACCCTAGATCAATCGGGCAGTGTATCTAATACATATCCAGTGGTTATAATGCTTACAACGGAGCAGAACTTCGCTAATTAGGGGGGGTATTATACCCGAGTATAACTTCTACTACTTCAGAATTCGATTAGAAAGAAAAGAAATGAGCGAGTGGACTGAAGATCCGATGCCTCCTATATATAGTTGCTGAATCTGGTTCTCTCGCGGCCCGCGTAACACAAGAGAAGGGCCTACGCGGCCCGCGTTGACTCCAGGTCAATGCGTAGGTGATCCGGGTCATCAGGTAGGTTCGGCGGGTGTTGGGCCACGTGGCCGAACCGGGCTGCGCCGCCTTTCGATCTCACGCGGCCCGCGTGAAGGTTGGGGTGGGTCTTACGCGGCCCGCCTCAACTTAATTTTCTTGTTTTTTCATTATGTTTAATGCTATATTGTATTTCGGGCTCGGTTTTCACATATGGGGTGTATTTAAAGACATATAGGAATATTTTAAAATATATTAGGGTGTCGGAAAATATTCGAGGGTGTCGGTTTATTTAGGATTGTTACATCCTCCCCACCTTGTTTTAGAGCTCGTCCTCGAGATCTACTGTAACAAGTGTGGATATTTCCTTTGCATTTCAGATTCAAGCTCCCATGTGTACTCAGGTCCTCTTTTGGAGTCCCACTTCACTTTAACCAGAACTAATCTCTTATGCTTGAGATTCTTGACTTTCCTGTCTTCAATCTGTAGAGGCCTTTCTACAAACTTGAGTTGTTCATTTACCTCTATATCCTTAAGAGGTATCATCAGCTAAACACTTTTTGAGATTAGATACATGAAACACATCATGTATTCCTGCCATTTCCTTTGGCAGTTGTAGCTGATAGGCTACAGATCCTATTCTTCTAATAATCTCAAAAGGTCCAATATACCTGGGACTTAGCTTTCCTTTTTTGATGAATCTTACTACTCCTTTCCAAGGAGAGACTTTTAACAATACTTTATCTCCTACTTGAAATTCTAATGGTTTGCGTCGGTTATCAGCATAACTCTTCTGTCGATCACGTGCTACTTTCAGTCGTTCCTTGATTTGAATAATCTTGTCAGTTGTTTCTTGCACTATCTCAGGTCCAGATAGTTGCTTTTCCCCAATTTCTGCCCAACAGACTGGGGGTTCGGCACTTTCGTCTATAAAGGGCTTCGAATGGTGCAGCATTGATACTTGTGTGATAACTATTATTATAACAAAATTCTATTAAAGGTATGTGATCGTCCCAATTACCTCCGAAATCAATTACACAAGCTCTAAGCATGTCCTCCATCGTCTGAATTGTCCTTTCGCTTTGTCCGTCCGTTTGAGGATGATAAGCTGTGCTTAGATTTAACTTGGTTCCCATGGCTTTTTGGAAACTTGACCAAAAATGAGAGGTAAAGCGACTATCTCTATCAGAAACAATTGATAAAGGTATTCCATGTAAAGAAACAATTTCATTTACATACAATTTAGCTAATTGTTCCATACTGAAAGTTTCCTTCATTGGTAGGAAATGAGCTGACTTGGTTAGCCTATCTACAATCACCCAGATTGTATCATTATCTTTCTTTGTTTTGGTTAATTTAGTAACAAAGTCCATTGTTATCAATTCCCATTTCCACACTGGCATTTCTAACTGCTGTAACAAACCTGAGGGTTTCTAGTGTTCAACTTTACTTGTGAACAAGTTAAACATTTAGAAACATAGGCTGCTATGTCTTTCTTCATTCCTATCCACCAGAAATTTTTCCTTAAATCCTGGTACATTTTATCATTTCCTGGGTGCATCGTATACTTAGACTTATGGGCTTCTTCTAATATACGATGACGTAGGTTTCCTAATTTAGGTATCCACATTCTCTTTTTATGGAATCTCCAAATTCCATCTGTTCCCTATTCTAATTCCTTAATCATACCTTTTAATTTTTCAGTATTATCCTTGATTACTGATTCTTGTGCTTCTTTTATCTGATCATTTAAATCTACTTGTAGATTTAATTTAAGAGAACGTACCCTTTTTGGCTTTTCATGATACTTTCGGCTTAAAGCATATGCCACTACATTTGCTTTTCCTTCATGGTACTGGATTTCACAATCATAATCACTAAGAATCTCCATCCAGCGTCTTTGTCTCATATTCAACTCTTTTTGCCCGAAAACATACCTTAAACTCTTATGATCAGTGTATATGGTGAACTTACTACCATAAAGGTAATGTCTCCAAATCTTAAGGGCAAAAATTATAGCTCCTAGTTCTAGATCATGGGTTGAATAATTCTCTTCATGATTCTTATGTTGTCTAGATGCGTAAGCTATAACCTTTTGACGTTGCATTAATACACATCCATAAACTAACTTAGAAGCGTCACAATATACTACAAAATTTTCAGTTCCTTCTGGTAACGCTAGTATGGGTGTATTAGTTAATCTTTGCTTAAGAATTCTAAATGCTTCTTCTTGTTTTGGTCCCCATTCAAACTTAATGGATTTACAGGTTAACTTAGTTAAAGGAATGGCTATTCTAGAGAAATCTCGAATAAATCTTCTATAATAACCGGCCAATCCTAAGAAACTTCTAACCTCGGTTGGTGACTCAGGGGTTTTCCATTTGGTAATCGCCTCGATTTTTGTTGGATCCACATGAATTCCTTCCTGTTCTAGCCAAAACTCGCACTTTGAAAATTTAGCATAAAACTTTTCCTTTCTTAATAGACTTAAAAGTGCGTGCAAATGCTTTGCATGTTCCTCTTTACTCTTAGAGTGAATTAGAATATCATCTATGAAGACAATTATGAATTTATCCAAATATGGCTTACATATTCGGTTCATCATGTCCATAAATGTAGTTGGGGCATTGGTTAAACCAAATGGCATGACAGTAAATTCATAATGTCCATACCTTGTTCTAAACGCGGTTTTAGGAATATCCTCTTCCTGTACCTTTAATTCATGATATCCTGACCTTAAATCAATTTTTGAGAAAAATCGAGCTCCTTGCAGTTGATCGAACAGATCATCGATTCTCGGCAATGGGTACCGATTCTTAATCGTGACCTTGTTCAATTCACGGTAGTCAATGCACATAGGCATTGATCTGTCCTTCTTTTTAACAAATAAAATCGGCGCTCCCCATGGCGATGAACTTGGTTGTATGAATCCTTTTTCCAGCAATTCATCTAATTGTTTCTTCAGTTCCTGCATTTCGGCTGGTGCCAAACGGTAAGGTGCCTTGGCAATTGGTGTTGTTCCAAGTAGTAGGTGAATTCTGAATTCAACTTCTCTGTCTGGAGGTAGTCCTGGTAATTCTTCTGGAAATACATCTGAAAACTGTGACACTACAGGAATGTCCTTTAGTTCTTTTCCTTTAGTGTTAGTGATTATGGAAATCAAATACACTATAGAACCTTTTCTTATATAACTTGCAGTTTTCATCACAGAGATGAATTTTGTGGATCTAGATGGTTTATCTCCTTTAATTGTGATCTTTTCACCTTTTGGTGAATTTACTTGGATTGACTTTTGATCACATAAAATACTGGCTTTATTGGCTATTAACCAATCCATTCCTAATACGATGTCAAATCCTGCCAGGTTCATAGGATAAAGGTTTGCAATAAACTCTTGGCTTAAAATTTCTATTCTTGCTCCCTGCAAGATTTCAGAAATCCTAACAGTTTCTCCATTAGCTGTCTCTACTAGACATTCTTGTGGTAGTTTAGTTAATGACTGATTTAGAAGTTTGCAAAACGAAGTATTAATAAAACTTTGGTTCGCACCAGAGTCAAATGATACTTTAGCAAAAACATCATTAACTAAAAACGTACCAGCTATCACGTCTGGAATCATCTTGGCTTCATCTGCAGTCAGAACAAATGCTTTAGCATTTTTAGGGTTCTTGTTATTCACAGCTGGAGCCAATTTCGGACAATTTAGCTTAATATGACCTTGTTCTCCACAGTTGTAGCATACCCTGTTGGCTTTCTTCCTGCAGTCTTCTTCCTTGTGTCCTGGCATCTTGCAATAATTGCAAATAGTGGAGCATTTTCCCGAATGTTTTTTTCTTGCAGACCTTGCAGAAAGGTGCAGAGGTAGAACCCATATTCCTACGATTGTAATTCCCAGAACGGAATTCTTGGGTAAGCCTTTGGGTTAGGTTTCTCCTCTGTTCTTCTTTTCTAGTACAGATTAATTCATCTGTCAAGGTATTTGCTAGTTCTACAGCTTCTTCTATAGTTTGAGGTCTAGCTGCCTTGACTACATGTCTAATCTCTCCAATTAATCCCCAAATGTAACGGGAGATTAATACTGGTTTAGGTGATGCAAGGGTCGGTACTATTCTAGCATATTCAAAGAATGTGGTAGTATAACCCTTACTATTTACCCCGGTCATTCTTAAGTTTAAGAACTTATTTGCTATATGTTCCTTTTCATTAGGAGGGCAGAATTTCCTTTCTACCATATTCTTAAATTCCTCCCATTCCATGTTGTAAACCCTATCACTTCCTCTTGATTGGAGGATAGTGTTCCACCATTCTAAGGCTGAGTTTTTAAACAGATTAGAAGCAAACATTATTTTGTCTTCTTCAGCACACTTGCTTATTTTTAAAACAGCCTCAGTCTTCTCTATCCAGCGTAGGGCTGCAATGGGTCCTTCATTGCCCGAGAATTCTATTGGTTTGCAGGACCAGAATTCTTTGTAAGAACAACCGTAAGACACGGTGCTTCTTCTTTTGGGAATGGGCACCTGAAGTACGGGTCCATTGTTCACGCTGTTTTCTGGTTCAATTGGTCGCTTACTGCTATGTTTACTTTTATTATTCGCTTCTTGAACCGTTTGAATAATAAATGGCATTGCATCTATAATTCCTTGTGCCACTATGTGTTGAGCTGCACTATTATCCATTTGGTTTCCATTGTTATTGATACTCGGATTCTCATTAACCACGTTAATGTTACTCTGGTTATCATTATTCAGATTTTCTTGATTTCCTTCGTCGACCATCTGAATTTTAAACATTTACCCCGTATTAATATCACAAAATAATATTTAGTATGGTCAATCACATGACACGCAATTTAGCCAAAAGCGTCGATCATTACAAATTTACTCTATTCATATACTATGCGTGTATTACACACTAGTACTGAAAATAAAAATTACAATACCAACTGAAATAGAATTACACTAATAGTAGTAGACATCCATACACACATATTTTATTTTATTATTTTATTATTATTATTACTACTACCGTTTCACCATCACATTCACGGATATGGATTCATCCAGAAATTCATATTGCGCTCGTCGTATTTCCATACGAGTCGCTCTCCTACCTGTCTCATCCGTTCACTACTTTCTAAAATTTCCTCACCGAATGTCCTAAGTTCTTGTACGTTTTCTACACTCATTGGGGGTGCAGGTTCTAGGACTGGGTTCAGAATCTGGGGTGCAGGTTCCTGGTATGGGGGTGTCGGTGCCTGGAATTGGTAAGGATCTTCTAAAATTTCCCTAATGTATTCATCGTGGAAATAGGGATCTAAAGGGTCCAAACCTAGGTAGGCTCCTACGTTCTGCATGGGTGTGTCTTCATGTATCGGGTAACGTTGCACATAGTCCCTAACGTCATCCCACCAGGGATCGTAATTTGGGTCTAGGGGGTTTGGTGCTGGTACCCTAGGTATTTCCTCCGGATTGAAATCATGCATCTCTACTTGGTTTTCAGGGTTTTCTATCTCCATGGGTTGGTCAGGGATAGGTGGTTGTGGTTGGGGTGCTATTATTTGCTCTAGATTTGGGTCAGCTGCAGTGGTTGCTAGGATGTGGATGTTGGCTATACCCCTATTTATAATATCCTGGGCATAGGCATCTGTCTCTCTCTTGGCTGCTGCTAATGCTCTCTGGTCTTGTAACTTTTTCATACGCTTCCTACGCTCGTGTGCCCCTCGACTGAACCATCCCCTCTTTTTCTGAGGAAATGGCTCCTCGGACAGAGCCTTAAACACAAAGATTCCTTCTTCCGTATCAGCAGAGTACCCTGAGAGGGCAAGCCGAGAAGAGGAGGTGCCTTCGCTTCTAGGCGAACCAGACAATTGACGATACGCGTCAAATGGTCCTTGGTCGCTCATACTGTAAACTAACAAATAGTCAAATAACACATAACAATAAATACAGTTATGCACGTATTTCCGTAATTTATTTCCTAACACTTTACATTTTGATGTCAGCAGAACACCTCTGTGGCTGAATCAGTGGCTTAGCTCTGATACCACCTTCTGTCGTAACCCCCGATCCCAAGTCCCCGGGAACGGGCGTTCGCGAACCAGTTTCGGTGGTATCTCGTATTGTCTAATTTGGCAGTGAAATTTTTCATCAGGACCGTAGTTAGGAAATATTTATTAGAGTAAAACACCACCATTTATATAACATTAAACAAATGGGTTAAAACCAAAGTTTTTATTACAAACTAATTTATAGGGATAAATCCCATTTTATTTGAATTAAAACGCCTTCTTTGTTTAGGTAACTTTTATAGCCACTTTTCCAAGCCTTCAGTGCTGTCCAGCTGGCTTCTAATTGGCTTTCACATTGTGTTACCTGAAATGCGTTTTAAAAACATTTGTCAGTGGGAAATACTGGTGAGTGAATCCCAGTTTAATCAAGAAACAAGTTATCAATTTAAACAGTATTGAGAGCGATTATAATGTTTATATCTACACAATTACTCATTCAGTACTTGCCACTTGACCGTATTTGTGGCTATGGTCATATCACACATTGGCTAACCCGTTGTCCAATTGTGAAGGTTATCGAGTAATGTATACAAAACCCCATAATACCGGCAGTAATTGAAGAATTACAAAGACTCAATCACTGCTAAATTGCATTGTAAAATATTTAAGGTTTTATAAAAACAGTTTACAAAAAGGAGATTACTCACATTGCGGTCTTAGATTTTCCGTAAGGGTTTCCTGGTGATAATCTATAATTTACACAAATGCACACGTGTTAGTATAATAACCCATTTTAACATTAGTAATACCCTCCCCGAGACGGCATTCCAACGACTACGTCTGGCAGAACCACGACAGCCGTTACGGAACCCTAGATCAATCGGGCAGCGTATCTAATACGTATCCAGGGGTTATAATACTTACAACGGAGCAGAACTTCGCTAATTAGGGGGGGGGGTATTATACCCGAGTATAACTTCTACTACTTCAGAATTCGATTAGAAAGAAAAGAAATGAGCGAGTGGACTGAAGATCCGATGCCTCCTATATATAGTTGCTGAATCTGGTTCTCTCGCAGCCCGCGTTGACTCCAGGTCAATGCGTAGGTGATCCGGGTCATCAAGTAGGTTCGCCGGGTGTTGGGCCACGTGGCCGCACCGGGCTGCGCCACCTTACGATCTCACGCGGCCCGCGTGAAGGTTGGGGTGGGTCTTACGCGGCCCGCCTCAACTTAATTTTCTTGTTTTTTCATTATTTTTAATGCTATATTGTATTTCGGGCTCGGTTTTCACATATGGGGTGTATTTAAAGATATATAGGAATATTTTAAAATATATTAGGGTGTCGTAAAATATTCGAGGGTGTCGGTTTATTTAGGATTGTTACATCTACTGTATCATGTAACACGACACATATCAAAAGGACTTTTGGGTTTTGGGCTTAGGCTAAGGTGGGAAAATTTTTGGCTTTTTATTTTTATGTGGCTAACGAACAAACAACCAAACCGTGGCAACTTTATTCACACGACTTAAACTTTTGGGTTGGTTTCTACCCAAACAAAACAAGCATTATTCACAAAACTCTCTTTTTGTTGTTTTCCCTTTTTTTCTTTCTTCTATATTTTTCTTATTTTTTCTTTCTTTCTTTTTTTTTTTTTCAAACCTCATAACATTGTCATTCACGGTTGGTCTTACACAACTCATAGCGGGTGGACAAACGAAAGGTAAATCGGCTCAACAGGGCTACTAGGGAATAGTTTATAAACATAACAAACGCAAACACAATGGATGTAACAAGAAATCGTAATGCTTTTATCATCTATGTGAACATGTCAAATCCACAATCTCAGCACGCATCAAATTTTCCCATGCTTCCGTTGATCTGAAAAACACGAGTCGGATCGTCCTTGTTTCCAGATCGAGAATTTGACGGGTAAATTGACGGAGCTTCTGCCATAGAAACAGAAGAGAAGATGAAATAGAATTTGAAAAAATCGGTGGGCGCCAATGAAGAAACAGTGATCAGAATGATCGGAATCAATCAGATCAAGGGTCTAGTTTCTGCATAAAAAGGTTAATCCTCTCGCTGATTTGGGAGTTTGGCTGAATTCCTTCTCTAGTGATCACTGCAAAACAGAAAGCCGTTAGACTCGCCACGGGGAGAATGGGGGTTCTCTCCGTGACCACCCTCCGGCGTGAGAATAAGTACAGTGATCTCAATAAAGAAGAAATAGTGAAAGCGAAGTAAGAGTAACTTGTGAGATCATACCTGCAGTAGCTTATTTATATATAGCCGGTTTTTTTGGCGGGAAACTGGTGTGACAGAGGAAATAACAGAAAGTATTTTCCTTAAACGGTTACATTTCCCCCTGTTAATATTTGCACACGGATCCTAGATCTTGATCAACGGTTGGGGAGTTGTCACGTGGAAAGTGTTTTGGGTAGACCCTTCTCTAAGTTAGTGTTATCATCGTGATTTAGATGAGTGTCCAGGATTGTGCCACATCACCTTTTAGTTGTAACCGAATGGTTGTGCACGATGAGCATTAGAGAGTCTTCTAGAAGATCTACAGCTTTAAATCTTTATCTTTCTGCCACGTGTCTATTCTGTTGTAACAGAAAAGAAACTTTTGTTCAAGTCTTGATCTTAGGCGCGCAGAGTTGCTTAGGATTTTCTGTCTTCCAGTAACTGTTCCCTTGCGCAGGCTTGCGCAAGTGTGTTTAGTGGAATGTTAGTTTCTCCTTTCTTCCTGCGCGTGTTTATTGAAGACTATTTTCTTTTATATCTTTTGGGACCATTGCACAGCCGCGCATGGTCTTGTTAAAGATGTTTTAGAAGTGAGGCTTATGGAATGGTCCTATGTGCCTGCGCAAGGTTTTTGGATCCATATTCCTCTATTATTGAACTGTTCCTTTTCAAATCTTGTTTAGGACCGCTGCGCAGCCGCGCAGGGTCTTTATTCAAGATGTTTTGGGACACGGTTGTGGTATGGTCCTATGCGCCTACGCAAGGTTTTTGAGACCATACCCCTTCAGGTATCATGAATTAACTTTTTTGTATTAAAAACAATGAACTTGACAAATTTAATTAATTTGTGAATGTGCATTGGACTTAAAAATTTAAAGGTACTGTGTAAAATCATACTAAATTAATAATTTATTAATTTATTAATATAATAATATCTCACTAAATTTATAAAATATCATTAATTTATAGAGGTAGTTCCGGATATTCTTTATAATAATTTTACAATAGAAGAAGCAAAACTTTATTTAGAAGCACTTAAATTAGTGAGGCTAACATGGTATAGTCCAGTTAGTCAGAGGGTTTTTCTACTAAGTAGTTTTCTTCTGTGGGGGTCTCAGTTTCGATTCCTACTAAGTGCAAAATTATGTAAATATGGGAGAACACCTCTGGGAGGGATTCGAACTTGGGGTGAAGGGTTTAAACAGCATATGCTACCCCTTTGCAGTAAGCTGTAAATCCAGTTGATATACCGTTCAAAAAACTTAAATTAGTGAGTCATGCTTAGGAGTCCTTTTCTATTTTTAGGAAGACCTGTTCAAAATCTGGACTTGGGAATGGTTACAAGTGTAAACCCGTACATACTTTCAAAATCTGGACTTGGGAATGTTTTGACTGTAGTGGAAACCCGTACATGCTTAGAAAATTTGACATATTCAATCTGTCTCCTCCGTACGCCACCTTTCACTTTCATGCATGGTCGTAAATTAATCCGATATATATAGATAACTTTTATAAGCAGAGATTTTTATAAAATAAATATACTAATTAGAAGTTAGCCATCGAAAACAAACATTAATCTTCATTGTTTGGAAAGTTTACACTATTTGAAACTATACCAATGTGTCCAATGTATATGTACCAAGTCCTCATGATTCTTAACACATAAATATCTTCTCGCCTTAATTTCTTCACAACTGATGTAGATATACGTTCGATCTTTGTTATTAAAAGTCTTTATCATTCATTATTCTCCATATACGCTATATAAAATTCATGGCCAGTGGCGGACCCATGAATTTTTCCATAGGGGTGCGAACAATTTTTAAAAATTTTAGGCGTCTAGATATATACATAAAAAAATCGGTTCGGGTCGGGTCATGTAAAAAAAGAACATCAAACTAAAATTTATATAATCATCAAAAACACGTCAAACATTCTTACAAATATACTTAAAATGTCGCCCTACGGGTTTTTATTTTTTGGAATCTATCTAAAACATCATCTAGAGGTACTTTTTTAAGCAATTCTTTCTTTAACAAGTCTTTCTCTATCCAATTTCAACCGCTTTCCTCATGTTGAGAAACCGTGCCATAATATCCTTACTCATTGTGCCGATTAATAATGAACCAATTAAATCAACAAAAAAATAGTGATTTCATTATGCCTATTAATAATGATCCAATTAAGTAAATCAACAAAAGAAAGTGATTTCATTATAATAATGAACGGCAGCAACAGTAAGGCGGTTTGGCTGGCTTTATTATTTAATCATATTTAGATTTCATTATTGAATGTTAAACAATTAAAGTTGTGTTCAACAACAGCCTTATTAATCTTCATAGTTCATATTCAATCTTTATATTTAAAGTTCAAATAGTAGAATCAAGATGATCCGAGGAACAACTCTACAACAGCCTTATTTAGATTTTTGAAGAATGAAATCAAGGTACCTCTACAAAATCAAGAGTGCGGTGTGCGGTACTGTGCGGCGAGATTTGTGGGTTGTGGTTGATCGATCGAACAAAGTTTACACTGATGTTTCTGTTTCTTGAATTCTTGGTTGCTGGCAGCAGAGAGGGGAGGGCGGGAGGGAGGAGATGAATGATCGATTGGTTATTTGGGTTGGGCTTTAACATAAACTCATATAATTGGGCTTGATATTGGGTAATAGGAATACAAGATTTATTTAAAGAGATTAGTAGGCTAACTTTTTTACATAACTGGGTCGGGTTTAAATCCGTGTTCACAATTTTTTTTATATAAATTCCTAACATTTTTTTCTAAGGGGTGCGGTCAGAATTTTCCAAGGGGTGCGGTCGAAATTTTCCAAGGGGTGCGGCCGGGATTTTTCACGAAAAATAACACTAAATTTTTTTTTTTCAAGGGGTGCGGCCGCCCACCCACGGGCTAACTTGGGTCCTCCCGTGCTCATGGCAATGTGAGGTTAACTCACTTGGTAGAGACTCTTGTCACTTAGACCATACGGAGTGGGCGTGGAAATACGGGGTTGTGGCCTCTGCACGCCGGGCAGACCGGCCCGCGAACGGCGTGAAAGGCGGCATTGTGTGTGGGTTGGCAACATCTCCACTGGCGTGGAGTGAAATGGGGAGATGAGGTGACGTGGTTCAATTGGTTTGGCGTATAGCCGTTGGGGTAACGGCTAATTTAAAAGGAAAGATTTTCAATTAAAAAAAATTAATTAACTCATCTTATAAAAACCCAACCTATTCAACTAATTTTACCACATTCTCTTCTACCCAATTCTAAAAATATATAACATCTCTCTACTTTTTATAAAAAAAATATGCATCCGCACAACCGCACCTTTGATCCTAGCAACCCCTATGGTCTAGGCGAAATACAGAACGAGAAGGACTTGGCGAAAGAAACACCCACAAAGAAAAAGTTCTCTAGGTTTTCAAATGAAAATTAAATTTTAAAATAAAGGATGACTTGACGAAAGAAAAGCGATCGGATATGAAATTCCTGGCTATGAAAACTGATCACATTGGAGACGAAGATAGAGAAATGTACGAGAAATTGATAGATGAAATCAAGGCAAAATATCGTAGTCAGTTTCGGTTTTTTTTTAGTTTCGTTTTTTTCTAGTTTTGTTTTTTTTTAAATTATGTAATTTTTATTAATGTTATTTATTATATTAGTATTTGTTATTTTTTTGTAATAATATAACATTTTTATTATACTTGACAGGTTAAATCAAAACAGAAGGTAGACGAGCAATAAAAAGTGGGTGCCACGTATCGAATAACGTCTCCCTTTCACGCCTTGTCCCACTCCTCTCTTTTTTGCACCACACTAGTTTTCTAACATGTGCTTACGTGACTGCCACATGTCGCATAACGCACACTTTTCATACCCTCTCACTCCGTATAGTCTTAGGGGTAGGTCTTGGGTTCAATCCCAAGTAAGTAGTAGCTTAGGATTAATTTAGTGTAAACTAAGAGTGAGTAAGCATTGCCATTAAAAAACCTCATGGTAATCGCCAACATATATAGGCAAGGATATGATATTAACTAGCTAATAAAAAGAATATATACTCTACTTCTAATTCTACATCATTGTCTAACGCATGACTCGAATCATCGACCTCATAGCGAGGAATGCCATTTTATACACTTTGGTACCACTAGAATAAAAGCCCTTTGTTGTTGACCATCTAGTATGAGTACCATATTGTTAAATTTTTCAAAAAAAATCAAAAACCCGGTTGCGTATTACAGAATGGACATGATGTAAAACACAATGAAAAGAAGATCAAAAACACAATTAAGGACAACAGATAAAGTCACAATGGACAACAAACCAAAACATAATGACCATAACGTATAACACAATGACCATAACGTATAATACAATAAGTATCAAACTAAATAAAAACACAATTGATGACAACAGATAAAAGACACAATTGATGACAGCAGATAAAAGACACAATGGAGAGCAGATGAACACACAATGTACAACAAACTAAAACACAATGAACAAAAGATTAAAACACAATGGAAACATATTAAAACACAATGGATAACAGATTAAACACAATGACAAGAACAAATAACACAATGTATAGAAAACCCAGACATAACACCATCTTCATTGTGTCATATATTGTGTTATAGGTTCTTATAAAATCACAATGGGTAGAACCCAAATTAACATTATGTTATAGGTTTTGATAATAACACAATGTATAGAAACCCTACTAAAACATAATGATCAAAACCCAATTAAAAGACACAATGACCAGAACCTTTAACACAATGCAAAAAAACCCAGTAAAAATGAAATTATTTATTTTATTTTTATATGACAATATGATACTCATATTAAAGATAAAAAGACGTTTTTTATTATGGTGAATTTTTTAATGTCATATGAAAAAGTTATGGACGTTTTAAATTGATGGGCGAATTGTCATGTGTTTTGCATATGGAGAGAGAAAATCCATAAATGTAGGATTTCCTTTATGCCCTTCAATTATCTTCTTTTCTTTAAAACTAATCTCAACCCTCCAAATATAAGATCAATAGAATATAATACTTCTTATTTATTTTATCCTTTACGATCAATGGACTAGAATCCTTCTTATTTATTTTATCATTTGTATTTGATCCTAATCCACTAATTTTTTTTGGCTATGTACTTGTATCCTTCGTGGTTCAAGTAAACTTGAATACCAACAAACTACAAGGAGGTTTGGTCCTAATCCACTAATTTATTTTATCTTCAACCTTGATCTTTGTCTCAACCTTCATCTTCAGGTAAAGAACCCTAATTGCTTATGACAAGTAAATTATAGTGGTCCTGCAAATGACAAAGCAATTACAAAGGCTCCAACAAATGACAAAGCGATTACAGAAGTTGTGTTGAGACAAAGCGTTTACAAAGGCTATGTCAAGGAAAGCTTCGAATGGGGTTTTTTTGGTCGAGTGGAACACCTACTTCGCATGGAAGTCGAAATACAAAGCCACCTTAGACACCCTAATATTCTAAGACTCTATGGCTACGTCTATGATCAGGTATACTGTTAAAATTTAAACTCCAATTTTATAATCCAAACTATTTTTTTATTTGCTCTAATATTTCTTCTGGTTTTATTTTTCATGTATTGGACCTGTGGTGTGACTTGTTTTTTCATGGGCTTCTATAATCTCTTATGGGCCAAACATATTCTTTAGTTTTACTCCTGCTCAAGTTTATTCGGCCCATGTTTGTGTGTTCCTGCTTCCTCGTTATTATCATTCAAGAACTTCAATCTGTTAATAGGTATCTTGTATTTATGAGTTTTGGTTTTGAAATAAAAGTTTGGATTACATTTTCTAACATGGTATCAGAGAGCTAAGGCTCTAATATCCGTCTTAGTTCTTGATCGGTTCTTCGAGTTGAGGTTTTACTTGCCGGGTTTTAAGAAAACCGTATAAAAAGAGGCTGTTAGAGCATTCACATCCTATCCATCAAAATCTGTGAGAAGAGGTTTTCATATTAAAGGTGGTTGTGAGTGGAGAACAGAAAAAATGTTATTGTTCATCTGTATATTTGAGGGGACATTATTCATCCTCTATAATTTTTTAATATATTTTGAAATTGGTTGTGAGTGGAAGTGAGAGAAAAATGTAATGATAAAGGTATAAAAAATATTATTTAATTAAAATGAGAGAGAAAAAGATAGTTGTTTTTAGTATAATTATAGGGTAAAAAATGATGGATAGGATATAAATGCTATCAGATCTTCTAATTGGGGCGATTTCAGTCCAAACTCCGAACTGGGTTTCTGCAATTGTATCTCTTGTGTAGGTTGACTAACTGGATAATAATAACTGGTCTCCTCATGGCTTAATAATAAATATATTTTTTTACTCAATTCTAATTTGTTGGAGACATATACAACCCATAAACAATCTTTATTTTTTCCAAAGTTTAATAATAAAGGAATCTGATCTTATACAACCCATAAACAATCTTTATTTTTTCCAAAGTTTAATAATAAAGGAATCTGATCTTTTCGAAGATAATCAATTTCATCATTTAGGAATTTTTTCTAAGAAAAAGAAAAATTTTATTTTCAAGCAATCTATTTTTTTTTTTTTTTTTTTGCAATAATAAAACAATCCTTTCTAGCTTTGGTTCTATAGATTTCGATTGGGACTGTGTATTTGAATCACTTGTGTGGTTCATCTTTTTTGGCTGTTGGTGGTCGGCCGTAGATACAAGAATTATTTTAAACTCTAAATGAAGGTTGTGTGTGCTTGTGAAATTTTTTGGCTAATGGCTCAATTTACTTCTTTTCCTTCTTCAAAGTCCGGCCAATTTTATGAAAAGAAAAGAAAAATTAGTAGAGGTCCTAACCCAAATCTAAAACGCACACATTGCAACAAATTAGGATATATGTTTTGCATTGGTGGAGTTTTCACAATGGGTTATCTATAAATAAAAATGACTCTCATTCGCCAACTAAAGTCCCTTCTCTTACTTCTGATCAAATTTCAAAGTTGCTTAAACTTTCAAACGAGAGATCAAGTGAAAAATCGCAAAATAATTCTATTGATTTGAACTTTTTTAGCAAAAGTATGTTTGGTTTCTCTAGTGGAATTCCTTCTATATTCTCGGGATGGGTTATAGACTCTGGTGTAAATCAACACATGGATATGTCTGATAAGGGCTTGTTTAATCAAATTGATGTCTCTGAATTTAATATAAAAGTAAAACATCTAAATGGAACTAATGCAACAGTAACAAAAATTGGATGTTTTAAACTGAGTGATAATGTTATCTTAAAAGATGTGTTTATCATTCCTGAGTATCATGTAAACCTGCTTTCTATGTATAAGTTAGCTCTATACAATAAACTATCAGTAACCGTTGATGAAAATAAGTGCTATATTCAAGATTTACATAGAACAAAAACCCTTGTAAGTGGTAGTCAAATTGATGGTCTGTATTTCTGTGGTGATTAGGGATGAGCATTTGGTACCGGGTATCGGTACAGGTACCAAACCGGTATATTCGGTACCGGTACCTATTTTCTTCATTTTTCGATACCGGTACCGGTACTTAGGGGTAAAACACCGGTAAATACCGGTACCGGTACCACTTTTCTCTGTTTTTCGCTCATCCCTAGTGGTGATGCCTCTAAACCTATTAAGGTGTGTTTTAATAGTTATAATGTTTTTAATCTATGGCATTCTAGATTAGGGCATTCATCTGATCAGGTTTTAAAAGTTTTAAATTTGAAAACTCGCAGTGAACACCTTCCTTGTGATGTTTGTCATAAGGCAAAACTGCATAGGGAACCTTTTCTTCTAAGTGAGCATAAGTCAACTCATGTAGGTAAATTAGTCCATTTGGATGTATGGGGTCCATATAGAATCCCAAGTATTGAAGGGTATAAATATTTTTTTTCTGTGGTGGATGATTTCTCAAGGTC
Source organism: Helianthus tuberosus (assembly GCA_030545235.1). NCBI lineage: Eukaryota > Viridiplantae > Streptophyta > Magnoliopsida > Asterales > Asteraceae > Helianthus > Helianthus tuberosus. Next base: position 32,607,660 of record CM060450.1, on the reverse strand, counting down.
TGTTTGGATATATTGATCGGAGTGACGCACCCGGTCAAAGATAATATTTATAATACCCAAACCACGAAGAGTTTGTAGTTTGTGATGGACGCGATTGATTTTAAAGGTTGTCACAAATTATGAAGCTTGCTAATTCGATTTAAATGTTTGTTTGAAAGAGATGTCGGATTGAACCGACAAGTTTGTTACTAATTACTTAAATACGAAAACGTAATCAAATGAGACTTTCACAAAAATTGATTGATGGATTAAAACAATAACTTGGAACTAGGTTCACACCAGGTTCAACAATTGTAGGACCTAGGGTTGCTACTCATTTTTAGCTTGGTTTAATTGAATTAGTTCATTAATGGTTTTAGAATCACAAGGCTTAGGTGCCAATTAGAATCACGATTGTGGATTAGATGATGATGATGATGATTTCGGATGAAGTTTGGGGTGTTCTTGGCTCCAAAGTGATTGAAGGGGTACGGTCTCAAAAACCCTGCGTAAGCGCAAAGGACCATATCATAACTACATTTCAAATTTATCTTGAACAGACCTTGCGCGATCGCGCAACGTGTCCTGAGAGGATTTGGAAAGACCAGTCTTTGATAACCATGCACTGAAGAGAGGGAAAGACAAACATTCAATTAACTCCCTTGCGCGGGCCCGCGCAAGCTTAAAGTTTGACATTAGAAGACAAGTCCTAGACTCATCCGCGCGTATGAGCGTAAAGACTCGAAACAAAGGAATCTTTTTTGTTATAACAGAATAGACATGTGGCAAAGGTGCAATGGTTTACAGCTGTAGATCTTCTAGAAGACTCTAAGGACTCATCGTGCATAGCTTCATTCGGTTGCAACCGAATGTGACGTGGCAACATCCTAGACACTCATCTAAATCACGATGATGGCAACAACTTAAAGGCAAATCTAGATTAAACCACTTTCCACGTGGCATCTCCCCAACCGTTGATCAAGGTCACGATCCGTGTGCATGGATGGGGAGATAACTAACAAACGGAAAAGTGATTTCCGTTATTACCTCCGTTACACCTTTTGGCGCCAAAACTTCGGTTATAAATAGGAGAATTCAGGTATGATCTCAGAAGCTACTTTCATATACTTTCACTTCTTACTACTTCATCTTCTTTGAGATCACTGTACTTATTCTCACGCCGAAGGGTGGTCACGGAGAGAACCCCCATTCTCCCCGTGGCGAGTCTAACGGCTTTCTGTTTTACAGAGATCTACGACGAAGTAATGTCCATCTAAGCAATCGATGAAAGGATTAACCCTTTTATGTAGAAACTCTACCCCCAGATCTGATGGATTCCGATCATTTAGATCTGGTGTTTCTTCAATGCGCCCACCGATTTTCTACTTTTATTCTCATCTTCTCGTTCGGTTCATTTATCTCTCTTTTGTTTTCAATGGCAGAAGGTTAGTCAAATCAACCACCAGGTCCTCGACCCGAGAACAGAGGCAATTTTGCTTATGCTTCTCGTGTTGACGAAATCGTGGAAGAAACGTTTAATGACGACGATGTTCATCATGATACGAACCATGTGAACGATCCTGTTACCTCGGAAGTCCATCTTGGAGCTCCGATTAGTTCAAACCAACCTTTTATTGAAACTCCAACCTGTTGGTTTGTCAAATTTCAAGGGGCCTTGAATGCAGTTTATGCACAACTATGTGCACAAACGGCTCAAACAACATCACAGGCACGTAGATCTACAACTCAATCTTCCACCATATATGAGTTTGCTCATTCTGACATGAGACGTCGAGATCATCGGGAAGAGCCGTACTCTCAGAAACCACAATCTGTTCATACAGAGTCGGGCCCGCATTCATCGCAACAGTGGGACACCTAGATCAATGATGAAAATTATCAAGGAGAGTTCAGCCACTCGGTACAAGACGTTTGTAAGGACATTCGTCAGATCACTCGCGAAAATGATGATCCAAGCAATAACAAAACAAAGCAAACGTACATGGTGCAAAGAGGACCACCGCGTAGACGCAATAACAAACGAAGTCATAACCAACATTGGCGTGAACAGCAAGTCATTTTTCCTGTAGTGCCAGGAGGTCCTCAAGAGGAATGACCAGTCGTCATAACTGGTATTTTTGGTCATTACCGTACTGATTATATGTTTATCGATCTGGGTAGTTCTATGGATATTAAGTATGAGCAGTGTTTCAAGCAGTTAGACCCGGAGGACAAGGCACGCTTGAAACCAGTCGATTTCCCATTAACTGGTTTCTGCAATGAAGTCTTTCCCCTGGGTCAGATCTCTTTTCCTGTTACACTTTCTGATGGTAAACACTCACGCACAGTGTCGGTCAATTTTATGGTTATGCCAGCTACGTCCCGTCATGATCTCTTGTTGGGAAGATGTTCACAAAGGGAGTTTAGCATGATTACTTCTATACCGCATGCTGCTTGCGGTTTTCCAACAAAAACAGGAGTAGCAGTTTTATATTCGAGAAAAGAGGTCATGTCTGTTGATGACGAACCTCCAATGAAAGTCGCAAAGCCATCCTCCAATGAAACAGAGCAATGGGTACTCAACATCGAGTATCCCGAGCAAACTGTTTTGCTAGGACCCACCGTGTCTCCAACAATTCGCGCAAGACTTAAACAACTTCTCTTCAAGAATATGTATATCTTCGCATGGTCCCCAACGGACATGACCGGTGTACCAAGAGACATGGCAGAACATTGTTTGAATGTTCGACCTTCTGTAGAACCAGTAGTACAAGGAAAGCACAGTTTGGGTCCAGAAAAGACTCGCGCAATGAATGAACAGGTTGCTGAGTTGCTCTAAGCTGGCATACTACGTGAAGTCCTGTATCAAACGTGGGTGGCCAACCCAGTGATGGTTCAAAAGCATAATGGCGGATGGCGTATGTGCGTTGATTTCAAGGACCTCAACAAAGCTTGTCCGAAAGATTCATATTCCCTTCCTGAGATTGACAAGAAGGTAGACTCTCTAGCGTCTTTCCGCTGGAAATGTTTTCTCGATTATTACAGAGGTTATCACCAAGTGCAAATGAAGGAAGAAGACGAAGACAAGACGGCTTTCCGCACGAACAAAGGTATTTTTTGTTACACAAAAATGCCCTTTGGTCTCCGCAATGCGAGAGCTACGTATCAACGTTTGATGGATAAAGTCTTCGGAGAAGATATTGGTGTTACAGTTGAATTCTATATTGATAACCTTGTCATCATGAGTCCTGATGAGGAATTAATGCTCAGGAATATTCAGCGCACCTTCGACTCCTTGCGCAAAGTTAATTTGAAGCTCAATCCGGTGAAATGTTCATTTGGCATGGAGGAGGGTAAATTTTTGGGATTCATCGTGACGAAGGATGGTTTTAAAGTTAATCCAGAAAAGGTAAAGGCTATTCAACGCATGCCGTCACCAGCATCCATCAAAGAGATGCAGCGCTTAGCTGGTCAACTGGCTGCGCTTAACCAATTTTTAGCAAACCATGCTGCCAAATCTTACGCGTTCATAAGCACTTTGCTCAATTGCGTCAAGAAAAACCAATTTCAATGGACTCCAGAGGCCGAGAAAGCTTTTCAGGAAATGAAGGAGTGCCTAATTCAGTTACCCACTTTAACGGCTCCGCGAAAAAAAGAACCATTAATCTTGTATCTTTCTGCATCTGATTTGGCAGTAGGCGTAGTGTTGTTGGTGGAAAGAGACGGAGTCCAAACTCCAATTTATTATATCAGCAAAAAATTAACTGGTCCGGAAACCCATTATTCAATCATGGAAAAGCTTGTTCTAGCGTTAGTCCATGCCTCGCGCAGACTACGAAGGTATTTTTTTGGCCACGTCATAACCGTCCTTACTAATTATCATTTGGGTCAAATATTATCTAAACCGGATGTTGCGGGCGTGCTGGCAAAGTGGGCCATTGAATTGGGTGGACATAATATCCTATATAAGCTGCGCCTAGCCATCAAAGGCCAAGTTCTGGCAGATTTCATTACTGAAGTTCCGGCTGATAAAATCCAAGAATGTGAAGCCATACATAATCCTGTCCCAATCTTCGACGACAGGGTTTGGATGTTGCATACAGATGGTGCTTCCAACGACGACTGCACAAGGGCTAGCCTTCGCCTAGTCAGCCCCGGCAATCACGAACTTACTTAGACCATTCGGTTGGATTTCAAAAGCACCAACAACGAAGCAGAGTATGAAGCGTTTCTTGCGGGTCTTGCTTAGCAATTAAAATGGGGGCCAAAAATTTAGAGGCGCACGTTGATTCTCTACTTGTTGCTGGGCAAGTCAACGGCCACTATGACACGAAGGGAGAAACAATGGCCCTATACCTTGAACAGGCGAAAGCCTTAATCAATAAGTTTCAAACTTTCAAAGTCACTCATATTAACCGAAGCGAGAACAAGCATGCGGACGCACTCAGCAAGTTAGCTGCTACAAGTTTCAAACACCTGGCAAAAGAGGTGCGCATTGAGGTTCTCAAACCAATATGTTCCTTTACGACACGTAAACATGGTAGAAATTGGGAATCCGTCCTGGATGTCTTCGATTATTATGTTTCTACAGCACGAGACTCTTCCGGAGTGAAAGGCAAAAGCAAGAAAAATTCGGAACAAAGCATTGAATTATAAAATGGCCAATGGAATCTTATACTGGAAGTCTTATATGGGCCCTCTTCTACGATGTGTTGACAAACACGACGCGCAATACTTGGTTCGAGAGATCCACGAAGGCTTATGCGGAATCCATGTCGGTCCTCACATGGTGGTGGCAAAAATTATTAGCGCAGGCTATTACAGGCTTGGCATGCACTTGGATGCCGTCGAGAATTTACACAAATGTGCTTCATTCCAACGCCACGCTCCAAAGACCCTCCGCCCAAAATATCCTTTGGTCCCGGTAACTGCAGCATGGCCTTTCCAACAGTGGGGAATCGATCTGGTAGGTCCTTTTCCTGATGCGCCTGGCGCAGTAAAGTTTATCATAGTTTCTATGGATTACTTCACAAAATGGGTAGAAGCAAAAGCTCTGGCATCAACCACCGCAATGGTTGTCAGGAAGTTCATCTGGGAACATATTATCTGCCGGTTCGGGTTAACGCTGCCCAAAGAAATCAAGCAGGAGAACCGTGAAAGGCAATGGACGCCTCTCACTAAAACGCCTGCAGAGGTACTCAACACTGAAAATTATCAGTTTAAACCACCACAGAAGATGAAGAAATGATGATAGAACACAGTTTTGCTTCCGTGGCGCATCCGCAGGAAAATGGTCAAGTGGAGAGAGTCAACAAGCAGATTGTGGATGGCATTAAGGCAAGATTGGGAACCACACCAAGAGGCTGGGTCGATGAGTTGCCAAGCATTCTTTGGGCTCATCGCACCATGCCAAAGACTAGCACGGGTGAAACACCATTCAGCCTTGTATACGGAACGGAGGCTATGATCCCTGTAGAAATCGGTCTCCCGTCACCCCGCATGCTAGCAATGGAATAACAGAGCAATGAAACAAAGCACAGAATTGATTTGGACCTCCTTGAAGAAAGAAGAGAGAATGCAGCAATTAACGAGGCCAAGTACAAGTCAAAATTGGATAAATACTACAATGCGCGGGTACACATATGCACTTTCTTACCTGGAGACTTCGTCTTAAGAGATAACGAAGCGTCGAACGCGGAATGGCCTGGGAAGCTCGCGCCTAAATGGGAGGGTCCTTATGTAATCAACGAGGTCCTGGGAAAAAGGAGCATACACCCTGCGCAGACTTGACGGAACGGATGTTCCACGAACATGGAACGCGCAGCAGGTGCTACATGTAATCTTAGCATCCTTTGTACTTGGAAGGCACACTACGCCTTACCAATGTACAACACAAGAATCACTACTTACATACGCATCATTATTAATTATTTTATTTATCCTAAATGTAATCTTAGCAGCTTTGTACTTATCGGCCTTTGCGCCTTATCTATTAATGCAAAGTCTGTTACTTACATTACGCCTTTTTTCATGTTTGTTGCAAATGCATGCAATTTCTTTTGGTAAGCACAAAAACACTATGGTAATCTAATACAAGTCTCATGAACAGCCCGCAGTCACATGTACTACGCAAGGTCTAGTCTGGTGTTCACACATGAGCTTTATACCATCTTCATTTATCTTACCTAAACAAAGTAATCATACTCATGCAAATATTGCATCCAAAACATATAAAAAGTTACATGTGCGCCAGCACATTAACAAGTTATTACAAAAAGGGATTCAACATCCCAACAAGTTCAGGTATGAAAGGAAACTTTGACAAAGTTGTATTTTTCCTACTCTAAGTTTACATCATCCGAAGTCTCCGCCACATCTGGAAAGACTTCTTTCAACCGAGTCACATAGCAAATGCGCCGAAGCGCATCAGTCACCAGAACCATCACTGGATGGCGGACGATATGATATTCTTCCTAAACAACAGCAAAGCGCACACTTCATTTTTATAGTCCAGTACTCCTACTTGCCATTGGCGCATAGGAGCAACATTGGACTGGGGGGACTTGAAGGGGTACGCTCCCAAAAACCCTGCGCAAGCACAAAGGACCATATCATAACTACATTTCAAATTTATCTTGAACAGACCTTGCGCGGTTGCGCAACATGTCCCGAGAGGATTTGGAAAGATCAGTCTTTGATAACCATACGCTAAAGAGAGGGAAAGACAAACATTCAATTAACTCCCTTGCGCGGACCCGCGCAAGGGTAAAGGTTAAGCTTAAAGTTTGACAACAACAGAAGACAAGTGCTAGACTCATCCGCGCGTATGAAAGTAAAGACTCGAAGCAAAGGAATCTTTTCTGTTATAACAGAATAGACACGTGGCAATGGTCTAATGGTTTACAGCTATAGATCTTCTAGAAGACTCTAAGGGCTCATCATGCATAGCTTCATTTGGTTGCAACCGAATGTGATGTGGCAACATCCTAGACACTCATCTAAATCACGATAATGGCAACAACTTAAAGGCAAATCTAGATTAAACCACTTTCCACGTGGCATCTCCCCAACCGTTGATCAAGGTCACGATCTGTGTGCATGGATGGGGAGATACCTAACAAACGGAAAAGTGATTTCCGTTATTACCTCTGTTACATCTTTTGGCACCAAAACTTCGGTTATAAATAGGAAAATTCAGGTATGATCTTAGAAGCTACTTTTACATACTTTCACTTCTCATTACGTCATCTTCTTTGAGATCACTGTACTTAACTAACGCCGGAGGGTGGTCACGGGGAGAACCCCCATTCTCCCCGTGTCGAGTCTAACGGCTTTCTGTTTTGCAGAGATCTCCGACGAAGTAATGTCCATCTAAGTAATCGACGAGAGGATTAACCCTTTTATGCAGAAACTCTACCCCCAGATCTGATTGATTCCGATCATTTAGATCTGGTGTTTCTTCAGTCAGGTTCAAAAACTCAAAATTGCGTAACTCCCTTTCAAATTGGGTTATATTTCACTCAAACATGAAAAACAACAAAATTCAGCAATCGGATGTAGAAGAGGGCGTCGGCGACGGCCTGCCTTTAGCCGGTTTCTCTCCGACAGCCTAAAGGACTGCCTACGGCCTTTTTCTCCCGATGAAAGATCTGAGGGAAGTCGCCGACGGCCCGGGAAGGCGTCGGAGACGGCTTCTCCAATTCTTGTTTTCTGATTTCTCCATTTCGCATTCTTGGTTGATTCTGTTCGCTACCCGATGCTCCTTAAATCCTCCGAATAGCTCCTTAAACTCCGTTAGCACTGCAAAAGACAATTCTAATCAAAAGTAGGCTATTCAAAACCAAAGTTCATGTAAAAAAATAAACTTAACTACGAATAATCATCGGCGTTCGACCACGCATCACAACCTCACACTTGTTTTTTGTTTGCCCTCAAGCAAATCTGTTTTTCACATTCACGTGGGTCGAACAAAAGACACACTTCCCATTCTCAAAAATCAAGCTAAGGTCTAATGTCACGCCCGGTTCATAATTTTCACACTTTTCAAATTTTTTAACTGTAAAGTGATTAACACATAACAATTGTTACCCAATATTAACCCGCCCTTGAAACCAACACATCCCTCAAAATGTTCTCTCTACTTGGTTTAAAATTTAGCTAATTATGATGCATTAGCACTTTTCAAATGATCACTAAAATCGATTAGAACACGTACCCGCATATGCTTGCAACTCAATCATTCTGCGTCACTGAAAACAAATACTAAGCACAAGTCAAAAGGTCTTTAAGGGTTGTAACGTGGCTAGGCTAAGGTTGTGGAATAGGATATTTTAAAAGTGGCTAAGGTGATGACAATTAGATCTTTATTACATGAATAACTACACTAAACAAGACTAACTACGAACCATCAAGCTGTGAGGCAAAATTTTTCGCCTTTTATTCAATAAACTACCAACGCATATTTTTGTGCTTTTTCACAACATTGTCTACTATTTTTCATGATGTTTTCTGAATTTTCGATTTTTTTTTCAAATAAACCACAACTTTACAAAAAAAAACTAATCCTAAAATCGAATTTTTATCAGACGAGTTAAAAATAAAAAGGTTTAATGGTCAAAGGCGAAATGGGTTGGTCAAACGAACAGTTTAGACTCAAAGTTGGCTACTAAGGGATATATTTTGGGTATGGATAGAATAAATGGTGTAAAAAGAAAAGGTTTACTTAATGCCTTAATCCTTCTTGTGCTCGTATTCGGTCTATGGTCTCGAACGCACAAAAGTTGCAAGTTCTACAATACGCGACTAATGATACACTCAAACAGAGAAATATATATATATATATATATATATATATATATATATATATATATATGTGTGTGTGTGTGTGTGTGTGTGTGATGTGTAGAAGTGGCTCAAAATATCACGTAAAAGGGTATGATATGTGATATGCAAAACACATTAGTTTCTTAAGCGGATTATTCTCAAATAACCACCCGCTAAATACCGGTCATGTTACTAATTAGAACTTGATCATGACAAAAGTCCAGATGGGTTGTGTCATCCCTCATTGACTTAGTTACTTATGTTTTTTTACATTGCTCAAACAAAGATATTTTGATATTTTTTGTTTTTGTTTTTTTTTTTTTTTTGAAATTTTCCCCCATCCCTACACTTGAGGTCAACATTGTTCTCAATGTATAGGAATGAGAGGTTTGAAAACGCATAGGAATGAGAGGTTTTAAAATGCACAAGGGAACCTCCCAAACTTCACCCCGGTCCAAATATACAAAATACATTCCACTTATTTAACTAATTAATAATCAAAGGTAAAAAGAAACATATGCACCTAGCTTTTTCACTTGTTCCTCGTTTGCTCCTCATTCTTACATAAAAATGGTCGTCCTCACGAACATAGCGTACCTACAAGTCTCAACCCTTGTGTAGAAGCAAGCTTCTCACAACCATCAAAACTTATTAGTTAACCGTTTCTACCATTTTTAATTATTAGTTAACTGCAACCCCATCAACTATTTTTTCAGAATCCGTACCAATCAATATTTCAGATTGATCTTTATTGATGTTAAGTCGATCTAACGAGTGGGAATACATTGAGCTCAAAAGAAACACATGTGCATTTTCATTTGTAGATTGAATCTCAAATGCATATATCAATGATCAAATAGCCTTACATGCTTCACAAGCGGCATCTAGCAAATTTGACGAGCCAGACATTAAACTTGTGCCGCAAGTCACTAACTGTGAAAGCAAAGTATCTGCTAATCCTGATGATTTAGCATGATCTAGTATCTCTTTAAGACCATTGTTTGCCATGTCAGCACGGTCGGTGACCAAAGATGCTTTCAGACCTTGTGTTGCTCGAGATAATATAACAGTAATGCATGCAATTGATTCATATAGAAGTCTTCAAGATGCACCGTCTGTAGAAATGGAAATCTAGGAACACAAAAGTTTGAGAAACCAAAGATTAATCTAAGAGGTTATGCAAAGGTTATACATATATCCGCTGCAGTTGAGAGTGTAACCTCTTTATAAAGCTCTAGCATAGCAACCCAGTGCCTAATGTGTGAATCTCCAAACCCACCTCCACAGTTATCCAATATTTTTTATAACTGAGAAACACTGCACGTAAGATGTAAATGATGAGCATCTCAATGATAAACTTAACGACATTTCGAAATTTGAACATATGAAGACATGAGATACAGAGAAAGCCCATCTTTTCTTGGAAACTAGTTGCATATTATCACTAAGTAGCAACATACCTTTACCAGCAAGTCATTATAATCTGGCTTTTTTAGTCGAAGAATATTAGCAGTAAAGCCTATAAGTTCCCAAAAAATTTCATCAACAACCCCGGTAGAGTTAATGGCACCAGCAGCAACTAGGTTTAAAAGATTTTTTAAAGACTGGTTTACAGAGATAACATCTTGATCCCTGAACAATTTTGTGGTCAAAGTGTAACAGTATGTTAGTCATTTCTACACTTCAGAAAATGTTAAACAATATTAGAATACTATGCTTTACCAGCACTACTGATTTTTAAGAGGCAGCAAGATAATTGACAGTGCTTCATTATCTTGGCCGATTAACTTGGCACCCTCAAAAGTGTAACCGTTATTTTCCAATTTGGTCAGTAGCTAGCAACCTGATACAAGGATAGAACCCATCATGCATCTTTACCTCGATATTTATGTGGACATATCCAAAACAACTATTGTGTAATATTACAAATATGAACTTAAAACCAAGTTCTACATTTTAATCCAATGAGTGACTAAACAGCACACAATTAAAGTGTGCTCTAAAACAATCTAGACTTGAGTTGTGGTTTACCTGATCGGACATTTTCATTTTCCGTAACCCTTTGAGACTCTGGTTGCGGTGATGAACAGTCACTAGTCGAGTGTTGACCCAGAAGTTTGATACTTTCATCCATAGTTGTGAGAGGTTGGATTTTACCTGCAGTATTGTCTTTTAGTGTAGTTATGCTTATTCATTGAAGGCGTACCTTTCGGGCTTGAAGAAATCAAACATGTTGTCTGTACAAGTTGTTCCCCTTTCCAAGCAGCATTATTTCCTCTAGATGCAGCAGTGTTGAGACAAAGTTCCTAGTAAGCAATTAACATACTCAAGACGTCATTTTCTTGTGAGTGAGCTTAAGAACCCGACTTATATGTAAATAAAAGATAATAAGTACCCTAGTCTCAACATTTAGAATTATACCATATTTAACAACCCCCTAAGGAATCTTCTGAAGTTCGCACTCATGGTTTCTGGATACTTCACCTGATCCTGGAAGTAGCATAAAAGTGACTTTGTATATCACATAACTATGCTTTACAACTGAATTTGGTTTAAAGGCCCGTACCTCAGTAATAAGTCAGGTAAGTCTATACACTGAATTAGTGTAAAAGGCGGTTGGCCAACACATAACTCATACCTGAAAATATAACAAACGAATTCAAATTGAAGAACTGGAATCCAATTCAACAATCATATTTCACATAACATACTATAAAAGAGCATGCAGACCAAAAATCAGAATATATAGCTTATTTGACACACATTTAAGCTTCATAAATAAATAAATAAAATAATTATAATAAAAAATAAATATAAAAACAAGAGTCAAATTTTCTTAATGGTACACGTTAGAAAAACAAAAAACAACCTAAAGGGAATCTTTCCTTTCAGAAAAATTAATAGAGATTTTCAAGAAGAATTAACTTACAGAATAATCCCTAGGGACCACAGATCAACAGTGTGGTTGTAGGGTTGCTCTCGTACAAGTTCTGGGGCCATGTACAATGGAGTACCTGAAAAAACATGCAAGGTTTAAAAAGGCTGAAACGGGTATTGAGGCGTTTTCCCTTAGCCTCACGAGGCGTAAGCCTCGAGGTAGGTCGAGGCGTAAGCCTTGAAACATTATAAAAAGAATTATATATATATATATATATATATATATATATATATATATATATCATAAAAATCACAAATTAACATAAAACAAACATCATAAATAGTAAATAGTTCAACAAACAAGGTTTAACATAAAACAAACACCATAAAATAGTTCAAACAACTTAAACTAGTAATGTTATGACATCTAAATATCATAGAACTCGTTCCACTCCGCATCATCATCATCCTCCTCAAAGTTTTCATCTAGCGTATTTAGATCATCATCGTCATCTTCATCAACCAAATTAATAACTATTTTCCTTTTCCTCCTAGATGATGAACTCTTACCTTCTTCCTCATTTGACCCGCCAACTCCACCAATGCCATCTTCATCCCACTCAGGTTGACTATCCACTCATCATCCGACAAAACCTCATCGGCAACTATCGAGTGTTCATCATCTGTTAGATTCGTCTTCTTTATAAACTTTTGCTTCAATCTCCTATTGTACATAACGTACGCTAACTTGTTCATCCTATCCGTGCCCAATTGATTTCTTCTTTTTGTATGAACATGATTGAACATACTCCAATTACGTTCACAAGCCGAAGCTGAACAAGTAAGACCCAATATCTTCATCACGAAGGCTTTTAGTTCCGGAACTTCATCTCCATAATGGTCCCACCATGTAACTATATAAGTTAAGGAAAAAATAAATTAGAAAAACTCTATGTCCAAACAATCTTCTCTTGTATTTGTAATTATCAAGTTGAGATTCGATCTTCAGATAGACTTCCTCATTTTTAACGAGTCTATCTATGCATCTGTACAATCCTAATTTAATTTACGGGTGTTGGGAAACGCTGGGGCTCCATCTAAATCAATGATTCAAGTAGTAGGCAGACGCATGTAAGTCAAGATGCATATGGTTTTCCATTTTTCATCAATGATATCCCAAATCTCTTTCTAAGAAGACTCTTCATTATTAAAGTTACTTGCAATCTTTTCCTTGCATTCATCCATCGCACCATAAATAAAAGCCATAGCCGGTGACCGCTCCCCATCAACAATCATCAAAACCTCGACAAGTGGCTTTGTGGTTTTAAGAGAATAAACCACACTAGGCCAAAAAGTTCTCTCGTCTATGATTATCTTTTTTTTTTTTTTTTTTTATCTCAATTCCATCAGCTTTCTTTGCCCAAGCACAACTATTCCATTCGGTTGAAAAAAACATTTGTTGTAATGGTTCTTTCAATTCATATACGCTTTCTAAAGTCAAAAAAGCGGTGGCAAATCTAATGGCGGCGGGTCGAAGAAGATCCTTCTTTAAATACTTTATAGCTAAACTTAATACCCACTGATGGTTATAAATGATGTTGCTATTTTTTTTTTGCTTTAATCAAAGGTCTTTTTGGTTGTGTCAACTCCGCAATTTTCTCAAGCATCAACAACTCTCCAACCTTTCTGTATGCACTTGCATTATCAGTCATGAGTTGAACAACAATGTCTTCACCAATTTATTTAATCACCGCATCAAGCAACTCAAATAATTTGTCAGCATTCTTGATTCAATCGGATGCATCAACCGTCTTTAAGAAAACTGTACCATGTGGACTGGTCACCAAAAAGTTGATGAGACTTCTATTTCTCATATCAGATTAACCATCTGATAACAACGACAGTCCAGTACTCTTCCATGTATCTTTTATACCTGCCACAAGTGCTTTTGTTGTATTCACTTCTTCTTGCAGTATCTAAGTCCTCAACTCATACATGGTTGCAGGTTTTAATCCTCGACCATAGTTACCAACCAATCGGAGCATGCTAGTGAATGAAGTACTTGTTGCAACATTAAAAGGGATTCTGTTCTCATAAAAAATCTTCCAATGTCTAAACAAACTTTGTTGCGTTGCTCTTTAGCAACAGCTGGTGTCATCTTTTCTTCCGCCTTTGGTCCTTCCTCATTGTCTACTTCGGGATTCAAAAATCTAAACATACTAATTATTGGAATTAAAACTTGCATTTTAGGTATTTGTAACCTTTATTTGCACTTTCTGGTGGAACTTCATGTTCAACACCATATTTCCAAGCTGGATCTTTTCATGATCCCTTGCCAGCCATACTATTTATTGGAATTAAAAAAAATGGAGAAGAATCAGAAGTATATTCTGATTAAAACAACATAACAAAAAAAATTAAGAAAACATAACAAAAAAATTAAGAAAAACCTAACTAAAACAACAAATGAGCTTCTGTGTATAGTGTTAGTGAGAAAACCATGAAATCGGTCTGAAATTTGCTTAATTGCGATGCTTGGAGAAGAATCAGAAGTATATTTTGCGTGCGTGGAGGTTGACTGCATGAAGAATATCCGAATACGTGATTCTGTTCTTCGATTAGGGTTTTTTAACCTAATAGATATGTTTTTTAAGTGAACTATTGGGCTGGACCACCAATTAAGCCCAATAGACACTAAATGGGTCCAAAAGTAAAGTCTAGAAAACCCAAAATTTTTCAATTTTCACAAGTCTAAGCCTCACCGCCTCACCTCACCGCCTCGGATGACTGAGGCTTAGGTTTCAGTTGACCACTATGTGGCTAAGCCTTTAAGGCGTTTTTCCACTGCCTCAGCCGAGGCGTAAGCCTCGAGGCGCTCCTCAGACCGCCTTTTTAAACCATGAAAACATGAACAATTATGTAACTGATATTTACAATCAATTATAAGATAATGATAATAATGTGAACTATACCTTTTATTGAACACAGAAAAATTGTATTAACCGACATAGCTCGTGCAAACCCAAAATCACATAGCTGTTTCATAAAGGAAAGAGGGATGATTATGGTTATGGTTAATGTGCCTAGAATAAGAGTGCATGATAAAGAAACTGACTTCTACTAACAGGAAACAAGAGCATAAAACGTACATATATTATTAATCAAAATGATTATCAGAATTTGCTATATTAAACAAAGTTGTGTTGAGCTACCAACTAATCGACCTTAACAACACCCCCTGTACAGATCAAGATGTTTTGTGGCTTCATGTCACGATGAATTATATGGTTGGAATGCAAATAGTGCATTGCCCTCACCTGAATATTTTTATAAAGAATAAACATATTAAAAGATGTTGGTATCATACAAGTTTAAGACATATATATATATATATATATATATATAGGGTTAGGTTCAAGAGTGAACACCAGTGTAGTTTGCGAACTGAGCGAACTAATCCTGGCCATACATGTGTGTAGATCAATAGCCAGGATTTGATGATGAAATACACTAGTGTATTTTATGATTTAATGATGAAATCCTAGCCATCCACGTGTGTAAATCAATGGCCAAGATTTGTTCACTCAGTTCGCAAATACATTGGTGTTCACTCTAGAACCCCACCCTAAATATATATATATATACATATATAGGGTCAGGATTTAGAGAAAACGGTGAAAAGTGTGAGAATAGTGAGAACGGTTATGGTCGTTAGATCAAAACAATCTATGGACTAGATTGTGCGGTGGACTTTTCGTAAATAATATCAATTTTATTATGTGGGACATGCTTCATTAAGGGCAAAAGGGTCTTTTGACTTCTCTACCGAAAACGCCAAATCATGAATAAAACGCCATTAACTTCCCGCCTTAGAATACAAAGCAAACATCATTCCTAATCTAAACGCCATTAGATATAGAATGCCAAACTTTGTTTTTAAACGATATAGCTAAACAAACAGTAACTGAAATGACGGGACTTAATTACTATCATTTATTATAATAAAATCCCGCCTAAAACAACCGCCAAAAACATCCTATATATACAACATCTCAGACCTTCCATTAAACACACCAAATCCAAAGTGCCATATTTAATATATATCATTCATCTTAGCAACGCGAAAAAAACCTAAACATCAAAAATTCCAAAAACAAACGTTTCTTTGAAATTCAGTTTGGTTTCGGTAAGGTTTCGCTCAATGTGATGGACAAAATCCTTAAGTGGGGATATTTTCCATCTCATTGAGTAAAATCTTATTGACTTTATCCTTAACTTCCATCCAAATTATAAACGCCAAAACATACAAAAACCATAAAATTGCAAAAACGTCATTTCTTGGAGATTCAGTTTTGTTCTCAATAAAGTTTAGCTGAACTGGGTGGACAACATTGTTAGACATCTTTCTTAACTAAGGATTAACAATGTTGTCCATCTCATACAGCAAAACGTTATTGAGTTTAGCATGACCAAATTTAGAGGTTTAAGGTACTTTTATTTAGTGGCGTTCTTTTTCTCGGTAAAATGCCAAAAAGTTGAAAAATAAAAAATGGCAAACATAGTTCCTTGGATATTCAATATTGTTCTACGCGAAGTTTCGCCGAATGGATTGTTAGCTAAGGGGTGTAACTCAATAACATTTTGCTGCATGAGATGGACAAATCTTCAAGAAAAAGAGGCTGATGTCAGACTTATGTCATTTTTTGTGTTTTGTTCTTGATGAATATTTGAATGGCATGAAGAGACGGATGACACTGATGACTGAGTTGAAGATAAAGATGAACTTCAAACAAAAAACTCATGTCATTTATGCTTGCAAACGGTGACAAAAAAGCTACTTCAACAACAAGAAAACAAAATGAATCATACCAAAGTCAAACCACCAGTGAAGATGTTTCAAAAGAAGAAAGAGACCGGTGACAGTGAAGATTTGGAAGATCAATTGTATCTATTTGTTTTTTAATTTTCTTTTTCAGTTGATTTTATATAATAACAACACCATATATAATAAAAACGCCACAAAGACAAATGATTGTGAAAACGCCATCATGCCATAAAACGCCCAAAACTCCCAAACTATAATAAAATTACTTTGGACAAGTATTATAAAAAACTTAAAAAAAGGTATAAAAACAAGGTACAAGAGAATAGAACAAAGTGCCATCTTTATATAAAATCTCATTAAAAATACAAAACGCCAAAATCTCGAAAAGGTAACTAGAAACAGTAACTACAAAGAGTAAATTGAAATGATAAACAGATGAAGTTGACACAAACTGTAACTACAAAACAGTAAACTGAAAGCGTGGGACACTTTATTATTAATAACATTTATTATATTAAAATATAAAACGCCAAACTTGAAAGATGGGACGTGTTAGAGACTTCAGAGATAAAGCTTAGCAAAAACAGTAATTACAAACAGTAACTGAAACGACGAATACTTTATTATAATAATATCCCGCCTAAACTACGCGCCAAAGACATCCTATAAAATGATACCTCTCAGCAACTTCCATTTGATCACACCAAAAAAACAAACGCCAATGTTCCTAAATACCACTCACTGTAAAACGCCAAAAATTTTAAAAAATCAAAGATGGCTAACATGCTTTCTTGGATATTCAGTATTGTTCTGCTTGAAGTTTCACTGAATGGATTATTAGGTGTGAGGAGTAACTCAATAAGATTTTGCTGCATGAGATGGACAAATCTTCAAGAAGAGATTGATGACAATCATATGTCATTTTGTGTTCTTTGTTCTTGAAGAAAGCTTGGATGAAGAAAAGAGATCAATGACACTGAAGAGCGGGATGATTATAAAGATGAAGATAAAGTTGAAGAGCAAAGCGAAAAACCCACTCACACGGCATCGATCTATGTCCCCAACATCCACAAAGCCACTTCAACAAAACGAACAAACAAATAATCAGATCAAAAACAAAACGCCATATATTTGGTGACAGTTCTTGTAGTATTAAAGTAGAAAGAGACTGATGACAGTGAAGATTGTGAAGAGAGATCCGATTAGGATTTTTAATTTATTTTTTTCGCTTCTATTTTTTCCCCTGTGATTGTAATATAATTTTCCGCTATGAAAAAATACATTATTTCTCTTAAAAAAATGCTTGTAAAACGCCAAGATACCACAAACGCCAAAAAATATATAAACAATAATAGAACAATGGGCCATCTTGTCTAAACGCCATTGAATCTAAACGCCATTGAATCTAATAACAAACAATGGGCCATCATCCTAAAAAGTCCTGCCATACTTAGTATGGATGAAGCCATTCAGAGAGATATTCTGGCCCTTGGGGTTCCAACTGCCGACGATTTGGAAACGCCATAAATGCCAAAATATTATCTATGTGAAACAAAAAGATTAATACAATGAGAGCAGTAAAACGCCAGGTAATTTTGAAGATGGTTAACGCCAAAAAATCTTAAACGCCAAAAATGAAGCAGTATTGTGACAGCGAATTGGAAAAGCGGAAGATAAAATGACAAACATGCCCCTACTTCCTAATTATATCGCGCGCCACGTTTTCAACCAGGATCCGTTCTCACCGTTCTCACACTTTAGGGCGTTTTCTTCTGATCTCGTACATATATATATATATATATATATATATATATATATATATATATATAGAAACGAGATCAGGAGAAAACGCTCAAAAGTGTGAGAACGGTGAGAACGCATACTGGCCCAACACGTGTCCCGCGGCATAGAGGAGGGCGGAGGGGCCTTTTTGTCTTTTCATTATTCTTTTATTTTCCCAATGCAGTATAATATTTTATGGCGTCTAAGTTTTTTTTGGCGTTAATTGTATTTATTAAACTTTTGGCGTTTAATTAATTGTTTTTGTGTCACATATATGATTTTTTGGCGTTATAGCGTTTTCTAGTTAATTTTTTGGCGTTTTTGGCGTTTTGTATAATAATTCACTACTAGTCATTAAAATTTGGATAAGATTACAATAAGACCAATTTTTTTGGCGTTTAGTGAATTTTTTGGCGTTTAATACCCTTTTTTCAAGGTGCTTTGCCAGCAGCTGTTCTGCCAGTTTTCATACTACTAGCGTTTTGGTGTTTGTAGTTTTTGGCGTTTTATCTAATAATGTATTTTATTTATAGAGAATTGGATAACAAAACAACATATAACTTGATATGAAAACAATATAAAATGAAAACAAAAATAATTCAAAATGGTAATCTAATTTTTCTTCCGAATCTTCAATGTCATCGGCCTCTTCCTTCTTGAATTTGTTTTTGGCGTTTTGAACCTTTTTTGAATACTTTAGCTAGATGCCAATTTTCCTTCATAAACCCCGTTTTTTTTAGAAGAAGCTGCTTAGTGGCAACCTGTTTTTTGGTGTGATATTCTTGTTTGGTGGCATGTCATTAAAGATCAACTCTTGCTTGATGCTATTTGTAATAATGGAGTCCAAAATAGCATTTTACACTTGTGTTGATCCCTTTATTCCATTCAAATAATCATCAAGAACAAAGCTCACCTGATGGCATATCACTGTCATCAGTCTCTTTTTCTTGAATATTTATCCATCTCATTCAGCAAAATATTATTGAGTTAACCCCCTCAGAAAAAGGATCCATTTCAGTGAAAGCTTTGACATCTGTGGCGTTTTAAAGGGAGTGATTTCTAGAAGATATGGCGTTTTTGTGTTTTTCTGGGTGTGATTATTTTCATTGTGTATAGACCCTTCTCTTATAGGAGTTTTTTGGCGCGTAGTTTTAGGCGGGATTTTTTATTGTAATAAATGATAGTAATAAAGTAACTGTCTTTTCGGTTACTATTTTTTGTATTTACTGGGTTGATCAGCTTTTATCAGTTTTATAGGTTATAGGCGTCCTATCTTCTAAGTTTGGCGTTTTCTTTAAATGGCCTTATGCAGACCAACATGACAAAATACAATAACGGAGTAAATAAAATATTAAGCAGGAAAAATATTTTTTGTTATTTTTGGCTTTTTGTTTGGGTTAACCATTTTTTAGTATTATTTTGGCGTTTTTATAATAAAGATAGAAATATATCATTTAATTATTATCTTAAAAAATGATTACATAGAAGAAGAAAAAAAAAAAGAAAAAAAAAATTTAAAATCCTTCGTCCGAAGGTACTTTATCTGAATAGTATCCATCACTTGTGTCATCTTCTTCCTCCTCGGAGTCTTCTTCTTGATCTTCATCCATGTCATCGCATTCACCTTCATCAGCTTCTTGTTCCTAAAGATTCTGAACCCTCCACCTGAACATGTCTTGCATTAACTCCAATTTTGAGTCTATTTCTGTGTTGGTACAAGTGGCGTTATGCAATTCTTCCATGAAACCCAGTCGCTGCTTTGTCATGATGTTCTCTAGCCAGTAGACTTCTTCCTCTCCACTGTCGTATGTAACTGTCACCATGTCTGTTTCATCATCAAAACGCCATGATGTCATGACAGGGTCTGGCTTCCCATTTCCTTTGATTGGTCCAAATTTGCTGGTTAATGCTTTCATAAGCATATGCGTTTCATGGCATTGGTTGTCTAGAGCGATGCCAATGGATAAGATTTGCCTCTGTATCTCTTCTTCCATTTTAAGAATTGCCTTGACCGTCTTAACATACACCCTCCTTCTGTTGTCAAAATGGAGGACATATCGCCTGATTCCCAAAGTGTATCTCCACGAAACGATTGTTGCCATTTTTGGCGTTTTGTTTAAGTTGGCGTTTTTTGGTTAAAGATGATTTTTTGCAGAAAATGGATAGATCGAAGTGATTATGGAAGCTATGTTTTTACGTTTGTTTATATAATGATGTTTTTGGCGCGTAATTTAGGAGGGAATTTCTTCTAATAAATGTTATTAACTGAAATTCAGTTATTTGTGTTGTTTCATATTCCTGTAATATTCAACGCGTTTTATTTTTAATTTTTGGCGTTTTGTTTTTAATGGTGTTTTATTTTTAGTATGGCGTTTTAAATATGAGTGGTAAAAGACCATTTGACCCTTAATGAAGCGCGTCCCACCTAATAATATTGATGTTATTCATGAAAACGCCACCGCGCAATCTAGTCCATGGATTGTTTTGATCGGACGATCCATAAGCGTTCTCACCGTTCTCACACTTTTTACCTTTTTCTCTAAATCCTGACCCTATATATATATATATATATATATATATATATATATATATATATATATATATATATATATATATATAGGGTAGGGATTCAAAGAGAAGTCCACCCTATTTGAGAAACTTAAGAAGCAATCTGGACCACACATTTTCCCTAAGCAAAAAATGCAAAAAAAAAAAAAAAGATTAAAAAAATGCAATTTTTTTTCGGGAAAAATCGCAGCTTTTTCTTTAAGGATTCAATTTTTTTTTTTAAATTTGGGATTTATACACATGTGTATATTGTTAATCTTTTAACTATACATATATGTATATACATGTTTAAAATTGAAAAAAATATGTGTTATAAACCCTAAACCTTAAACCCTAAACACTAAAGCTAAACCTTAATGCTAAACCCTAAACCCTAAAGCTAAACCCTAATTCTAAACCCAAAAGATAAACCCTAATGCTAAACTCTAAAGCTAAAGTTAAACCCTAAAGCTAAACCCTTAATGCTAAACCCTAATGCAAACCCTAAAGCTAAAGCTAAACCCAAAAGTTAAAGCTAAACCCTAATGCTAAACCCTAATGTTAAACCTTAAATGCTATTGCTAAACCCTAAACCATAAAGCTAAACCCTAAACCCTAATGCTAAACCCTAAATACTAATGCTAAACCCTAAATAACAATTATTTTTTATTTTAAACATGTATATACATATATGTATATTTGACAATATACACGTATGTATAGTTAAAAGATTAACAATATACACATGTGTATAAATCCAAAAAAAAAATTTAAAAATAAAAATTAAAACCTTAAAGAAAATGCTCTGATTTTTCCAAAAAAAAAATTGCATTTTTTTACATTTTTTTTGCTTAGGAAAAATGTGTGGTCCAGAATGTTTCTCAAGTTTCTCAATTAGCCTACTACTTCTCACATGATCCTTATGCTATATATATATATATATATATATATATGTATGTATGTATGTATGTATGTATGTATGTATATAGGGTAGGGTTCTAGAGTGAACACTAATGTATTTGCGAACTGAGTGAACAAATCTTAGCCATTGATTTACACATGTAGATGACTAGGATTTAATCATTAAATCGTAAAATACACTAGTATATTTCATCATCAAATCCTGAACATTGAATAACACACATGTATGGCCAGGATTATTTCGCTCAGTTTGCAAACTACATTAGTGTTCACTCTTGAACCTAATCCTATATATATATATAGATATATATATAGAAACGGGATCAGGAGAGAATGGTGAAAAGTGTGAGAACGGATCCTGGCCCAACACGTGGCAGGGAGCGCTAATTGTTATGCCGGGTTACGATTGTCATTGTCCACTTCCCGCTAAACAATGGCGTTATGATCCCTTTGCCCAAAAATAATTAAATATAAATGGCGTTTTCATCTTTATGCTAGTTTACATGGCATTTTTTTTAAAAAGTGTATTTTTACGAATGACGTTTATGTTTTAATGGCGTTTTCATCTTTATACTTGTTTTTCATGGCGTTTTTTTAAAAAAGTATTTTTTTACGAATGACGTTTATATTTTAATGGTGTTTTATTGATTTCCTATAGATTTGGCGTTTTTGTGTTTTCTACTTTTTTTAATTTAGTTTTTTTACCCTTTTTTTTTAATGTTGTTTATGTTTTAAATGGTTACTATTTGTTAATTATTCTAATCATGGCGTTTTCTTTGATTTGCACAAATACGGTAGTAGATCACACAACCAAACATGTAGATGTAATAATATAAAGAGTAAAACACGATAGTCAACATTAAAATACATGGCGTTTAGCTAATCTACATATTCTAACATTCTTTGTGCTATTCTCTCGTCTGCTTTGTCAAACAATTTACGTATTTTTTCTCCCCCTAAAGCCATGAATGTATTTAGACAACTTGTCAGTAGTTTTATGTTTTCATTTTCACTATGAAACAGGATTTTTCCAATGTATTTTACCCTTAGTTCATTTAGCTGTCTTTGTTGGAGTTGATTTGGGGCATCTTCTGTTGCCAAACCACTTCTCCAACGAGCTATATCCCCCATGTATTTTTCCATATGCCTCATTGCGAAAATCCCACAGTCGATGACGTTAGACTTTGTCCTCCAATCCATCTTTTGTCTGACAACCTTCGCCTTGCTCATGATCTTATGCTTTGGGTGATTTTTAATACGTAAGTAGTTTGCAAAAGCTCCGTGCTGCAGTTTTCACATTTTTTTGCATATATTAGTTTGGCTTTTTGTCAACATAGTTCCTATATTCAAAGTTTTTAAGGTACTTACAAATTTTTCCACCCATCCTTCATACTTTTGTTTTATGCTGACGTTATCCCCTACATCGCCATTGTCCAATACATCAACTCTTTTGTGTTTCATGTTGAAACAGACAACATAGAAATGTCTTTCCCAGATTATTGGCACGAAGACCAGTTCATAATCCTTGATGGTTTTATGTTTCTTGTCTCCTTTGAAACGTGTGTTTTTCAGAACAGTTTCCATGTTTCTGTTGAATTCATTGTTTCGTGCATCTTCTGTTGTCGTTTCGTAGTATACCGGAGTATTCTGTAATATTGAGTACCACATAATTAAACAACAAAACTATGTCCTATTATAATTTTATCAATTATATATAGCAAAAGAGTTACAAGCAGTAATTCTATGCAGAATAACCTTGAGGGTGATTCATGAGCCTTGTATCTTTCTTCATAGTTCAGGATATGTGCCCAACATAGAATAATTGAGACGTGTGCTTGAAATCCTGGTTTCATGCTCTCACAGATCATCCTCATGAGAAACTTTTCTCCCATCTTGAACAGCTCAGTTCTAAAAAAAACATAATTTGGCGTTTTAGTTATACAAACTCATTCTATTATAATACATGGCGTTTTAATTTTTTTTGCATGCATATTCTCAAGTAAACGTTATGAATGGAAAGTTTGGCGTTTTATTTTGAGCTGTTCTCCCATCTTGAACAACTCGGTTCTAAAAAACATCATTTGGCGTTTTAGTTATACAAACTCATTCTATTATAATACATGGCGTTTTGATTTTTTTTTTGCATGCATATTCTCAAGTAAACGTTATGAATGGAAAGTTTGGCGTTTTATTTTGAGAGAAGTGTACATACTCATAATCGCCGATTCCAGTGAAGATGTATGTGGAAAGGTTATTTTCAGGGTTTGTCCTTTTTTTCATGTATTACCACTTGCCTCCTTAGATAAGGTGACAAACATGCCGTGCTCAATTTTTTATCTCTCTTCTCCTCTTCAGCCACATTCTTTTTTTTTTTTTTTTTTTGATCTTCTTCATCATCTTAATCAGCTTTTTCATCACCAAGCAGCTCTTCAGGGTTTAAAATTTTATTTTCTTTCATCAGCTTTGTGATGTCTGGAGTGTTGTCCTCATCACCTTTCTCCTGCACATCTGACATGTTTGGCGTTTTTGGTGGTGATGTGTTGATGGCGTTTTCATCCTGCGGTTTATTGGGTGTCTCTTCCTCTTCAAAACTTTTCAAGATTTTTTCCCAGATGTAATTGGTGGCTGTTCATATGGCGTTTTATCAAACACTGCCCCTTGTTGGTCAACACTTTTGTTCACCATCTCCCCTTCAGTTTTTTTCTTTTTCAGTGTTGAATGCCTGACTGTCTTGTGTTTCTGTCATGGCGATGTTTGGTGTCTTATCAAATACAGGCATTTTTGGGGTATCTTCAGTAGGTTGCAAATGTTTTTTTTATTGCTTTAATTACTTCATCCACCATCCTTGAATTATCAAGACCTTCTTTAATATCAATCATTAGTTTTAGATCTTGTCCTGGCAGTGTCACACCCCTATTTTCCACGTGTCACCGGTGGGCCCGGTGGGGAGTATAGTGACGTAGTTGATATCATCATAGTCAAACAACACAATATTTAAATGCACAGCGGAAGCAAAAGATAAATATATTACAAACCGAATATAAAGTAATATCCAGTATTACAACGGAAAGTAAAGGATCCACAGGCGGATCTTAAAACATAAACATTGTTCAACAGACTTTAGGCACCTAGAAGTTGCAAGATTCCTTATAAACGCCCTGAGCTTCCAGCCAATTACGTTCAGTACCTGTCACTTAACCCTTTTGGAAAATACGTCAGTTTTCACTGGTAAATACACTCAACCGACTCATTTTGAAAATGTTTAATAAAATTGATTTGAATGCACGTAGCACAAACTCTTTATAACTTGGGACAATTATATTTATAATCTTGTATACAGATTTACATGTTCGTTATACGTTCAGGGCCCGATGTAGAAACCGAGTCAGATTAATAGACACGCCACAAGTATAGGCCCACAAAAGAGTGAGATACCGTTTTTCCTTATGCAACTGTCAGGTGTATGCCTACACCCCGTGCATAAAGCGTGGCCATTTTATAACACAATAATGTCAAGGATATCCGGGACATGGTCATTAACCCCTAAAGGTCTTTATTTCAAACAATACAGATTAAACCGGGTTACCTCAATAATTTAACCACAATAAGATTAAATATTCAATACCCGACCAAGCGGTATTATTATACCGTATCCCAAGCCCGTATAGGGAAAATAAGTTAAGAGTATTTACCTGAGCTAGCTCCTGTCTTAAATAGTAAGAATTTAATAACTCATCCGTATTCACTTAAGTAAGCGTAGGTACCATTTACCGGAAGGCACTAGTCTGGAATGATGGTATAAATAACCAATTAGAATACTAACGGGTCTTTAATTAAGCCTAAGCTTAGACCGGTTAGTCTTACAGAAAGATACGGTTCAAACGCATGATAAGGTGAAGACCGGATTAGAATGTGGTTTTGACCCGACAAGTTTGAAGACTTGTATAATATGGGTAATCTAAACACATTCTGGATTTTGAGACAAAAATGATATGGTTTGACCCGTTTCGGCTAATATATGCAAACTAGTTACATACGCCGATCCGAATGCGAAAAGTGCGTAACGAGTAACCAAATGAGTCATATACAAGTTTCCTAAGTTATTATGCTTTAATTATGTTGTGACATCAGAAAGATATCTTATATTATGCCCAAAACGAATTTAGACTCACACTACGCCCCGTAGGGGTATTTTGGTCATTAAAAAGGTTATAAAAGAGTTTAAATATGAACCTGAGTTTCGGGTCTGATGAAATCAGTAAAATTACTCAATTTACTAGGTTATCTCAGTAGGGTATCATATATATGTGAAATCTATCCTTTATAACCAAACTATGCCTCTTAAGGGCATTTTGGTAATTTCTCATGGGCTTAAAAGGTCAAAACTGGAAACCTGAGTGTAAGACTTTAGCTTACTGTAAAAATATAATAATTTACTTAAAATATCAGTAGGTATCAAACCTTATGTGCTCAACATAATCTTAATACATACTATGCGTCAAAAATGCCCAAAAAGGCGATTTGGAGCCATTTCCGGGTTTTCAAAGGAAAGCTGATATTTTTATAATTCCAGAAGGCTCAAAATACTTTATTTATATATTAGATCAGTAGAAAAAGGTTTGGGGTCAAAAGGATTTGTAAAACTCATTTTATGGCTTAAAAGGGTAAAACCGGCATTAACCGAATCATACTTAAAGACCTATGTTATGATCAGCCAATAATTAAATAAAAATCTTCAAAAATCCCAAAATATTATAATATATCAGTGGGTAAAAAGTTTGATATCAACAAGTGGGTTTAACTAGGCTATACGCTAATTATGCCGTTTAATTAACATAAAGCTTTCAAATTACGCTAATGAGCATAACTCTTAATCTAGACCTCAAACTGATGTCAAATTTTAGGCGTAAGTTTATAAATCAGTAACTAAGGTTTCTACTCTTTTACTTTTTCAAAAATATCATTTTAAGGTCAAAAGGGCATAATAGTCAACAATTAAGCATTTAACGGAATCATGCATATGAATCGGATAACTAATGAACCAAGTTGTATAATCACAGAGGGTTATACTTATAGGTAACTTGGTCCTAATAAAGCTCTAAGGCATTTCCAAACTATGCTTAAACGGGTCAGAACTGAAAGTCAAGGCATAAGTCAAACTATGCGACTTTCGGTTCGGAACCGAGCCTAAACTGAAAATTGTCGAGTTGAGCATGTTTAGACATGTTCTTATATTAATTACCAAGTTATATTAATGATAAAACAGGTTGCATAGTCTTTACATTGCTAATTATGCATTAATTTAAAATTAAGCTTCCTGTTGACTTTTTAATATCAAGTTTGACTCGACAATAGACCTAGATAGAGTGGGTATCAGAGAATACCCTTTTAAGGGTTTATTACCCATATAATTACCTACTTAAAGGTACTTTTAATTCGTGATTTGACTGAGCACATTTTAATTAATCACGAAGTCAAACCTTAATTACGATGGTTTGACTTTTAGCTAATTAACTAAGCTAAAATGAATTTAGAAAGGTTAAGAATGCTTACAAGAGTCCTAATTATGATTAGTGATCTCTAGGAAGGTTACTTGCAGACCAGAGAGCTCCAGAAGTAGTTGCAAATGCAAATGCCCAAAAGTTGAAACTTTCATCTTCTTATATAGTGAACTCAATGAGCTTAGGATCATGCCAACATAGTCTAGTGATGTTATAAGATCATCCCAGGTGGCCTAGGAAGCTAAAAACCAGATATAGGAGCCCCTTGAATCGAAAAACCAGCTTTTAAGTCGGTGTAACCGGCTATACAGGCAGCTGTCAATATTTTCGCATCTGGGACCTGCTTGCGCACCGCAACGCTCACAGTGTTGAGGTGCGCAAGGTACATGCCAGCACTACAAAACTTTCAAATGTTTACAGTTTGACCCCTGAACCTACCAAACGTCGTTTTCACATTATATCTTGCACTATAAGCCTTCTAAATTTACTTTTGAGGGTTCCAAGACTTATACAAACTTTGTTAAGCCCTTGGTTAACTTTGTAATCACCCGAAAAGCCATAATTTCTTACGTTGACGCTTTTAACCCCTCGTATATGAATTTAATCATAACTTTCTCATACGATAACGAAACTTGATGATATTTTTATCATGTATTCTAGTGAGCATATTTAATCGTTACAAAGCTTCGGGTTTGCTAAAAGGTCACTCAGAAGTATACTTTAAACATGTTGACACATTTAACCCCTGTAGTTTGTAATCTCTCACTTTCTTTTATATTTAGCTTCGTATGATCCATGATTCATTCGTGTGAATGTATAAACATCTTGTAGGGTTATTGTAAGGCATATTTATCCATTGTTGACATTTTGAACCCTTATATTCACATAGTTTCCTTGTTTGTCAACTTTAGTCCTTCAAACCAAATCCTTTACACGTTTTAAGCTTATGACACGTGTCAATACATTATTGGACGTAAATTTTCGAGGTGTTACATCCTCACCCCCTTAAAATAAATCTCGACCTCGAGATTTGCTAAAATTATGGAAGTACTTTTCGTCGCCTAATGGACTTAACCTCAGTAGCATATCTGGAGCTTTTCCATGCTCCCAAATTGACCTTTATAATGGGTACATGTATCCTTTTGGAGCTTCTTTACCTGTCGATCCTTAATCGACGTAGGTTGCTCATTATATCATAAATCTGCATATCATTATGTGATAATGCTTCTCGACTTATTGGTGAAACACATCCTTAAATCATTAGTGTGAAATGTATTGCGAGCTCCACCCAACTTCTTAAAAAGGTTTTAGCTCATAAACCATTTGATCTTGATACATTCGATTCCTTCGAATGATTTTATATATTCAGAGCTTAACTAGTCTGATAGTTAACAAATTGGCACACCCTTCCAGAGTGATATCTTTGTTAAACCTTATTCCTTAACAAGAACTTAGGAGGTTTGCTATCTTCATTAATCCTTGATTTTCTGCCGAATACTGGCAACTTACAGATGATCATGAATCTATTTATTCGTTGTTTCCAAGGCAACTTTCAGATCCTGGTAATTGGACTTCCCAAATCCCGTTCATCAAATGGACGTTTTGGTATTTCATCTATACAAGGTCTCCAAAGAAGTAGCCTTGATGCTTATATGACAACTATTATAGAAAAGCTTAATTTAAGGTAAGATGGTTTTTCCAACCATTGCTTAAAACTATTCTTAAGGAATAGCTAATCCTTGCCGTTAGTCGAACAAATCGACGATCCTGGGCAGCTGATGGAAATTCTTAATCGTTGCCTAATTAGGGTTGCGGTAATCAATGCATAAGCAGAATGAACTGTCTTCCTTATTTAACTCTCGGAATATCGAGTTAGACTATATGAATCTCTTATCTTAAAGTTTACTTAATCAGGGTTTCTATTATTCCATAATCAATCATGGAGTTCTACAACATTCCAACCCAAGGTGGGATGTTAATCTTAACTCTACTTGCTTCTCAGGGGTAAACAGGGTAATCTTAGGAGAAGATAATTAAGGTACAAGGAGGTTACAGAGATTTCCAAATCTCGGGCTTCAGTTCATCAATCATATTCTGTATCAGATAAGTGACACATTTATGTTACGAGTCCATGAATTCCTTAATCGGGAACATTTACCTGGACCATTCAATTTTGGATATCTTCTTTGAATACCAATAGTTGACCTTAGCACCATATGACCATTGAGATATCCTTGTGGTCCCATGCATTAAACCTCCATACTGATCAGGCATGGAAGCAATCTATGGAACATATTAAGATACACCAATCCTCATATGACGCTTTTATCATACTGTCTGGTATCCGTAATCATTAGAGATCATAGAGATATCAATTCTAAGTGTTGACGCATTACACCTAGAAAGAGGATACTTCTAAAATTCTACGACTGAAGGTTCTTGACAAGAACAGAAGAAATAGTTCTTATGATTCCTGCCTTCACTTAGTAACTATGGTTCTTAAGAAAGATTTTAAAAGTTTGCTATACTTATAGTTTACAAAGGATTTGGAGCATGTAGCATTCGCCTCTTTGAACTTTTTCACTATCTTCTTCACAGCTTTTCCCATAGCTGTGTCTTATCATAGTTTGAAGAACATCCTTGGACTTTTTCAGGTTTACAATTGTAGTATCATTAGCATGCGCCGCCTCATCAATGGCGTGATTGACTGATGTCTTATCCGAGTTTGTCATACTCAAGATTTGGTTCCTATTACTAAATGAATCAATCTCTTGGTTGCGATCCGACAACTGCTATTCATCATCCTCATGGTCTTATATACTAACCATGGTTTCATTAAACCATACCGGCCAATATAGAATTAACATTCTCAATGAATGTTATTTAATATATATAAATTTTACTTAGCCTAGGTCACAAAAGACCTTTAATAGCATTTAAAGTTTGGTCCTAATCCATCACCTTTTTGACAGGGGATCAAAATGTCACATCTGTCGTTATTATAGTGATGAATTTGGATAGCTTGAAAGCTTGCCATAAGGATATCATAAAAGAGTGATTCTTAATAGATATAAAATATCAATCTAAGATTTGTTGGAGCATTTTCTATAGTGTCATAGGCCAATTTCTAGCTCGCGTTAAATGACCGGAGTCCTAATCGGTGGAGACAACAGTTCACAACATTTATCGTTATTTATAGAACTATATGTGCCAGTATCAAATAAATTTCTGTATAAACTGCTTGACAAGGAAAAGTACCTGCTATATAGTTATCATTCTGCACCATCTCTTGGGCTTTCATCTGGAAGACTCATGCGTTTGTTTTCTTGGCCTCTTCAGGCTTCTTCTGATTCCTAGGGCAGTTAGTCTTGATATGCCCCTTCTCGTTGCAACCATAACAGGTTGCATCTTTCAATTTCTTGCAATCCAAGGTTTTATGTTCCTTAGACTTGCAGATTCCACAGGGTAGGGGCTGAGACTCGAATCTGCATTTTCCGAGGTGGTATTTCCTACAGGTTTCGCACCTGGTCTTCTCACCCGACTGCTGGCTGTCTTTCTTAAACCCGGAACTCTTCTTATCCTCAGAGTTCCTCTTCCTATCGGAGTGATGAGAATCCTCATCCTCCCTTTTACGCTTTCCATCTTCAGAGGCTTTGGCAGCCTTGTTTCTGACTACATCGAGTGTAAGAGATAGCGACAGATCTGCCGCTGACCTGAATGTAGTAGGTCTTGAAGCCTTAACACTGGCTTTGATTTCTGGGGCTAAACCCCCAATGAAGCGAGCAATTCTCTTGGGTTCTGGTGTTACTAGGTAAGGAAACAGTCTGGACAGGGTATTGAAACTGGTGAGGTAAGCTTGACAATCTAAGTTTGTCATAACCAATGATAAGAAATCTGACTCAATCCTCTCAACCTCGTGTTGAGGGCAGTAGTTTTCCATAATGAGAGCAACAAACTGTTCCCATGACATGTTGTAAAGTGGAATCTTCCCGGCAGCTTGAATGAGAGCCTTCCACCATGCTAGTGCTTCTCCCTTGAACGATTGGGATACATATTTCACTACATCTCTTTCAGCATAACCGCTGATGTCAACTACCGTGTCCATCTCATCCAACCAGGTCATACAATCTATTGCTCCTTTCTCCCCAGTAAAATCCCGGGGTTTGTAGGAAACAAAGTACTTGTAGGTGCAGGACTTGGTGTGTGGCTTATCATCAAACACTATCCTTTTAGATGGAACACTGTTTAGGTTAGATGAATGCCGATCATCATCTTTCTTTAGTTCGTCTTTCTTAGAGGGTGGCTTGTCATGAGCCACTGAATGGGTCTTAGGAATAGACTTAGAGTGGGGTACTGAAGAAGTTCTACTATGCGTCCCACTATACTCCTTGAATTGCTCCTCTACAGCTTTAGATACAGCTGTATCAATCAGTGTACGGAGCTCTCCTCTGGTTATAATAACCCTATCATCATCGTGGTTTTCCAGGGGATGACTGTTTACTTCTTCTGACCTAGCCATGTAGCTTTAATTGCTACATAAAATCAATAAGGACAAGGTTTATTTAGAAGCCTATATAGTACTATCGTTCTTGACGATTTATTAACCATGGTTTTTAATAATCATTTTGGTTAATTTGTTAAATATATAATTATTCAGGATCTCTATCATAATCCTAAATTATAAGTTAATAATAGCACAAAAGGCCTAGTCACGTAGACAAGTTTAATTTATAAGCCAAGAATTTATGGAATCAAGGCATTAAGGTTTGAATCAAAGTTCATTACCTTTTCTTGACAGGGAGTTGTAAGCTACCACTGTCTTTAGTCTTATATGACATTGGATATGACTCGTAAGTATTATATCCCCAATTAAAATTTAATAATGGCTCAACAGCCTAGTCACATGGACAGATTCACTTTATAAACCAGGATTTTTATAGAATCGAGGTACTAAGGCTTGAATCAAAGTTCATTGCCCTTTTTAACAGGGGGTTGTAGACCACTACTGTCTTTAGTCTCAAAGGACGTTAATTATAGCCCGTAGGCATTTCATCCATAAGGGATGGTTATATAAATAAGGGAATTTAGAACATCCCAATTTAAAATGACTTATGTGATTTTATCGAATCACATCTTTGTCATTAATGATAACATATCAGATGTTAATAAGGGTTTGAATCTTTTGAATAGGTTTTACCATCTTGGCCATGTCTGCAACGATAATTAGGCTAGGTTTTACCTTTAAGATTCTTTTTAATATTTAATGCAGAACAATCCTAAATTGAAATGTTAACAAGGATCTGAATCTAATTGAGGAACTACCATCTTGGCCCTGTCTTAAGGTGACACATGAGCTAGGTTTTGTCCTTTTTAAGATTTTGCCATTTTATTATAATGGTAGATCTTATAATATAGGAATGATATTTTTAAATATAATCGTTCCATTAAAACTTAAACAAGTATATGTGGTTGCCCTAAACGGGACTTCTAATAAAAATGACTCGCCCATGCAAGGGTTAATCAGAAAATAACAAAAGAAACAAATAAAACGAATTAGAATTTGTCCTATGTTCTTGTCTAGACTCAAGAATGTGCAACTGGGTAACTGAGATTAAACACAAAAGACTAGTGATTAATTCACTCAGTGTTGGCTCTGATACCAACCTGTCACACCCCTATTTTCCACGTGTCACCGGTGGGCCCGGTGGGGAGTATAGTGACGTAGTTGATATCATCATAGTCAAACAACACAATATTTAAATGCACAGCGGAAGCAAAAGATAAATATATTACAAACCGAATATAAAGTAATATCCAGTATTACAACG
Source organism: Helianthus tuberosus (assembly GCA_030545235.1). NCBI lineage: Eukaryota > Viridiplantae > Streptophyta > Magnoliopsida > Asterales > Asteraceae > Helianthus > Helianthus tuberosus. The sequence goes on along the minus strand of CM060450.1, from coordinate 32,574,577 downwards.
GAAAGTAAAGGATCCACAGGCGGATCTTAAAACATAAACATTGTTCAACAGACTTTAGGCGCCTAGAAGTTGCAAGATTCCTTATAAACGCCCTGAGCTTCCAGCCAATTACGTTCAGTACCTGTCACTTAACCCTTTTGGAAAATACGTCAGTTTTCACTGGTAAATACACTCAACCGACTCATTTTGAAAATGTTTAATAAAATTGATTTGAATGCACGTAGCACAAACTCTTTATAACTTGGGACAATTATATTTATAATCTTGTATACAGATTTACATGTTCGTTATACGTTCAGGGCCCGATGTAGAAACCGAGTCAGATTAATAGACACGCCACAAGTATAGGCCCACAAAAGAGTGAGATACCGTTTTTCCTTATGCAACTGTCAGGTGTATGCCTACACCCCGTGCATAAAGCGTGGCCATTTTATAACACAATGATGTCAAGGATATCCGGGACATGGTCATTAACCCCTAAAGGTCTTTATTTCAAACAATACAGATTAAACCGGGTTACCTCAATAATTTAACCACAATAAGATTAAATATTCAATACCCGACCAAGCGGTATTATTATACCGTATCCCAAGCCCGTATAGGGAAAATAAGTTAAGAGTATTTACCTGAGCTAGCTCCTGTCTTAAATAGTAAGAATTTAATAACTCATCCGTATTCACTTAAGTAAGCGTAGGTACCATTTACCGGAAGGCACTAGTCTGGAATGATGGTATAAATAACCAATTAGAATACTAACGGGTCTTTAATTAAGCCTAAGCTTAGACCGGTTAGTCTTACAGAAAGATACGGTTCAAACGCATGATAAGGTGAAGACCGGATTAGACTGTGGTTTTGACCCGACAAGTTTGAAGACTTGTATAATATGGGTAATCTAAACACATTCTGGATTTTGAGACAAAAATGATATGGTTTGACCCGTTTCGGCTAATATATGCAAACTAGTTACATACGCCGATCCGAATGCGAAAAGTGCGTAACGAGTAACCAAATGAGTCATATACAAGTTTCCTAAGTTATTATGCTTTAATTATGTTGTGACATCAGAAAGATATCTTATATTATGCCTAAAACGAATTTAGACTCACACTACGCCCCGTAGGGGTATTTTGGTCATTAAAAAGGTTATAAAAGAGTTTAAATATGAACCTGAGTTTCGGGTCTGATGAAATCAGTAAAATTACTCAATTTACTAGGTTATCTCAGTAGGGTATCATATATATGTGAAATCTATCCTTTATAACCAAACTATGCCTCTTAAGGGCATTTTGGTAATTTCTCATGGGCTTAAAAGGTCAAAACTGGAAACCTGAGTGTAAGACTTTAGCTTACTGTAAAAATATAATAATTTACTTAAAATATCAGTAGGTATCAAACCTTATGTGCTCAACATAATCTTAATACATACTATGCGTCAAAAATGCCCAAAAAGGCGATTTGGAGCCATTTCCCGGTTTTCAAAGGAAAGCTGATATTTTTATAATTCCAGAAGGCTCAAAATACTTTATTTATATATTAGATCAGTAGAAAAAGGTTTGGGGTCAAAAGGATTTGTAAAACTCATTTTATGGCTTAAAAGGGTAAAACCGGCATTAACCGAATCATACTTAAAGACCTATGTTATGATCAGCCAATAATTAAATAAAAATCTTCAAAAATCCCAAAATATTATAATATATCAGTGGGTAAAAAGTTTGATATCAACAAGTGGGTTTAACTAGGCTATACGCTAATTATGCCGTTTAATTAACATAAAGCTTTCAAATTACGCTAATGAGCATAACTCTTAATCTAGACCTCAAACTGATGTCAAATTTTAGGCGTAAGTTTATAAATCAGTAACTAAGGTTTCTACTCTTTTACTTTTTCAAAAATATCATTTTAAGGTCAAAAGGGCATAATAGTCAACAATTAAGCATTTAACGGAATCATGCATATGAATCGGATAACTAATGAACCAAGTTGTATAATCACAGAGGGTTATACTTATAGGTAACTTGGTCCTAATAAAGCTCTAAGGCATTTCCAAACTATGCTTAAACGGGTCAGAACTGAAAGTCAAGGCATAAGTCAAACTATGCGACTTTCGGTTCGGAACCGAGCCTAAACTGAAAATTGTCGAGTTGAGCATGTTTAGACATGTTCTTATATTAATTACCAAGTTATATTAATGATAAAACAGGTTGCATAGTCTTTACATTGCTAATTATGCATTAATTTAAAATTAAGCTTCATGTTGACTTTTTAATATCAAGTTTGACTCGACAATTGACCTAGATAGAGTGGGGTACTGAAGAAGTTCTACTATGCGTCCCACTATACTCCTTGAATTGCTCCTCTACAGCTTTAGATACAGCTGTATCAATCAGTGTACGGAGCTCTCCTCTGGTTATAATAACCCTATCATCATCGTGGTTTTCCAGGGGATGACTGTTTACTTCTTCTGACCTAGCCATGTAGCTTTAATTGCTACATAAAATCAATAAGGACAAGGTTTATTTAGAAGCCTATATAGTACTATCGTTCTTGACGATTTATTAACCATGGTTTTTAATAATCATTTTGGTTAATTTGTTAAATATATAATTATTCAGGATCTCTATCATAATCCTAAATTATAAGTTAATAATAGCACAAAAGGCCTAGTCACGTAGACAAGTTTAATTTATAAGCCAAGAATTTATGGAATCAAGGCATTAAGGTTTGAATCAAAGTTCATTACCTTTTCTTGACAGGGAGTTGTAAGCTACCACTGTCTTTAGTCTTATATGACATTGGATATGACTCGTAAGTATTATATCCCCAATTAAAATTTAATAATGGCTCAACAGCCTAGTCACATGGACAGATTCACTTTATAAACCAGGATTTTTATAGAATCGAGGTACTAAGGCTTGAATCAAAGTTCATTGCCCTTTTTAACAGGGGGTTGTAGACCACTACTGTCTTTAGTCTCAAAGGACGTTAATTATAGCCCGTAGGCATTTCATCCATAAGGGATGGTTATATAAATAAGGGAATTTAGAACATCCCAATTTAAAATGACTTATGTGATTTTATCGAATCACATCTTTGTCATTAATGATAACATATCAGATGTTAATAAGGGTTTGAATCTTTTGAATAGGTTTTACCATCTTGGCCATGTCTGCAACGATAATTAGGCTAGGTTTTACCTTTAAGATTCTTTTTAATATTTAATGCAGAACAATCCTAAATTGAAATGTTAACAAGGATCTGAATCTAATTGAGGAACTACCATCTTGGCCCTGTCTTAAGGTGACACATGAGCTAGGTTTTGTCCTTTTTAAGATTTTGCCATTTTATTATAATGGTAGATCTTATAATATAGGAATGATATTTTTAAATATAATCGTTCCATTAAAACTTAAACAAGTATATGTGGTTGCCCTAAACGGGACTTCTAATAAAAATGACTCGCCCATGCAAGGGTTAATCAGAAAATAACAAAAGAAACAAATAAAACGAATTAGAATTTGTCCTATGTTCTTGTCTAGACTCAAGAATGTGCAACTGGGTAACTGAGATTAAACACAAAAGACCAGTGATTAATTCACTCAGTGTTGGCTCTGATACCAACCTGTCACACCCCTATTTTCCACGTGTCACCGGTGGGCCCGGTGGGGAGTATAGTGACGTAGTTGATATCATCATAGTCAAACAACACAATATTTAAATGCACAGCGGAAGCAAAAGATAAATATATTACAAACCGAATATAAAGTAATATCCAGTATTACAACGGAAAGTAAAGGATCCACAGGCGGATCTTAAAACATAAACATTGTTCAACAGACTTTAGGCGCCTAGAAGTTGCAAGATTCCTTATAAACGCCCTGAGCTTCCAGCCAATTACGTTCAGTACCTGTCACTTAACCCTTTTGGAAAATACGTCAGTTTTCACTGGTAAATACACTCAACCGACTCATTTTGAAAATGTTTAATAAAATTGATTTGAATGCACGTAGCACAAACTCTTTATAACTTGGGACAATTATATTTATAATCTTGTATACAGATTTACATGTTCGTTATACGTTCAGGGCCCGATGTAGAAACCGAGTCAGATTAATAGACACGCCACAAGTATAGGCCCACAAAAGAGTGAGATACCGTTTTTCCTTATGCAACTGTCAGGTGTATGCCTACACCCCGTGCATAAAGCGTGGCCATTTTATAACACAATGATGTCAAGGATATCCGGGACATGGTCATTAACCCCTAAAGGTCTTTATTTCAAACAATACAGATTAAACCGGGTTACCTCAATAATTTAACCACAATAAGATTAAATATTCAATACCCGACCAAGCGGTATTATTATACCGTATCCCAAGCCCGTATAGGGAAAATAAGTTAAGAGTATTTACCTGAGCTAGCTCCTGTCTTAAATAGTAAGAATTTAATAACTCATCCGTATTCACTTAAGTAAGCGTAGGTACCATTTACCGGAAGGCACTAGTCTGGAATGATGGTATAAATAACCAATTAGAATACTAACGGGTCTTTAATTAAGCCTAAGCTTAGACCGGTTAGTCTTACAGAAAGATACGGTTCAAACGCATGATAAGGTGAAGACCGGATTAGACTGTGGTTTTGACCCGACAAGTTTGAAGACTTGTATAATATGGGTAATCTAAACACATTCTGGATTTTGAGACAAAAATGATATGGTTTGACCCGTTTCGGCTAATATATGCAAACTAGTTACATACGCCGATCCGAATGCGAAAAGTGCGTAACGAGTAACCAAATGAGTCATATACAAGTTTCCTAAGTTATTATGCTTTAATTATGTTGTGACATCAGAAAGATATCTTATATTATGCCCAAAACGAATTTAGACTCACACTACGCCCCGTAGGGGTATTTTGGTCATTAAAAAGGTTATAAAAGAGTTTAAATATGAACCTGAGTTTCGGGTCTGATGAAATCAGTAAAATTACTCAATTTACTAGGTTATCTCAGTAGGGTATCATATATATGTGAAATCTATCCTTTATAACCAAACTATGCCTCTTAAGGGCATTTTGGTAATTTCTCATGGGCTTAAAAGGTCAAAACTGGAAACCTGAGTGTAAGACTTTAGCTTACTGTAAAAATATAATAATTTACTTAAAATATCAGTAGGTATCAAACCTTATGTGCTCAACATAATCTTAATACATACTATGCGTCAAAAATGCCCAAAAAGGCGATTTGGAGCCATTTCCCGGTTTTCAAAGGAAAGCTGATATTTTTATAATTCCAGAAGGCTCAAAATACTTTATTTATATATTAGATCAGTAGAAAAAGGTTTGGGGTCAAAAGGATTTGTAAAACTCATTTTATGGCTTAAAAGGGTAAAACCGGCATTAACCGAATCATACTTAAAGACCTATGTTATGATCAGCCAATAATTAAATAAAAATCTTCAAAAATCCCAAAATATTATAATATATCAGTGGGTAAAAAGTTTGATATCAACAAGTGGGTTTAACTAGGCTATACGCTAATTATGCCGTTTAATTAACATAAAGCTTTCAAATTACGCTAATGAGCATAACTCTTAATCTAGACCTCAAACTGATGTCAAATTTTAGGCGTAAGTTTATAAATCAGTAACTAAGGTTTCTACTCTTTTACTTTTTCAAAAATATCATTTTAAGGTCAAAAGGGCATAATAGTCAACAATTAAGCATTTAACGGAATCATGCATATGAATCGGATAACTAATGAACCAAGTTGTATAATCACAGAGGGTTATACTTATAGGTAACTTGGTCCTAATAAAGCTCTAAGGCATTTCCAAACTATGCTTAAACGGGTCAGAACTGAAAGTCAAGGCATAAGTCAAACTATGCGACTTTCGGTTCGGAACCGAGCCTAAACTGAAAATTGTCGAGTTGAGCATGTTTAGACATGTTCTTATATTAATTACCAAGTTATATTAATGATAAAACAGGTTGCATAGTCTTTACATTGCTAATTATGCATTAATTTAAAATTAAGCTTCCTGTTGACTTTTTAATATCAAGTTTGACTCGACAATAGACCTAGATAGAGTGGGTATCAGAGAATACCCTTTTAAGGGTTTATTACCCATATAATTACCTACTTAAAGGTACTTTTAATTCGTGATTTGACTGAGCACATTTTAATTAATCACGAAGTCAAACCTTAATTACGATGGTTTGACTTTTAGCTAATTAACTAAGCTAAAATGAATTTAGAAAGGTTAAGAATGCTTACAAGAGTCCTAATTATGATTAGTGATCTCTAGGAAGGTTACTTGCAGACCAGAGAGCTCCAGAAGTAGTTGCAAATGCAAATGCCCAAAAGTTGAAACTTTCATCTTCTTATATAGTGAACTCAATGAGCTTAGGATCATGCCAACATAGTCTAGTGATGTTATAAGATCATCCCAGGTGGCCTAGGAAGCTAAAAACCAGATATAGGAGCCCCTTGAATCGAAAAACCAGCTTTTAAGTCGGTGTAACCGGCTATACAGGCAGCTGTCAATATTTTCGCATCTGGGACCTGCTTGCGCACCGCAACGCTCACAGTGTTGAGGTGCGCAAGGTACATGCCAGCACTACAAAACTTTCAAATGTTTACAGTTTGACCCCTGAACCTACCAAACGTCGTTTTCACATTATTTCTTGCACTATAAGCCTTCTAAATTTACTTTTGAGGGTTCCAAGACTTATACAAACTTTGTTAAGCCCTTGGTTAACTTTGTAATCACCCGAAAAGCCATAATTTCTTACGTTGACGCTTTTAACCCCTCGTATATGAATTTAATCATAACTTTCTCATACGATAACGAAACTTGATGATATTTTTATCATGTATTCTAGTGAGCATATTTAATCGTTACAAAGCTTCGGGTTTGCTAAAAGGTCACTCAGAAGTATACTTTAAACATGTTGACACATTTAACCCCTGTAGTTTGTAATCTCTCACTTTCTTTTATATTTAGCTTCGTATGATCCATGATTCATTCGTGTGAATGTATAAACATCTTGTAGGGTTATTGTAAGGCATATTTATCCATTGTTGACATTTTGAACCCTTATATTCACATAGTTTCCTTGTTTGTCAACTTTAGTCCTTCAAACCAAATCCTTTACACGTTTTAAGCTTATGACACGTGTCAATACATTATTGGACGTAAATTTTCGAGGTGTTACATCCTCACCCCCTTAAAATAAATCTCGACCTCGAGATTTGCTAAAATTATGGAAGTACTTTTCGTCGCCTAATGGACTTAACCTCAGTAGCATATCTGGAGCTTTTCCATGCTCCCAAATTGACCTTTATAATGGGTACATGTATCCTTTTGGAGCTTCTTTACCTGTCGATCCTTAATCGACGTAGGTTGCTCATTATATCATAAATCTGCATATCATTATGTGATAATGCTTCTCGACTTATTGGTGAAACACATCCTTAAATCATTAGTGTGAAATGTATTGCGAGCTCCACCCAACTTCTTAAAAAGGTTTTAGCTCATAAACCATTTGATCTTGATACATTCGATTCCTTCGAATGATTTTATATATTCAGAGCTTAACTAGTCTGATAGTTAACAAATTGGCACACCCTTCCAGAGTGATATCTTTGTTAAACCTTATTCCTTAACAAGAACTTAGGAGGTTTGCTATCTTCATTAATCCTTGATTTTCTGCCGAATACTGGCAACTTACAGATGATCATGAATCTATTTATTCGTTGTTTCCAAGGCAACTTTCAGATCCTGGTAATTGGACTTCCCAAATCCCGTTCATCAAATGGACGTTTTGGTATTTCATCTATACAAGGTCTCCAAAGAAGTAGCCTTGATGCTTATATGACAACTATTATAGAAAAGCTTAATTTAAGGTAAGATGGTTTTTCCAACCATTGCTTAAAACTATTCTTAAGGAATAGCTAATCCTTGCCGTTAGTCGAACAAATCGACGATCCTGGGCAGCTGATGGAAATTCTTAATCGTTGCCTAATTAGGGTTGCGGTAATCAATGCATAAGCAGAATGAACTGTCTTCCTTATTTAACTCTCGGAATATCGAGTTAGACTATATGAATCTCTTATCTTAAAGTTTACTTAATCAGGGTTTCTATTATTCCATAATCAATCATGGAGTTCTACAACATTCCAACCCAAGGTGGGATGTTAATCTTAACTCTACTTGCTTCTCAGGGGTAAACAGGGTAATCTTAGGAGAAGATAATTAAGGTACAAGGAGGTTACAGAGATTTCCAAATCTCGGGCTTCAGTTCATCAATCATATTCTGTATCAGATAAGTGACACATTTATGTTACGAGTCCATGAATTCCTTAATCGGGAACATTTACCTGGACCATTCAATTTTGGATATCTTCTTTGAATACCAATAGTTGACCTTAGCACCATATGACCATTGAGATATCCTTGTGGTCCCATGCATTAAACCTCCATACTGATCAGGCATGGAAGCAATCTATGGAACATATTAAGATACACCAATCCTCATATGACGCTTTTATCATACTGTCTGGTATCCGTAATCATTAGAGATCATAGAGATATCAATTCTAAGTGTTGACGCATTACACCTAGAAAGAGGATACTTCTAAAATTCTACGACTGAAGGTTCTTGACAAGAACAGAAGAAATAGTTCTTATGATTCCTGCCTTCACTTAGTAACTATGGTTCTTAAGAAAGATTTTAAAAGTTTGCTATACTTATAGTTTACAAAGGATTTGGAGCATGTAGCATTCGCCTCTTTGAACTTTTTCACTATCTTCTTCACAGCTTTTCCCATAGCTGTGTCTTATCATAGTTTGAAGAACATCCTTGGACTTTTTCAGGTTTACAATTGTAGTATCATTAGCATGCGCCGCCTCATCAATGGCGTGATTGACTGATGTCTTATCCGAGTTTGTCATACTCAAGATTTGGTTCCTATTACTAAATGAATCAATCTCTTGGTTGCGATCCGACAACTGCTATTCATCATCCTCATGGTCTTATATACTAACCATGGTTTCATTAAACCATACCGGCCAATATAGAATTAACATTCTCAATGAATGTTATTTAATATATATAAATTTTACTTAGCCTAGGTCACAAAAGACCTTTAATAGCATTTAAAGTTTGGTCCTAATCCATCACCTTTTTGACAGGGGATCAAAATGTCACATCTGTCGTTATTATAGTGATGAATTTGGATAGCTTGAAAGCTTGCCATAAGGATATCATAAAAGAGTGATTCTTAATAGATATAAAATATCAATCTAAGATTTGTTGGAGCATTTTCTATAGTGTCATAGGCCAATTTCTAGCTCGCGTTAAATGACCGGAGTCCTAATCGGCGGAGACAACAGTTCACAACATTTATCGTTATTTATAGAACTATATGTGCCAGTATCAAATAAATTTCTGTATAAACTGCTTGACAAGGAAAAGTACCTGCTATATAGTTATCATTCTGCACCATCTCTTGGGCTTTCATCTGGAAGACTCATGCGTTTGTTTTCTTGGCCTCTTCAGGCTTCTTCTGATTCCTAGGGCAGTTAGTCTTGATATGCCCCTTCTCGTTGCAACCATAACAGGTTGCATCTTTCAATTTCTTGCAATCCAAGGTTTTATGTTCCTTAGACTTGCAGATTCCACAGGGTAGGGGCTGAGACTCGAATCTGCATTTTCCGAGGTGGTATTTCCTACAGGTTTCGCACCTGGTCTTCTCACCCGACTGCTGGCTGTCTTTCTTAAACCCGGAACTCTTCTTATCCTCAGAGTTCCTCTTCCTATCGGAGTGATGAGAATCCTCATCCTCCCTTTTACGCTTTCCATCTTCAGAGGCTTTGGCAGCCTTGTTTCTGACTACATCGAGTGTAAGAGATAGCGACAGATCTGCCGCTGACCTGAATGTAGTAGGTCTTGAAGCCTTAACACTGGCTTTGATTTCTGGGGCTAAACCCCCAATGAAGCGAGCAATTCTCTTGGGTTCTGGTGTTACTAGGTAAGGAACCAGTCTGGACAGGGTATTGAAACTGGTGAGGTAAGCTTGACAATCTAAGTTTGTCATAACCAATGATAAGAAATCTGACTCAATCCTCTCAACCTCGTGTTGAGGGCAGTAGTTTTCCATAATGAGAGCAACAAACTGTTCCCATGACATGTTGTAAAGTGGAATCTTCCCGGCAGCTTGAATGAGAGCCTTCCACCATGCTAGTGCTTCTCCCTTGAACGATTGGGATACATATTTCACTACATCTCTTTCAGCACAACCGCTGATGTCAACTACCGTGTCTATCTCATCCAACCAGGTCATACAATCTATTGCTCCTTTCTCCCCAGTAAAATCCCGGGGTTTGTAGGAAACAAAGTACTTGTAGGTGCAGGACTTGGTGTGTGGCTTATCATCAAACACTATCCTTTTAGATGGAACACTGTTTAGGTTAGATGAATGCCGATCATCATCTTTCTTTAGTTCGTCTTTCTTAGAGGGTGGCTTGTCATGAGCCACTGAATGGGTCTTAGGAATAGACTTAGAGTGGGGTACTGAAGAAGTTCTACTATGCGTCCCACTATACTCCTTGAATTGCTCCTCTACAGCTTTAGATACAGCTGTATCAATCAGTGTACGGAGCTCTCCTCTGGTTATAATAACCCTATCATCATCGTGGTTTTCCAGGGGATGACTGTTTACTTCTTCTGACCTAGCCATGTAGCTTTAATTGCTACATAAAATCAATAAGGACAAGGTTTATTTAGAAGCCTATATAGTACTATCGTTCTTGACGATTTATTAACCATGGTTTTTAATAATCATTTTGGTTAATTTGTTAAATATATAATTATTCAGGATCTCTATCATAATCCTAAATTATAAGTTAATAATAGCACAAAAGGCCTAGTCACGTAGACAAGTTTAATTTATAAGCCAAGAATTTATGGAATCAAGGCATTAAGGTTTGAATCAAAGTTCATTACCTTTTCTTGACAGGGAGTTGTAAGCTACCACTGTCTTTAGTCTTATATGACATTGGATATGACTCGTAAGTATTATATCCCCAATTAAAATTTAATAATGGCTCAACAGCCTAGTCACATGGACAGATTCACTTTATAAACCAGGATTTTTATAGAATCGAGGTACTAAGGCTTGAATCAAAGTTCATTGCCCTTTTTAACAGGGGGTTGTAGACCACTACTGTCTTTAGTCTCAAAGGACGTTAATTATAGCCCGTAGGCATTTCATCCATAAGGGATGGTTATATAAATAAGGGAATTTAGAACATCCCAATTTAAAATGACTTATGTGATTTTATCGAATCACATCTTTGTCATTAATGATAACATATCAGATGTTAATAAGGGTTTGAATCTTTTGAATAGGTTTTACCATCTTGGCCATGTCTGCAACGATAATTAGGCTAGGTTTTACCTTTAAGATTCTTTTTAATATTTAATGCAGAACAATCCTAAATTGAAATGTTAACAAGGATCTGAATCTAATTGAGGAACTACCATCTTGGCCCTGTCTTAAGGTGACACATGAGCTAGGTTTTGTCCTTTTTAAGATTTTGCCATTTTATTATAATGGTAGATCTTATAATATAGGAATGATATTTTTAAATATAATCGTTCCATTAAAACTTAAACAAGTATATGTGGTTGCCCTAAACGGGACTTCTAATAAAAATGACTCGCCCATGCAAGGGTTAATCAGAAAATAACAAAAGAAACAAATAAAACGAATTAGAATTTGTCCTATGTTCTTGTCTAGACTCAAGAATGTGCAACTGGGTAACTGAGATTAAACACAAAAGACTAGTGATTAATTCACTCAGTGTTGGCTCTGATACCAACCTGTCACACCCCTATTTTCCACGTGTCACCGGTGGGCCCGGTGGGGAGTATAGTGACGTAGTTGATATCATCATAGTCAAACAACACAATATTTAAATGCACAGCGGAAGCAAAAGATAAATATATTACAAACCGAATATAAAGTAATATCCAGTATTACAACGGAAAGTAAAGGATCCACAGGCGGATCTTAAAACATAAACATTGTTCAACAGACTTTAGCTGCCTAGAACTTGCAAGATTCCTTATAAACGCCCTAAGCTTCCAGCCAATTACGTTCAGTACCTGTCACTTAACCCTTTTGGAAAATACGTCAGTTTTCACTGGTAAATACACTCAACCGACTCATTTTGAAAATGTTTAATAAAATTGATTTGAATGCACGTAGCACAAACTCTTTATAACTTGGGACAATTATATTTATAATCTTGTATACAGATTTACATGTTCGTTATACGTTCAGGGCCCGATGTAGAAACCGAGTCAGATTAATAGACACGCCACAAGTATAGGCCCACAAAAGAGTGAGATACCGTTTTTCCTTATGCAACTGTCAGGTGTATGCCTACACCCCGTGCATAAAGCGTGGTCATTTTATAACACAATGATGTCAAGGATATCCGGGAAATGGTCATTAACCCCTAAAGGTCTTTATTTCAAACAATACATATTAAACCGGGTTACCTCAATAATTTAACCACAATAAGATTAAATATTCAATACCCGACCAAGCGGTATTATTATACCGTATCCCAAGCCCGTATAGGGAAAATAAGTTAAGAGTATTTACCTGAGCTAGCTCCTGTCTTAAATAGTAAGAATTTAATAACTCAGCCGTATTCACTTAAGTAAGCGTAGGTACCATTTACCGGAAGGCTCTAGTCTGGAATGATGGTATAAATAACCAATTAGAATGCTAACGGGTCTTTAATTAAGCCTAAGCTTAGACCGGTTAGTCTTACAGAAAGATACGGTTCAAACGCATGATAAGGTGAAGACCGGATTAGAATGTGGTTTTGACCCGACAAGTTTGAAGACTTGTATAATATGGGTAATCTAAACACATTCTGGATTTTGAGACAAAAATGATAGGGTTTGACCCGTTTCGGCTAATATATGCAAACTAGTTACACACGCCGATCCGAACGCGAAAAGTGCGTAACGAGTAACCAAATGAGTCATATGCAATTTTCCTAAGTTATTATGCTTTAATTATGTTGTGACATCAGAAAGATATCTTATATTATGCCCAAAACGGATTTAGACTCACACTACGCCTCGTAGGGGTATTTTGGTCATTAAAAAGGTTATAAAAGAGTTTAAATATGAACCTGAGTTTCGGGTCTGATGAAATCAGTAAAATTACTCAATTTACTAGGTTATCTCAGTAGGGTATCATATATATGTGAAATCTATCCTTTATAACCAAACTATGCCTCTTAAGGGCATTTTGATAATTTCTCATAGGCTTAAAAGGTCAAAACTGGAAACCTGAGTGTAAGACTTTAGCTTACTGTAAAAATATAATAATTTACTTAAAATATCAGTAGGTATCAAACCTTATGTGCTCAACATAATCTTAATACACACTATGCGTCAAAAATGCCCAAAAAGGCGATTTGGAGCCATTTCCGGGTTTTCAAAGGAAAGTTGATATTTTTATAATTCCAGAAGGCTCAAAATAATTTTTTTATATATTAGATCAGTAGAAAAAGGTTTGGGGTCAAAAGGATTTGTAAAACTCATTTTATGGCTTAAAAGGGTAAAACCGGCATTAACCGAATCATACTTAAAGACCTATGTTATGATCAGCCAATAATTAAATAAAAATCTTCAAAAATCCCAAAATATTATATTATATCAGTGGGTAAAAAGTTTGATATCAACAAGTGGGTTTAACTAGGCTATACGCTAATTATGCCGTTTAATTAACATAAAGCTTTCAAATTACGCTAATGAGCATAACTCTTAATCTAGACCTCAAACTGATGTCAAATTTTAGGCACAAGTTTATAAATCAGTAACTAAGGTTTCTACTCTTTTACTTTTTCAAAAATATCATTTTATGGTCAAAAGGGCATAATAGTCAACATTTAAGCATTTAACGGAATCATGCATATAAATCGGATAACTAATGAACCAAGTTGTATAATCACAGAGGCTTATACTTATAGGTAAATTGGTCCTAATAAAGCTCTAAGGCATTTCCAAACTATGCTTAAACGGGTCAGAACTGAAAGTCAAGGCATAAGTCAAACTATGCGACTTTCGGTTCCGAACCGAGCCTAAACTGAAAATTGTCGAGTTGAACATGTTTAGACATGTTCTTATATTAATTACCAAGTTATATTAATGATAAAAACAGGTTGCATAGTCTTTACATTGCTAATTATGCATTAATTTAAAATTAAGCTTCCTGTTGACTTTTTAATATCAAGTTTGACTCGACAATTGACCTAGATAGAGTGGGTATCAGAGAATACCCTTTTAAGGGTTTATTACCCATATAATTACCTACTTAAAGGTACTTTTAATTCATGATTTGACTGAGCACATTTTAATTAATCATGAAGTCAAACCTTAATTACGATGGTTTGACTTTTAGCTAATTAACTAAGCTAAAATGAATTTAGAAAGGTTAAGAATGCTTACAAGAGTCCAAATTATGATTAGTGATCTCTAGGAAGGTTACTTGCAGACCAGAGAGCTCCAGAAGTAGTTGCAAATGCAAATGCCCAAAAGTTGAAACTTTCATCTTCTTATATAGTGAACTCAATGAGCTTAGGATCATGCCAACATAGTCTAGTGATGTTATAAGATCATCCCAGGTGGCCTAGGAAGCTAAAAACCAGATATAGGAGCCCCTTGAATCGAAAAACCAGCTTTTAAGTCGGTGTAACCGGCTATACAGGCAGCTGTCAATATTTTCGCATCTGGGACCTGCTTGCGCACCGCAACGCTCACACTGTTGAGTTGCGCAAGGTACATGCCAGCACTACAAAACTTTCAAATGTTTACAGTTTGACCCCTGAACCTTCCAAACGTCGTTTTCACATTATTTCTTACACTATAAGCCTTCTAAATTTACTTTTGAGGGTTCCAAGACTTATACAAACTTTGTTAAGCCCTTGGTTAACTTTGTAATCACCCGAAAAGCCATAATTTCTTACGTTGACGCTTTTAACCCCTCGTATATGAATTTGATCATAACTTTCTCATACGATAACGAAACTTGATGATATTTTTATCATGTATTCTAGTGAGCATATTTAATCGTTACAAAGCTTCGGGTTTGCTAAAAGGTCACTCAGAGGTATACTTTAAACATGTTGACACATTTAACCCCTGTAGTTTGTAATCTCTCACTTTCTTTTATATTTAGCTTCGTATGATCCATGATTCATTCGTGTCAATGTATAAACATCTTGTAGGGTTATTGTATGGCATATTTATCCATTGTTGACATTTTGAACCCTTATATTCACATAGTTTCCTTATTTGTCAACTTTAGTCCTTCAAACTAAATCCTTTACATGTTTTAAGCTTATGACACGTGTCAATACATTATTGGACGTAAATTTTCGAGGTGTTACAGGCAGCTCCAAAATCTCAGCAATATTCCTCTTAATTATTTTCCCCATTGTATCTTGAAATGTGATATTCAAGTGTCTTGAAATCACAACTCCACCTCTCAATATCGTTTCCGTTTACGTCTTCATCTGATGATATAGTATCCTCTTCATCATTATATATGGGGGCGGTTGTAGCAGTCGAGGGTTCGGCGTTTTGTTCTATTGTCACATCCCTTGTATCCCCTTCTCCTTTCCCTTCTCTTTCTCCTTTTCCTTCTCTTTCTCCATCCCCTTCACCATTCCCTTCCCACTCCCCCTCCTCTTCTTCTTCTCCTTCCCCTTTTCCTTTTCCATCTCCTTCTCCTTCTTCTTTTCCTTTTCCTTCATTTTCAACTTCAATGGCGTTTTCATGAACTATTTCCACTTCCATGGCGTTTTTATCAACTGTTTCCACTTCAATGGCGTTTTCAATTCCAGCCATCTCATTCTCCCTTTCTTCTTCATTTTCACATCCTTCCTCTCCTTGTTCTTCATTTTCAAATTCTTTGGCGTTTTCATGAACTGTTTGCTCTTCAATGGCGTTTTCTTTTTCAGCCATCTCCTTTTCCCCTTCTTGTTCATTTTCATCTCCTAGTACACGTGGGAGGTAGAATCCACGATGAAAGAAAAGTACCCTCATTTATTTCAGTAAATCTCGAGGTCGAGATTTCTTTAAAGGGGGTGAGGATGTAACGACTCGATAATTCACGTCTTATAATGTGTTGACACGTGTCATAGGTTTGAACGTGTGAAAGAATGTTCTAGAAGGACTAAAATTGACAAACATGGAAAGTATGTGAATATACGGGTTCAAAATGTCAATAGTGAATAAATATACTTTACAATAACCCTACATGATGTTTATACCATCAAACGAATAAATCATGGATCATACGAGGCTAAAAATGAAAGAAAGTGAGAGATTTCAAACTACCGGGGGTTAAATGTGTCAACATGTTTAAAGTATACCTCTGAGTGACCTTTTAACAAACCCGAAGCTTTGTAACGATTAATTATGCTCACTAGAATACATGATAAAAATTTCATAAAGTTTCGTTATCGTATGAGAAAGTTATGATCAAATTCGTATACAAGGGGTTAAAGCGCAAACGTTGAAAATTTTGACTTTTCGGGTAATAACAAAGTGACTAAGGACTTAACAAAGTAGGTATAAGTCTTGGAGCCCTTATATGTCAATTTGGAGGGTTCATAATGCAATTTATAAAGTGCATGACCCTTCGAAAGAGCCAAGAGCCAAGATACAATAATGGAAAGATTTGAAATCTGACGACAGGATTCAGGCGGGCCGCGTAAAGCTTAACAAGACTTTACGTGGGCCGCGTCAGACGCCCAGATGCAGAAACTTTAGACAGCAGCCTGTTTTCACCCGATAACCGACCCAAAACAGATATTTTCACAACATGGGCGACCCCTAAACAGTCCTAGGCACTTAGGGACACCTGTGGATGATCCATTATCAGTTATAGCACTTGTTGTCAATGATCTAAAGTGATTAAAGCACTATAAAAGGGCCTTGTGTTGCAACTTTGTAACCACACCTTCCATCAGCATTTCTGATCATTTCTGGAGCTCCAAAGCAGACTCAAGTGATCACTAATCGTGCATAGGACTTCAGTAAGTATTCTTAACCTTTCTTAGTTGAGTTTTTACTTAGTTTTAGCTTAAAAGTCAAACCGTCGTAATTAACGGTTGACTTAGCGATTAATCATTGATGGTCCAGTGATTAGTCGAATTGAAAGTAGTTATAAGTTGGTAATTATGTGGGCAATAAACCCTTAAAAGGGCACCCTCTGATTCCCACTCTAACTAGGGCAAATGTCGGGTCAAACTTGTTATTAAAAAGTCAACAGAATGCTTAATTTCCAATTTATGCATAATTAGCAATGTAGAACCCATACAACCTGTTTGATCATTAATATAACTTGGTAATTAATGTAAAAACATGTCTAAACATGTTCAACCCGACAATTTTCTGTTTAGACCCGGTTCGGAACCGAAAGTCGCAAAACTTTGACTTTTGCTTTGACTTCAGTTCTGACCAAATTTAGTATGATTTGGAAATGCCTTAGAGCTTCCTTAGGACCAGGTTACATGCTAGTATAACCCTCTGTGATTATACACCTTGGTTCATTAGTTATCCAATTAATATGCATTATTCCGTTAATTGCCTATATGTTGACCATTATGCCCTTTTCACCATAAAATGTGATTTTTAACGATGTAAAAGAGTAGAAACCTTAGTTACTGAATTACAAACATGCACCCAAAATTTGACATCAGTTTGAGGTGTAGATTAAGAGTTATGCTCATTAGCGTAATTAGAAAGCTTTTTAGCGATTAAACGGCATAATTAGCATATAGCCTATTTAAACCCACTTTTTGATATCAAAATCTACACCCACTGATGTAATATATTATTTTGGGATTTTTGAAGATTTTTAATTAATTTTTGGCTGAGCATAACTTAGAGTCATAAGCTTAATTCGGTAATTGTCGGTTTTGCCCTTTTTGGGCTATAAAATGAGTTTTACATATCTTTTTGACCCCAAACCTTTTCCTACTGATTTTATATGATAAATACATTATTATAAGCCTTCTGGGATAATAAAAATATGAGCTTTCTATATAGAACACGGAAACGGATTCTAATCGCCTTTTTAAGCGTTTTTAACGCATAGTATGTACTAAAACTATTTAAAACATACAAGGGTTGATACCTACTGATATTTTAGGTAAATTATAATATTTTAACAGTAAGCAAAAGTTGTTCAACTCAGACTTCAGTTTTGAGCTTTTCGGCTTATGTGAAATTACCAAAATGCCCCTACGGGGCATAGTTTGTGTTTAAATTCGTTTCGGGCATAATAAAAGATATCTTACTGATGTCACAACATATTTGAGGCATATTAACTTAGGAAATGGCTCTTACGGTTACCCGTTACACCTCTTGCGCGTTCGGTTCGATTTATGTAACTAGTTTGCATAAATTAGCCGAAACGGGTCAAGCCTTATCGGTTTTATCTCAAAATACAGAATGTGTTTAGATTACCCATATTAAACAAGTCTTCAAACTTTTCGGGTCTAAATCACATTCTATTCCGGTCTTCGCTTAATCGTGCGTTTGAACTGTATCGATCTTTAAAACTAACCGGTCTAAGTTTAGGCTTAATTAAAGACCCGTTAGGATTCTAATAGGTTATTAGAAACCTTTGTTCCAGAATAGGAGGACCCGGTAAAAGCTACCCGTATTTTCTAATTGTGATATATACTTGCAAAGGTAAATACTTTTAACTTATTTTCCCTTATACGGGCTTGGGGTACGGTATATAAAATACCGCTTGGTCGGACATTCGACCTTAATCGATTGGTGGTTAAGTATTATCGAGATGACCCGTTTAAATATGTTTTGTTTGCTTAATGCCTTTGGGGGGTTAATGACCATGTCCCGGATATCCTTGGCATCATTTTACGAAATGGCCACAACCTAAGCGCGGGGTGTAGGCGTACACCCGTCAGTGCATAACTAAGAAATGTGGTGCGTCTATTGATCTTTAACCCGGCACGAACCGGGCTACTGAACGCATAAGGAACATGTAATCCTTTTACAAGTTTATATATTCAAATAATTATCCCAAGTTATAAAATATGTTTATGCCACGTGCATCCAAATCAATTTTTAACTATTTTTAAAATGAGTCGGTTAATTGTATTTACCAGTGTAAACTGACGTATTTTCCCAAAAAGATTAAGTGCAGGTAATACTCGAAATAGGCTGGATTTCTCCTTAGCATCAATAGAAGTCTCGCAAGCTTAAGATGCCTAAAGTCTGTTGAACTACTGTTTCCATTTTACTTTGATCCACCTGTGGAAAAACTTTTGACTGTTGTGATACTTGATATTACACATTATTCGGTTGAAATATATTTATATCTTTCATTTGCTTCCGCTGTGCATTTAAATATTGTGTTGTTTGACTGTAATGTTGCCAACCACGTCACGATACTCCCCCACCGGGCCCACCGGTGATACGTGGAAAGTCGGGGTGTGACAGGTTGGTATCAGAGCCAACATTGAGTGAATTAAACACTAGCCTTTTGTGTTTAATCTCAATGACATAATTGCACATTCCTAAACTTTCGAGTCTAGACAAAGAACATAGGAATAATCCAAAATGTTTTTGTTTTTATCTTATCAATGTCCTTTATATTTTTGTTGTTATCTTATGTTATATTGACAGGTCTAAATATGCCGCCAAGATTTTTCAGACGAAGAGGACGAGGCAAGGGGCCAATCACCGCCCCCAATGACCACGAGGCCGGGCCTTCGCACAGGCGAGTTCCTTCTACCACTGCAAGTGCCGATCCTCGAGAGAACAGGAGGAACCTTTTTGAGCCTGCTAGACGGTCTGTCTCACACAGTTCAACGCCTCCCTATCATAACTCCTATGGGCCACAGTCGGAAAACGATCCCAATAACCCACAACCTTCTTACATACCTCTACAGCGATCCCTATCGCACCATTCCTTTGGAGACCCCACTCCCGTCTTTCAGGGCCGGTTTAACCCGGCAAACTACATACAAGAACCAGTGGGTTTTAACCCATTGAGGCCAGAGGATCATTTCTAAGGCGATCATGCAGAGGACATGGACGAGGACACGGATCCCGTCGAACCTGCAAGCGGTACACCCAACCATCCTATCGAGGTCTCTGATGGTTCGTCTTTTCATGGATCACCCTACCGTGGTCCAGACAGTTACCAGGCACGGTTTAACCAGTTCGAGTGGTATTTTACACCCTCGCATCATTCGTCACCTCACCAGCAGCAGCAGGATCCCTCTGGGGATTCACGTTTCGTGGCTGTCACGCCACCGCCTCCACCGCCGCCAGTTCATCAAGCACCTCCAGAACCGCCAAGGCGTAGGAGGACAGGTGCACGGATGTCCGCGCATGCAGGGGATTTCCACTTTAGCTCCCCTCGACACTCAACTGGCAGTCATTATCCGCCACTACATGAAGACCCGCAAATGGGTGGGCCTTTAAACCCAGTTGCACCGCAGCCACCACCGATGGGTTTTGATAACCCAATTCCTGCATACACTGGTTCAATGGCGTACAACCCGTTTGAGCAGCCGGCTCACACCAACTATAATTACGCTGAAGCCGACCCATACATGGTAGCGGCCAACTATAACGCCCTTCATCTTGAAGGACCGTATGGAGCTCCTTGGGGAGTAGGGTACCCAACTCATGGGTACCAAATACCTGCTAGACCTATAATACGGCAACAATCGCAGCAGCCATGGTTTTCCCCACCCGAACGGGAAGAAATTCATCAAAGATTGGACCAAGTCGAGCGAGATTTTCACAGAGATCGCAGGGAGCGACAAAGTTTCTTCCAGGGACTGACAAGTTTAATAAAAGGGAAGAGCAAGAAGGACCATTGAATCCTTCCATTGTTGTTGTAATTTCCTTGTATCAGTTGAGCCCCTGCGTGGGCCTGTCTTTGTTTAAACCCCTGTGTGGGTATTTTGTCTATTAAAAAGTCCCGTTTAGGGTGATGTGTAATCTTTTAATAAATTCATGGAATGTAAGTTCATAAATTTCATTTTTGCCATTGTATGCATAAATAAATTATATATGAAATAAATGAATCAAAATCATTCCTTTTAAAAATAATCTGCCTATTTAAATATTAACTAAGAATCTTAAAGGTATGACCTAGCCTGCATGTCATTATAAGACCTGGCCAAGATGGTAAGGCCTGTTTAAAAAGATTCAAATCCCTGTTAACATCTGAAAACATGTTAACGCTCCTGGCAGACGTGATTCGTTAAAAATCACACACGTCATTCTTAATAGGATTCTTCAAAAGATTCCTAACTTAAACTAATGATATATAAATCATGGGTTTAAATCATCAATTAAGATGATCATATGTTAACCATCCATTGGTAATATAGTGCCTACGGGCCCTGCTCATTTTTATATGAGACAAAAGACAGTAATAGTCTGCGACCCTGTCTGAAAAAGGTAAAGAACTATGTTCAAACCTTCATGCCTTGATTCTCTGAAATCATGGCTTATAATTTAATAATGTCCTTGTGACTAAGCCTTTTGTGCTAATAATACTGTTATTATTTTATAATTAGGATAAGTTATAATGAAATCCAAATGAATGTGAGTAACAAATTAACCAAATATGCTCTATGTTTACCATGGTTAATGAATTACCCTAAGGGGAAATTCCATAATAAACTCCCAAATAAATTATTGTCAATCTTTTATATAACAGTTCAAACTGCAATGGCTGACTCGGATGAAATTAATAATCAACCAAGGGAGAATAATGATAATGCCCAAATTAATATAACGGGTGCTGAACTACAAGTGTTAATAGATAACGCTGTTACAAAGGCCATAGAGCGGTAGTATGATGGATATAGTGGGACTCGGAGTAGGACCCTATCCGCACCGCATTCAAAGCCTAAAACTCAATCTGAGGCTCACAGCAAGCCTCCCTCCAAGAAGGAAGAACCCAAGAAGGTTGATGACGATCGTCAGTCCACAAATCAGCAAAGTGTTTCATCCCAAAAGATCATGCTGAATCAAGGACCCCGTGATAAGGGTTGCTCCTACAAATACTTTGTTTCATGCAAGCCCAGGGATTTCACTGGGGAGAAAGGAGCCATAGACTCCATGACGTGGTTGGATGAAATGGATACAGTTGTTGATATCAGCGGATGCGCTGAAAAAGATGTGGTAAAGTTTGTGTCGCAATCGTTCAAAGGCGAGGCCTTAGCCTGGTGGAGATCGTTGATTCAAGCCACTGGGAAGATCCCATTGTACAACATGACATGGGAGCAATTTGTTGCCCTCATCAGGGAAAACTACTACCCTCAGCATGAGGTTGAGAAGATTGCCAAGCTTACCTTACGAGCTTTAATACCATGTCGAGATTGGTTCCGTATCTGGTGACCCTGGAACCCAAAAGAATAGCTCGTTTCATTGGGGGTTTAGCCCCAGAAATTAAGGCAAGCGTAAAGGCCTCTCGGCCAGCTACTTTCAGATCTGTAGCTGATATATCTTTGTCCCTCACACTGGACGCGGTCAGACAAAGATCGCTGAGGAACAAGGATGCCGAGAAAAGGAAACGTGAAGATGACCATTCACGAAGGTCAAACAAGAAGCACCGAGGAAACAGAGACCACAACAAAGGGTCTAAGTCAAAGAAGGATGGGCATCAGTCTGGTGATAAGCCCAAGTGCAAGATCTGTAAGAAACAACACTTCGGGAAGTGCAGGTTTGAATCGAACTCGCAGACTCAGTCAAGAACTTTTGCTTGTGGTATATGCAAGTCCGAGGAACACAAGACTGTCACACCCCGACCACGTAGAACATACAAAACGTGGCGGAAACATCGGGGAGCGTTGTAACAGAATTAATGTTTCACAACCATGGAAATTAAAGTTTTGTTTTATTGATTAAAAGTGTTACAATGCCTTAACAAACAAAGAAATACAACATAATTAACTAGTCTTGCATCTTTTATTGTCACTAAAGCCCAAGTCTGTCTATGTGTATCTTGATCATCTTATGCAATAGCTCCTGAAAAACACATGTGAAAATAGGTACGTCAGCATAAAAATGCCTGTGAGATACATAGGTTTTGTGAAAATAAGATTCATGACTTATGTTTGAGAAAATGTTTAGTCATGAACCTTGTTATTTCCTTTGTCTTTTAAATCATTTGAAAAACGATAAGATCAGATGATAAGTATAAATAAATGTAAGGTTAAATGAATAACCAAGTAAAATATGTTTGCATAAGATAAGTTGTTTATAAATCAATGTCTTGTGAAAAGTATGTTATTTGTATGAAATGTTCTATGTCTCAAACTGAAATGATTCAAATAACGTTACGACATGTAATACCATACAAACACTTATATATAGGAAGTACCAGCGGCGTATCCACCATGCTTGTATCATATTACACACGCATCGTTACTTAATCACTTAATCAAACCAAACCAAACAATGTAAAATGTTCATGTCAAGATGTAAATCATGTCAAAATGTCTATGTCAAATATCCATGTCAAATGTCTATGTCAAATATCCATGTCAAATGTCTATGTCAAATATCCATGTCAAAGGTCTATGTCAAAATGTCATGTATGGCAAGTGAAATGTCTCAACTAAACCATATGCACAAAAACAAAGTATTGAAGTAAAACTTGGTTTAAATCAAAGCTATGTTTTGTGTAAATGCATGCAAATATTTAATATGAACATTTATGCGGTATTGTGAATATGCATACATCCAAGCCTTGCGACTGTGGTGATAAACCCTTTAAACAAATTAAAGGTCTATCTGTCTTATATCATCGAATTCGGTCATTCCTTTCATCCCCTTTCCCTGGGACGTCCGGAACGGGAGTTGTCAATTCCTATGGTACCACTACCTACTAACGAATGGCATGATCGGTGTTAATGAATGTATTGTCCCATGTAAACAAACCAAATGTCATACCAAAATGTAAGCATGTGATGAAAACAATGTACTAAGTATGCACGCAATGGACATACATAGCATAAAATGTAAATGTAAAACGATGTACTAAGTATGAACTAAATGGACATACATAGCATAAAACGCAATGAGATCATGTACTATAATGTACTAACGAACATAGCAGGTATATGATGTGAAAACATGTAAAGCATGAAAGTAACAAGTAGGCACATGTGTTCCACCCCAAAACAGTTTGGAAAACAGTAAAAGAGGGGTCTATGTACTCACTTGAGATTGCTCAGTTGTCTAAAGATAACCACCAAGCAGTGCTAGAGATCTCGGAATCAAACGGCACCTAATATAGGTAACTATGTTAAATAACCGGACCTAAATCGGAAGACTGGGTAGCATTAGGGTTTGTAAACCAAACGAGTGTGGAGACTCGTGTGATATGGTTTAACAAAGCCTACATACTAAATGAAACCTAACATAACTGCCTACGACCCATTACGACCCGTTTAGATAGCTTATGCTACTTTAACGCGTCGTTCGCGTGAAACGCGTTCGGACCGCCTAACTAGTCCTATGACAAGTGTTATATGCCTAAACATGTTACATAATCAGTTATGTGACAAAATTTTAGGTTACATATGCTTAATTACCAATTATACATGAAAAGGGTATTCTGGTAATTTACCTAAGGCATATAAACTACCTATCATACAACTACTTAAACGATGTGACCATAGGGTATAACCTCGGAAGGTTATTCCCTACCTACTATGGTCACCTAATGTATTTGGTCGGATCCTAATGATCGACCAAACTGGGTCGGGTTCGAAGGTATAGGCGATTTATTAGATCGCCTACCCTACGACCCTAGACAACGTGGTAATCAGTGGGCATAGTCCCAAGGGACTATAACCAACGTGATTACACTCACGTTGCGAAGTTCAAACGAACGTCGCATTGACCATTACTGGTCAACGCTGAAAGTCAAACAAAGTTTGACTTTCTGACTCGAAAAGCAATAAAATAAGGAAAAGAACGAAAGAATACTTACGAAGGGTCCCCGAATGCTAATCTCGATCCAAGAACTCAGGTATGAAACAATGGTTTCAACTTAGAGCTCTCAAATCCAGATTCTTGTGCAAAATGAGGTTGTGTGGGTTGGGTATTTATAGGAATACCCGAACCGTTAAGATCGTTTGATGGAAAACGTGCCATGATCCAAGGCGTACACTTGTCGGAACCTTATGGTGGCTGAAATTAGGTTCTTATCCGCTGACTAGACGATTGAGAATGTGTGGTTGAGAATCGAACAGGTGGGACCTGCTATTAAAAACACTGAATCTGGTCTGCAGGTTACCTTACGGACCGTAAGGTCATTTTGCTTGAGGTCCGTAAGCTTAATTTTGGCAGAATTACAGTTTTGGTCCCTGCAGTGCAATAAGCCCATTTCTGACACGTTTAAGGCCCGTTAACCCCATTTCAAAGCTCTAAAATGAAGTTAAAGTATAGGGAACTTAAAATGTGCTCAAAAATATCTTGGATGTCGGTTCGTTTGGCCGTACGATCGCGTTGTTCGCTTAATTACGACGGAATGCGCATAAGCACGAAAAACGAACCAAATGACGCGACGAATGGATTTTTCTTATGGCGAACACTAAAATAAAATATTTTAGTGCTTACATAAATTTTTGGATGTCCGGATGTATTCAGAACGTAAGTTATGTGCGAAAATGCAAACTTGTGCACTTTTTGACACTTTTAGTCCCTGAATGACCCAAAAGTTTATTTTAGCACACCGAACCCCTCAAAGCCTATTTCTAAGCCATGTAAAGGATATTTATGGTATGTTTAACTTATGGTCATGTTCCGGAATGTCTGTTACAGTTCAAATTGGCATACTTTCGCAGTTTGTCAACTTTAGTCCCTGTAAGCGATTTAACTTGATTTTGCCATACCAAAGCCTTCAAAACTTATTTCTAAGTTATGTAAAGGTTATTTAAGGTATGTTAAGCCTATGTAACTATTCCGGAGTGTTTGTTGCATTAAACTGGTTATATTTATGCATCAGTGCGCGTATAACCTTCCAGAAAGCGATTTAGAGTTTGAAATTGAACAAGAATTGATATGTGCAAATGATACACATATTTTTACAAATCCCAAGTATGAAATAAAATATTTCATTGGTTCGGTATTTTTTTGATGGCCGTGGAGGCACAGGTGTTACAGTCTCCCCTACTTTAGGAAATTTCGTCCCGAAATTTATTTAGAGGAAACTTGTGAGAGTTTAAAACATGAAGTTGAAAAGATCGAACAATACTGGTTAGGGTTCCGAACTTCTAGTAACCTTAAATAACATTATGCTTGCAATGTAAGAGGGACACTTATATACAAGTATATGAAGCGTCATTGGTGCGTCCACCATGCCTCCATTACATCGTTCTCATTTTGTTATTGTTGTCACTATCGGTTCTTACACATAATAAACCTTACTAGGTTTCTGTGCACTAAATTTCATAATTATGTACGCGTCCATAATCAGACAATTCCTTGCATAGTTCACTCAGTCCATTTTATAATGTGCAGGGGAAAACCAAATGAACAATCCTGTGATGAGTGTGACTAGACCGCCATAGAGTCCTTTTAATTAAATCATTAAATGATCTAAATAGACTATCAAGGAGTCTGTCCAGCTACATCACTAGATGTCGTTCTTTAACCAAATTGTGAATCAATCTTTTTTATTAGACCACTAAAGGGTCTCTTATGAAATATGGAGCGGTACTTATATAATCCAAGGGTCTTAACTATTACATAGAAGCCCATTAAGGATTTAAGGTAGTACCTTTTTGAATATCCTGCTACGAATCCCTCATATGAAGATATGAAAGATTCTGCGAGGATTTGGATAACGAATATCCAGAGTATTAAAAACACAAAAATGCATAAAAGAAAACATAAGATGAATAAACACATAGTCACATAACCACAAAATTGTTTAACTAGAAGTTTGTTCTGTTAACAGAGTACATGTATTTAAAGCACACTAAGAATCCATCTCGTGGATTTCATTTGGCACTTTAAACATTATCAAGAATCTAACTATAAAGATAGAAAGATTTTAAAAAGAAAATTCGATTTCGATTATAAAGAATCGAAATGTTCGAATTAAGGTACATAAGGAATCCAATTAAGGACTCTGATTTGAATGATGATTATCCACAAGGATCTAATTGTGAAAATAAAAAGATCCCATATGGATTTAAAAGTTGAAGATGTTTTGAAACCTTGCACTGGACGTGCTTATGTCAAAACATCAAGTAAAAATGCTTATGAAGTTGAGATGCTAGATATGTCAAGGCGACATATGAAGCAGAATTTGAAGGTTAAGTAAATGTACGAGGAAAATATTTTTGAAAACTGTGCATGGGGTTCTTTTAAGAAAAATGTGTTTAATGTTTTTGAAACCTTATATATAATACTTTTTGAAATCATAAAGTAGGTGTATTAGGTAGATATATTTACAAAAATGTTTTAAAATCATGCGAGATGAATTTTGAAATTATGTATAAGGTTTTGAAAGACATGAATGATGCTTTTCGAAATCATGCACTTGATCAGAAAATGTATTGTGTTAATATTGTCTTCAGACTATATGAAATATTTTGAATTTAGAAAGGTTGGTTTTGATAACATGGCCAATGTTTTTGAAATAACATAGACAATGCATCTAGAAAAATTGTTTTCAAACTATATGAAATGTTTTGAAATCATGAAGATTGTTTTGAAATACTTGTACTGTGAATGTTGAAAAATCAAAACGTAATGGGTATGAGATTTGAAAATATCCTTAGTTATCCAACCAAGGATTCAAAAATACAGATGTGTAAAAAGCACGATTACTCATAATTTCACTTTATTTCCTGTACTTCGTTTCTTAGAATGAAACGAGTACTTAGAACTTTCGAGGAAATTATGAGCGATCACTTGAAAGAGAGAATCACAAGAGTAGTTTGTAAGGAACATAGTTCCTTAGTGCAGGTATTATAGGAAAAAGTCATAAACACATGTAATGATACTTGTATATCAGAATTGCGAACAACAACTTTTATTTATGAACAAGACATATTGTTTCACAATACACGAGAACAAAAGAAACAAAGGCATAAGACAGTAACATCCTTTGTTCAGCCGAATGCTCATCCAAGGGTTGGATTTGCATTAGCAAGCTTTGGGCAGTTGTTCCTGAAATGGCTCGTCTCGCCACAGTTGTAGCAAGTACCACGTGGGAAACGAGCTTGAGTAGGGTTGACTTGGAGTTTGGTAGCAGCAATGTTTATAGCAGCTTTGTTTCGGATAGCAAAGCGGCATGTGTTGACCAAATGTCCCCGCCGTCCACAGTAGGTACAATTCCAGCAGGGTATGAGGTTTAAATGATGACGGTTGCATCGCTTGCACCATGGGGCAGATCCCAAGTACGGCTTCCTAGCTGGTGGCATCGCTACCTGGCTAGGTCCCGCTTGATTAGGTGTAACCGCTGCGGGTTTCCTTGAAGCCTTACGCTTCCTTGATTTTGGTGCAGGCTTGACTTCTGCTTCCTTCAGTGGCTCTTGAGTGGCTTCATTGTCGAGACGAGAGGCTTCATTGTTGAGACGAGCCATGGCAATACCTAAATCCACCGTCCTCTGAATCACTTCGCCAATTTGCTGGACAAATTTGGCTGTTCGCTCGGGCATTTGATCAGTGCTGAGAGGAATAGACATTCTAAAAGAAAATGAAAGACAGAGGAAGAAGCAAGTGAAAGGTTATTGGAAAATCAATGCAGAATGTTAACGAATGAAAATTGTGATCATTTGTTTGTTACCTAAGGCAAACAAATGAGATGGTGACAAATCAAAGTAAATGGATCAAAAATAATGTATCACGAAGACATGCTCGCCTATAAGTGAACACTCATCCCAAGAATTCCCAGGTAAGCACAACTGGTCTCGCGTCTGATGAGATGTATACGAAGTGCTTGCCTAGACAGAAAACCCAGAATACAGGCATTCACCCTTCCAGTTTGCACGTGTTCACATTATTTAAAACCCAAAACCTTGACGAGATTTTGAAAACTCAAAGGGGTTCAAAACCATATAATAGAGAGTTCAAAACCTTACAATAGAGGGTTCAAAACCTAGTAATCAATCATCCTAGAACAGATGATTAGTTTTCAAAGCGGTTTTGAAATTTATGTTCTTGTTGTGGTCGTCGCCTAAGGATAGGTGACGGTATTGTTTTATGACTAAACGCAAGTAAACTCGCGTTAGGGTCCTAGAAAGGTTATAGACTAGGTCAAAGCATTACTAATAACCTAATTCCCTATAACCATTAGCTCTGATACCATCTTTTCTGTCACACCCCGACCACGTAGAACATACAAAACGTGGCGGAAACATCGGGGAGTGTTGTAACAGAATTAATGTTTCACAACCATGGAAATTAAAGTTTCGTTTTATTGATTAAAAGTGTTACAATGCCTTAACAAACAAAGAAATACAACATAATTAACTAGTCTTGCATCTTTTATTGTCACTAAAGCCCAAGTCTGTCTATGTGTATCTTGATCATCTTATGCAATAGCTCCTGAAAAACACATGTGAAAATAGGTACGTCAGCATAAAAATGCCTGTGAGATACATAGGTTTTGTGAAAATAAGATTCATGACTTATGTTTGAGAAAATGTTTCGTCATGAACCTTGTTATTTGCTTTGTCTTTTAAATCATTTGAAAAACGATAAGATCAGATGATAAGTATAAATAAATGTAAGGTTAAATGAATAACCAAGTAAAATATGTTTGCATAAGATAAGTTGTTTATAAATCAATGTCTTGTGAAAAGTATGTTATTTGTATGAAATGTTCTATGTCTCAAACTGAAATGATTCAAATAACGTTACGACATGTAATACCATACAAACACTTATATATAGGAAGTACCAGCGGCGTATCCACCATGCTTGTATCATATTACACACGCATCGTTACTTAATCACTTAATCAAACCAAACCAAACAATGTAAAATGTTCATGTCAAGATGTAAATCATGTCAAAATATCTATGTCCAATATCCATGTCAAATGTCTATTTCAAATATCCATGTCAAATGTCTATGTCAAATATCCATGTCAAATGTCTATGTCAAATATCCATGTCAAATGTCTATGTCAAATATCCATGTCAAAGGTCTATGTCAAAATGTCATGTATGGCAAGTGAAATGTCTCAACTAAACCATATGCACAAAAACAAAGTATTGAAGTAAAACTTGGTTTAAATCAAAGCTATGTTTTGTGTAAATGCATGCAAATATTTAATATGAACATTTATGCGGTATTGTGAATATGCATACATCCAAGCCTTGCGACTGTGGTGATAAACCCTTTAAACAAATTAAAGGTCTATCTGTCTTATATCATCGAATTCGGTCATTCCTTTCATCCCCTTTCCCTGGGACGTCCGGAACGGGAGTTGTCAATTCCTATGGTACCACTACCTACTAACGAACGGCATGATCGGTGTTAATGAATGTATTGTCCCATGTAAACAAACCAAATGTCATACCAAAATGTAAGCATGTGATGAAAACAATGTACTAAGTATGCACGCAATGGACATACATAGCATAAAATGTAAATGTAAAACGATGTACTAAGTATGAACTAAATGGACATACATAGCATAAAACGCAATGAGATCATGTACTATAATGTACTAACGAACATAGCAGGTATATGATGTGAAAACATGTAAAGCATGAAAGTAACAAGTAGGCACATGTTTTCCACCCCAAAACAGTTTGGAAAACAGTAAAAGAGGGGTCTATGTACTCACTTGAGATTGCTCAGTTGTCTAAAGATAACCACCAAGCAGTGCTAGAGATCTCGGAATCAAACGGCACCTAATATAGGTAACTATGTTAAATAACCGGACCTAAATCGGAAGACTGGGTAGCATTAGGGTTTGTAAACCAAACGAGTGTGGAGACTCGTGTGATATGGTTTAACAAAGCCTACATACTAAATGAAACCTAACATAACTGCCTACGACCCATTACGACCCGTTTAGATAGCTTATGCTACTTTAACGCGTCGTTCGCGTGAAACGCGTTCGGACCGCCTAACTAGTCCTATGACAAGTGTTATATGCCTAAACATGTTACATAATCAGTTATGTGACAAAATTTTAGGTTACATATGCTTAATTACCAATTATACATGAAAAGGGTATTCTGGTAATTTACCTAAGGCATATAAACTACCTATCATACAACTACTTAAACGATGTGACCATAGGGTATAACCTCGGAAGGTTATTCCCTACCTACTATGGTCACCTAATGTATTTGGTCGGATCCTAATGATCGACCAAACTGGGTCGGGTTCGAAGGTATAGGCGATTTATTAGATCGCCTACCCTACGACCCTAGACAACGTGGTAATCAGTGGGCATAGTCCCAAGGGACTATAACCAACGTGATTACACTCACGTTGCGAAGTTCAAACGAACTTCGCATTGACCATTACTGGTCAACGCTGAAAGTCAAACAAAGTTTGACTTTCTGACTCGAAAAGCAATAAAATAAGGAAAAGAACCAAAGAATACTTACGAAGGGTCCCCGAATGCTAATCTCGATCCAAGAACTCAGGTATGAAACAATGGTTTCAACTTAGAGCTCTCAAATCCAGATTCTTGTGCAAAATGAGGTTGTGTGGGTTGGGTATTTATAGGAATACCCGAACCGTTAAGATCGTTTGATGGAAAACGTGCCATGATCCAAGGCGTGCACTTGTCGGAACCTTATGGTGGCTGAAATTAGGTTCTTATCCGCTGACTAGACGATTGAGAATGTGTGGTTGAGAATCGAACAGGTGGGACCTGCTATTAAAAACACTGAATCTGGTCTGCAGGTTACCTTACGGACCGTAAGGTCATTTTGCTTGAGGTCCGTAAGCTTAATTTTGGCAGAATTACAGTTTTGGTCCCTGCAGTGCAATAAGCCCATTTCTGACACGTTTAAGGCCCGTTAACCCCATTTCAAAGCTCTAAATTGAAGTTAAAGTATAGGGAACTTAAAATGTGCTCAAAAATATCTTGGATGTCGGTTCGTTTGGCCGTACGATCGCGTTGTTCGCTTAATTACGACGGAATGCGCATAAGCGCGAAAAACGAACCAAATGACGCGACGAATGGATTTTTCTTATGGCGAACACTAAAATAAAATATTTTAGTGCTTACATAAATTTTTGGATGTCCGGATGTATTCAGAACGTAAGTTATGCGCGAAAATGCAAACTTGTGCACTTTTTGACACTTTTAGTCCCTGAATGACCCAAAAGTTTATTTTAGCACACCGAACCCCTCAAAGCCTATTTCTAAGCCATGTAAAGGATATTTATGGTATGTTTAACTTATGGTCATGTTCCGGAATGTCTGTTACAGTTCAAATTGGCATACTTTCGCAGTTTGTCAACTTTAGTCCCTGTAAGCGATTTAACTTGATTTTGCCATACCAAAGCCTTCAAAACTTATTTCTAAGTTATGTAAAGGTTATTTAAGGTATGTTAAGCCTATGTCACTATTCCGGAGTGTTTGTTGCATTAAACTGGTTATATTTATGCATCAGTGCGCGTATAACCTTCCAGAAAGCGATTTAGAGTTTGAAATTGAACAAGAATTGATATGTGCAAATGATACACATATTTTTACAAATCCCAAGTATGAAATAAAATATTTCATTGGTTCGGTATTTGTTTGATGGCCGTGGAGGCACAGGTGTTACAAAGACCTTGGATTGCAAAAAGTTGAAGGATGCAACGTGTTACAGTTGCAACGAGAAGGGGCATATCAAGTCTAACTGCCCAAAACTCGCAAAGAAGGCTGATGAAGGAAAGAAGACCAATGCTAGGGTCTTCAGGATGGATGCAAAGGAAGCAGTACTGGATGACAATGTGATAACAGGTACATTCCTCATAAATGATGTCTATGCAAGAGTACTTTTTTATTCAGGCGCTGATAAATCATTTGTAGATAATAAGTTTTGCAAATTGCTGAATTTCCTGTTAAAACCTTAAGTGTGAAATATGAAGTGGAGCTAGTCGATGGCACCTTAGAAACCGCCTCAACCATATTAGATGGATGTTTCATATCCATTAAGAACCACTCTTTTCCTTTGTCCCTACTTCCTTTGAAGTTAGCCGGTTTTGACATCGTTTTAGGCATGGACTGGTTATCTCTTAACCAGGCCCAAATTGTCTGCAATAAGAAGCAAGTGGTGATCAAGACTCTGTCTGGTGAACCACTTACCATTCAGGGAGATACCCGGTATGGACTGCCTGAGCAAGTGACTATGCTCAAGGCCTCTAAGTGTCTGAAGAAGGGTTGTGTCATCTACATGGCACAAGTGACTATTGATGAGCCGAAACCTAAGATGGAAGACATTCCCGTCATTTCTGAATACCCTGAAGTTTTTCCTGAAGAACTACCTGGTTTACCACCAGATAGGCAAGTGGAATTCCGAATTGACATCATCCCTGGAGCAGCACCTGTTGCTAGAGCACCTTATAGGTTGGCACCAACAGAGATGAAGGAATTGAGAATGCAACTAGATGAATTGCTAGCTAAGGGTTTCATTAAACCTAGTTCGTCTCCTTGGGGAGCACCAGTCTTGTTTGTCAAAAAGAAGGATGGATCGATGCGTCTGTGCATCGATTACCGTGAGCTTAATAAGGTCACTATAAAGAATAGGTATGCTTTGCCCAGGATAGACGATCTGTTCGATCAATTGCAAGGGGCAAGTTACTTCTCGAAGATTGACTTAAGGTCAGGCTACCACCAACTGAAGGTTAGAGATGAAGACGTACACAAAACTGCATTTAGGACTCGTTATGGTCATTACGAGTTCCTAGTGATGCCTTTTGGGCTCACTAATGCACCGGCCGCGTTCATGGATCTCATGAATCGCGTTTGCAAGCCGTACTTAGATAAATTCGTCATCGTTTTCATCGACGACATTCTCATCTACTCGAAGAACCAAGCTGACCATGAGAAACACCTTCGTTGTATTCTTAAACTTCTACATCATGAGAAACTCTACACCAAATTTTCAAAGTGTGAATTTTGGCTTCGAGAGGTCCAATTCCTTGGACATGTGGTTAGTAAGCGTGGTATCCAAGTGGATCCCGCTAAGGTAGAAGCAGTTATGAACTGGCAGGAGCCGAAGACACCCACAGAAATTCGTAGTTTCTTGGGATTGGCAGGATACTACAGACGCTTTATCGAAAAATTTTCAAGGATTGCTGCGCCCCTAACTTCTTTGACTAGGAAGAAGATTAAGTTCGACTGGGGACCCAAGCAACAAGAATCCTTTGATATCCTTAAGCAGAAGTTGAGCAACAGGCCTGTATTGACATTGCCTGAAGGTACCGAAGAATTCGTAGTTTACTGCGATGCATCACACACTGGCATGGGGTGTGTGCTTATGCAAAAAGGCAAGGTTATTGCCTACGCTTCACGGCAGTTAAAGGTGCATGAAAAGAATTACACCACCCATGACTTGGAGTTGGGTGCCATTGTATTTGCACTGAAGCTATGGAGGCACTATTTATATGGTATCAAGTGTGTGATCTATTCTGATCACAAGAGCCTCCAGCACCTCTTTAACCAAAAGGATTTAAACATGAGGCAGCGTCGATGGATGGAGACGTTGAATGATTATGATTGTGAAATCAGATACCATCCAGGCAAGGTGAATGTAGTCGCCGATGCCTTGAGTAGAAAGGAAAGGATGAAACCCATCCGAATCAATGCCAAGAGCATTGAGATAAAGAATGGTTTGAATGAAAGGTTGTTAGCTGCACAGTAGGAAGCTGTGTTGGAAGCTAACTACCCTAATGAAAAGCTAGGGGTAACCGAGGAGCAGTTATCTCTTGGCAAGGACGGAATTCTGAGATTGAATGGACGAATATGGGTTCCAGTTTACGGAGGACTTCGAGATGTCATCCTCCAGGAAACCCACAGTTCTAAATACTCCGTTCATCCTGGAGCTGACAAGATGTACCAGGATTTGAAAGCAAACTTTTGGTGGATAGGCTTGAAGAAGTCTATAGCCACCTATGTAGCTAAATGCTTGACGTGTGCGCAAGTCAAAGCTGAACACCAAAAGCCGTCAGGTTTGCTACAACAGCCTGAACTTCCCACTTGGAAGTGGGAAATGGTAACTATGGATTTTATCACCAAGTTGCCGAAGACGAGGAAAGGAAATGATACGATATCGGTGATAGTGGATAGACTGACTAAGTCAGCACATTTCCTACCCATTAAGGAGACCTACAGCTCCGACATGTTAGCCCAATTGTACGTAGATAAGATTGTAGCTCTACATGGCGTGCCTGTGGCTATTATCTCTGACAGAGATACTAGATACACGTCACATTTTTGGAAAAGTTTCCAACAATCTTTGGGCACGCGCTTAAATTTCAGTACGGCTTACCATCCTCAGACGGACGGACAGAGTGATCGTACCATCCAAACCTTGGAAGACATGCTTCGAGCATGCGTGATTGACTTAGGTGGTAGTTGGGATAACCACCTACCGTTAATCGAATTCTCCTACAACAATAGCTACCACACCAGCATTAAGGCTGCGCCCTTCGAGGCCTTATACGGTAGAAAGTGTAGAACGCCCGTTTGTTGGGCGGAAGTTGGAGATGTCCAGTTGTCAGGACCGGAAATAGTCTTTGAAACGACGGACAAGATTGTCTAGATTCGTGACCGTCTGAAAGCTGCCCGAGATAGGCAGAAAAGCTACGCAGATTTAAAGCGTAAACCTTTTAACTTCGAGGTAGGCGACAAGGTGTTGCTTAAAGTATCACCCTGGAAGGGAGTGATGCGATTTGGTAAGAAAGAAAAGTTAAGCACTAGATACATAGGAACGTTCGAAGTCATCGAACGTGTCAGATCAGTTGCCTATAAGTTGAACTTACCTGAAGAGCTCAGTAGTATTTACAATGTGTTTCATATATGCAATCTGAAGAAGTGTTTCGCTGACGAATCACTAATCATACCACATACAGATGTGCACATAGAAGAGAGCTTGAAGTTTGTTGAAAAACCTGTGTCGATCAAGGATCGACAGGTTAAGAAGCTTCGAAGGAAGCATGTGCCTATTGTAAAGGTAAAATGGGATGCCCGTAGAGGTCCCGAGTATACGTAGGAGGTAGAATCCACGATGAAAGAAAAGGACCCTCATTTATTTCAGTAAATCTCGAGGTCGAGATTTCTTTAAAGGGGGTGAGGATGTAACACCTCGAAAATTCACGTCTTATAATGTGTTGACACGTGTCATAGGTTTGAACGTGTGAAAGAATGTTCTAGAAGGACTAAAATTGACAAACATGGAAAGTATGTGAATATACGGGTTCAAAATGTCAACAGTGAATAAATATACTTTACAATAACCCTACATGATGTTTATACCATCAAACGAATAAATCATGGATCATACGAGGCTAAAAATGAAAGAAAGTGAGAGATTTCAAACTACCGGGGGTTAAATGTGTCAACATGTTTAAAGTATACCTCTGAGTGACCTTTTAAGAAACCCGAAGCTTTGTAACGATTAATTATGCTCACTAGAATACATGATAAAAATTTCATAAAGTTTCGTTATCGTATCAGAAAGTTATGATTAAATTCATATACAAGGGGTTAAAGCGCAAACGTTGAAAATTTTAACTTTTCGGGTAATAACAAAGTGACTAAGGACTTAACAAAGTAGGTATAAGTCTTGGAGCCCTTATATGTCAATTTGGAGGGTTCATAATGCAATTTATAAAGTGCATGACCCTTCGAAAGAGCCAAGAGCCAAGATACAATAATGGAAAGATTTGAAATCTGACGACAGGATTCAGGCGGGCCGGGTAAAGCTTAACAAGACTTTACGCGGGCCGCGTCAGACGCCCAAATGCAGAAACTTTAGACAGCAGCCTGTTTTCACGTGATAACCGACCCAAAACAGATATTTTCACAACATGGGCGACCCCTAAACAGTCCTAGGCACTTAGGGACACCTGTGGATGATACATTATCAGTTATAGCACTTGTTGTCAATGATCTAAGGTGATTAAAGCACTATAAAAGGGCCTTGTGTTGCAACTTTGTAACCACGGCTTCTATCAGCATTTCTGATCATTTCTAGAGCTCCAAAGCAGACTCAAGTGATCACTAATCGTGCATAGGACTTCAGTAAGTATGCTTAACCTTTCTTAGTTGAGTTTTTACTTAGTTTTAACTTAAAAGTCAAACCGTCGTAATTAACGGTTGACTTAGCGATTAATCATTGATGGTCCAGTGATTAGTCGAATTGAAAGTAGTTATAAGTTGGTAATTATGTGGGCAATAAACCCTTAAAAGGGCACCCTCTGATTCCCACTCTAACTAGGGCAAATGTCGGGTCAAACTTGTTATTAAAAAGTCAACAGAATGCTTAATTTCCAATTTATGCATAATTAGCAATGTAGAACCCATACAACCTGTTTGATCATTAATATAACTTGGTAATTAATGTAAAAACATGTCTAAACATGTTCAACCCGACAATTTTCAGTTTAGACCCGGTTCGGAACCGAAAGTCGCAAAACTTTGACTTTTGCTTTGACTTCAGTTCTGACCCGATTTAGTATGATTTGGAAATTCCTTAGAGTTTCCTTAGGACTAGGTTACATGCTAGTATAACCCTCTGTGATTATACACCATGGTTCATTAGTTATCCAATTAATATGCATTATTCCGTTAATTGCCTATATGTTGACCATTATGCCCTTTTCACCATAAAATGTGATTTTTAAAGATGTAAAAGAGTAGAAACCTTAGTTACTGAATTACAAACTTGCACCCAAAATTTAACATCAGTTTGAGGTGTAGATTGAGAGTTATGCTCATTAGTGTAATTAGAAAGCTTTTTAGCGATTAAACAACATAATTAGTATATAGCCTATTTAAACCCACTTTTTGATATCAAACCCTACACCCACTGATGTAATATATTATTTTGGGATTTTTGAAGATTTTTAATTAATTTTTGGCTGAGCATAACTTAGAGTCATAAGCTTAATTCGGTAATTGTCGGTTTTGCCCTTTTTGGGCTATAAAATGAGTTTTACATATCTTTTTGACCCCAAACCTTTTGCTACTGATTTTATACGATAAATACATTATTATAAACCTTCTGGGATAATAAAAATATCAGCTTTCTATATAGAACCCGGAAACGGCTTCTAATCGCCTTTTTAAGCGTTTTTAACGCATAGTATGTACTAAAACTATTTAAAACATACAAGGGTTGATACCTACTGATATTTTAGGTAAATTATAATATTTTAACATTAAGCAAAAGTTGTTCAACTCAGACTTCAGTTTTGAGCTTTTCGGCTTATGTGAAATTACCAAAATACCCCTACGGGGCATAATTTGTGTTTAAATTCGTTTCGGGCATAATAAAAGATATCTTACTGATTTCACCACATATTTGAGGCATATTAACTTAGGAAACCTGTATATGGCTCTTACGGTTACCCGTTACGCCTCTTGCGCGTTCGGTTCGGTTTATGTAACTAGTTTGCATAAATTAGCCGAAACGAGTCAAGCCTTATCGGTTTTATCTCAAAATCCAGAATGTGTTTAGATTACCCATATTAAACAAGTCTTCAAACTTGTCGGGTCTAAATTACATTCTATTCCGGTCTTCGCTTAATCGTGCGTTTGAACCGTATCGATCTTTAAAACTAACCGCTCTAAGTTTAGGCTTAATTAAAGACCCGTTAGGATTCTAATAGGTTATTATAAACCTTCGTTCCAGAATAGGAGGACCCGGTAAAAGCTACCCGCATTTGTTATTTGTGAATTATACTTGCAAAGGTAAATACTTTTAACTTATTTTCCCTTATACGGGCTTGGGGTACGGTATATAAAATACCGCTTGGTTGGGCATTCGACCTTAATCGATTGGTGGTTAAGTATTATCGAGATGACCCGTTTAAATATTTTTTGTTTGCTTAATGCCTTTGGGGGGTTAATGACCATGTCCCGGATATCCTTGGCATCATTTTACGAAATGGTCACGACCTAAGCGCGGGGTGTAGGCTTACACCCGTCAGTGCATAACTAAGAAATGTGGTGCGTCTATTGATCTTTAACCCGGCACGAACCGGGCTACTGAACGCATAAGGAACATGTAATCCTTTTACAAGATTATATATTCAAATAATTATCCCAAGTTATAAAAGATGTTTATGCCACGTGCATCCAAATCAATTTTTAACTATTTTTAAAATGAGTTGGTTTATAGTATTTACCAGTGTAAACTGACGTATTTTCCCAAAAAGATTAAGTGCAGGTACTACTCAAAATAGGCTGGATTTCTCCTTAGCATCAATAGAAGTCTCGCAAGCTTAAGATGCCTAAAGTCTGTTGAACTACTGTTTCCATTTTACTTTGATCCACCTGTGGATAAACTTTCGACTGTTGTGATACTTGATATTACACATTATTCGGTTGAAATATATTTATATCTTTCATTTGCTTCCGCTGTGCATTTAAATATTGTGTTGTTTGACTGTAATGTTGCCAACCACGTCACGATACTCCCCCACCGGTGATACGTGGAAAGTCGGGGTGTGACAACAAGGTGTTTTGCCATTGCACTCTCAAATAAGTCAAGAGTTTCTGTTGTAACCCACTCAATTGGGTATCCTTCTTTTCGGTGCCATTTTTTCCTATTGCAAGCA
Organism: Helianthus tuberosus; assembly: GCA_030545235.1. Lineage (NCBI taxonomy): Eukaryota > Viridiplantae > Streptophyta > Magnoliopsida > Asterales > Asteraceae > Helianthus > Helianthus tuberosus. Next base: position 32,534,714 of record CM060450.1, on the reverse strand, counting down.
TCGTTCACCAAGGCAAGCTGTAACAAATTAGATTTTTCAAATGACAGATATTTTTTGGCGTTTTAATGACACACAAATGAATAGTGAAATTTTATTCTTACCGCAAGTATGATCAGTGGCCCTGTGTAATGCTTTTTGGGAGCCCATGCAGTTTTGGCGTGTTGCAAGCATTGGATGATATAACTACACCAGTTCATTTGGTTTATTTGAACATTTGGTGTAACATTGTGCAAGAATTGTTTGTTGACGACTGCATTGTCAGTTGCATGCCCCATTATAGTGAAGAATGCTACAAGGAAATTTAGGCAGAAGTCTCTCCTAAAGCCATGCATCATAGGCAAAACGTTATCAAAGTATATCTTCACACTTGGTCTGTTAACCCAGCCCAACCCTCGGAACTATGCTTTCCACTCAGCCACCACATGGTCTTTAGCTATTGGTCTTTTTTTCATGTTCACGGGCACCCTTCCATTTGGTATACCCGTTAAAGAGTTTACCAATTCTTCATTTATATGTATGGTATGGTTGCCAACGTTTAGGGTGATTGTCTTTTCATTATAATTTTCAACCAACCAGTACACAAGCATTGTCAGTACGATGTCTATTTTCAACTTTAGTGTAGCACCAAACCCCATTTGGTGTACTGTCTTTCTTTGATTTTTGTTTAGATTCATAAACCAACTAGTCACGTTTGTAGGTTTTACTCTTGACAAGATCCTAGCACCACTGAACTCATGATATGGTTCTTCCTCAACCTCCACATTCTGGCTTAACGCCTTCCTCTTATTGGCGTTTTGGGCCTTTCCAGTATGGACATTTATTCTCAATCTTAACATCTCTTCGCCTATAAAAAATGATTTCATGGCGTTTTATTTTACGGCGTTTTAATAGTATAATTTAATGTGACAACTGTCAAATTTGCATGCATCGGTACAATTATTAAATGATGATTAGTGCTTAATGACAGTGATGATTTACAATTTATAACTTGAATTGCTTTCTGATTACTGCATTGTACTTACATGTGCATCACATATTGCAAATAACACGTCATTGACTGCATGCAAACATATTGACATAAATGATGCACAAAGCAAAGTTAGCACAGTTAACAGACAAACCGGGAAAATGCTGACAGAGTTCAGTACATAGACAGACGTTGTTTTGACACAGTATGAACCAGAAACTAAGTACTACACTAGTATAGAGTGTAGGGAAGTAAGGACCACAAAACTGTTTTTCTAGGTAATAGTTTGAGTGCCGGAAAGTGCCTAAAACTCACTCAAAATGATGAATTCAACATAAATCAGCAAAAATCAGCTTTTTAATAAGCTAGTATCATGCAGAAATATGACTAAATGGTCCTGAATGCTTTCCTAAGTGTCGAGAATTAAAAGTGTCACAAAAGGGTACATAAAGAACACTAAACGGTATAGTTTAGCACTTTAACGAACCAGTATACGACCAAACAACCGGACACTACCCGAAACACCAAAATTACACTAGAAGCATTGTTTTAACATTACTGAGCTAGTTATGATCCCCGAACATCATAACACCTACTAAAATATCTACTAACTAATGTAAGTAATTAATACTTGAAATTAAACTAGATTGTAACTAATTAGTTAAGACCTAAGCTAATACCCCCCCCCCCCCCCAACCTATGTAATCGGCCACATGGCCTAATTGGGAGATTATATTTGATTTGATTTGATTTGATTTGTTTTGATATTCTAGTAGATATGTTATGTACTAGGGGAACATAATAACCTATGGATAATTAGAAGTTGGAAAGGTTATGATATAAACCACTAGTGCCTTCATTCCATCTTTCACCAACACACACCATCTTCTTCCTTCTCCTACCCACACCTCACGGCTATAACTCACTACCACCACATCTCCATTTTCAACCTTCTTCCATACATTCCAAGGTGATCTAGTGGTGTAAAGAGCAAAGTTAGGAAGCTTGGAGCTTTCGGAAGTTGAAGGACCTTCACCGGTTGCTTTTATCCACTTGTTTTCTTCACCTGATCATCCCTAGCCTTGTGCTAGTGGTAAGAGTCTTGATCTCTTCATTTTACATCTTATCTAAGTGGTTAAAAGTTGATACATGATGTAAAGTTTAAAGAACACTAAGAAACTTGAAGACGAAACATGAACATAAAGTTTAAAGAACATAAGCATAAAACTATAAGAAATCTTAAAGAAATCATGTTGTTTAGTATTGTTTTGCTTCTTGATGATTGATTGTTTGTGTTTATGATGTTAGACATCATATGAAACCTACTAGATTGTGATTAAACACATGATCTAGTAAGATAAGATGATGATCTTGTGAAAGAACAAGATGGTCATACTTTATAAATACATGAACTTGAATAATAAAATTGTTTTCATATGTGATAATGATTTAAACACAATACAAGTCTTGTAAGTGGATGATTTCCAAAATAGTTTCCTCAAGAAACTAGATTAAATAACAAGTTTACCTAGACTTGGTTCTTACATAAACAAATATTATTTTTAAGGGTTAAACAAGTGTAGAAACACTTGTGTAACAAAAAGATTACAAAAAGAAGCATTTTTAGAAAATGTGTTTGCAAGTTGTAAACACCCAACTTCTTTAAAGATGAAGTTTTTAAAGAAGTAAATACATTTCAAAGGATAACTAAACCTACTAAGCACACTACCAAGTTACTACAAGTCTTTATGAAAGTTCAAGTTCATGTTGTTATGTAAATAGCATTGTTTTGGCACTTGGTAAGTGTTGGTTAAATTGTTGATTGTTTGTGATGATTTTTAAAAGAAAATGATATGCTTTGATAGCATGGACACCTCCATTTTTAGGGAAAACTATGGCAAATATTTCTAAAAAATATAAACACTTTGAAAAATATTTTCAAACAAATATTTACAAGTGTATTTTAACCATGAGTGTTGCATATAAACCTTGCCTTAATTTTTGTTACAAAAATACAAATATTGGAGGTTGGTTTTTATAAATGAAAGTGGCTAGATATATATATTTAGAAGACACATGTGTGTGATTATTTGTATACTTTGTGTATTAGTTATATTATTTTAGGCTTTGAAATAATATAACTTAACATATACCAAGGAATTACAATCCAAAATATTACCAAGAATCTCAAGGAATAAACATATAAGATACACACAAAATATTGAGAAACCGAACGAAAGAATGTAACTTACCAAATATTCCGGAAAATATGTTTACAAAATATATTTTGGTGAATAATATTTTGGACACAAAGAAATGAAAATATGATTTTTCCAAATATTAGAAAGTTATATCATATTTTTGACAAGGAGAAAATATATTATATTTGGGAAGTAAAAATATATTTTCTTGGAAATTTCAGAAGATAATATTATTGGGAAAAAATATATATTTTCTTGGATAAACTTGAAATACATCATTGATGGATAAAATAAGTTTATATATATATATATATATATATATATATTCTAAAGTGGGACTTGAAAATATATTATTTTGGAACTACAATTATTTTTGCCAAAAGAAAAATTAAGGATAATTTTTATAAGAAATACTTCTTGAAATATATATTTTAGAAATATATATTGGATACTTATTAAAGATAATACACGCCGGAATACGACACCAATACATGGCAAGTTATACAAATACAAGAATACGGATATACATGTATGAGATACCCCCATCCTTGGGAAGGAAATACGAGTATAAATACTTGAGAAGTATTATTACAAAATATTGTTTAACAATTATTCCAAAACTAAATAAATATAATTTAAGTTAAAATAATTATTAATTTAACAAAGTAATTATAACTTGGAATAATAACGAAGACAATTTGAAACGAAACTCAAAGGCACTAATCAATACAAAGACAAGGCACGACCCGCTCGTCTAATGGACCATAATACGCATGTAGGTTGTCGTGCGTTCTAGAGGAAGCTTTGAGTTACATCGGATACAAGGAACGCAAAACTGTGAGTTCATGTCCCCCTTTTCTCTTAACTATTTTCGGTTTTATAACTCTCGAGGGAGAAATAAGTGTTACATACTGATTACAAACAATTACAAATGGTATGATTAGCTAAGGAATGTACTGCTAGATCACGTGAATGGGTAGGCGATTAACTTAAGACCATTAATCCTTGTATAAGGACCGAGGGGCATGAGTGATAGATCTATCGGGTGTTGCGAGCCCCACCCTTGGGCCTGCGAGTTGGCCGCATGAGGTGACTATGTCGTTCCACCGGAGGGGCCGGTACGAAATACGCATACAGGATTGAGTGCTTCCTATGCCATGTCACATATATTAATGTATTAGCTACACATTAATTGACTTGTTTTTCCTTGTTGCTTCATACCAGTTTACAAGTACATACATACATACATACATACATACAAAGGTTTTCAAGGATGATTCGTGCACACATACTAAACACATGAACTCGCTCAACTTTTGTTGATGTTTTCAAACTACATGTATTTCAGGGAATTAGTAAGTGGATCTGGCGGGCGTTGGAAGTTTTGTGCTGCGATAGGAATAAAGATGTCTTCCATGGTCTTTGGGTTTGGTCAGTATGTCTTATTCCTGGACGAAACACGTCTTCCAAACCTTAGTTACATCTAATATCTTTTGACGAGTCCTCAGTGAACTCATAAACAATTTGTATGGTTTGTAAAACTTGAATTTGAATCCTACATTTTAAACAATGTTGTTATGTTTTAAACTCATTTAATGGATGACAAATCTATGGTTTTATCATATAGTTGTTGTTATGATTGAATGCAATGGTATTAAGAAAGTCACACCATAATCACGCTTTCGCAAAAGTCAGGGTGTGACAGCTTGGTATCAGAGCTTCGATTGTAGCGAACTAGGATTCCTTCTCGAGTCTAGACTACAATCATTAGGGCTCTCACAAAAATGTTTTTACAAACATGTTTTCATTGCATACACGAAACGCCCAGATCCAGGGAACAAACATTTTTACAAACAAAAGACACAAAACCCATTTCAAAGTTTATGTTTATGATTCAGTCTAAGAGACTGGGAAATTCAGTTTGGGAAACTGGGAGTTTAGTCTGAGAGACTAGGGAGTTCCGCCTGGGAGACTGGGAAGTTTAGTCTGGGAGGCTAGGTAGTTTAGTCTGGGAGACTGGGTGTTTAGTCTGGGAGACTAGATGGCTTAGTCTGAGAGACTAGGAAGGATAGGAAGTTTCACGAAGAATAATGTGAATACACGGTTACATGATGAATTGTCCTTGTTTGCAATATATTAAGTGTTAGTGATTGCTATGAATATACATGCTATGATTATTACGTACCGGCACACATGTCACCTTCTTCCGAGAGTAAAGAATCAGACATTGAAAACCCTAAGGCCACCGCCACAGATAATGAGATTGTACCTGCATCGGAGATATTTGCGTCAGACACTGAGAGTGATCCTGATATGATGACCGAGGACGAGGACGACTTCTAACCGTCCGCGCGGCCAGATTTTGGTGATGATTTACCCTTGCTGATGGTCTCCTTGACGAGAATCCTTCTGTCATTCTTGTTTCGGTCCATGACCACCTTATCATTTGGACACCCTGATGGCGAGCACAACATGACTCCGATCCCCGACGCCGTACCTCTCGTGGTCATTCCTCCCGAGGATATGCCTTTTGATGATTTTTTTGATGATGACGATGATTTGCTTGTTGATGATCCTCCTGTTGATGCCTAGGGTGAAGGAAAGATAGCTGAGGATGTCATTGCTATTCTACCTCCTGAGATTCCCGCCATTGAAGTATCCTCTGCTTCCATTTTGCACTCGATTTCAGACTCCTTTGAGTCTGTGACATCTGCAGCCTTACAGACGGCCGGATTACAACTTTCTACTATTGACTCAGATGACGACACCGCTATGACTACTGCACTATCACCTGCTCGAGATCCCACACCTTCACATGACCCGGAGCCTGCTCCTGAGCCAGCTCCTGTTCCTCTTAGGTCAGCTTGATGTTTCACCTGCTGATCCTAAGCCCTTCCTTAATCATGACCCTATTTCTTTTGGTTTACCAGACATTGCACCCCTTATACCAGACCCAATACCTGCACCTGATGGTCTTCTCTTTTACTGAGACATTTGTTCCTGCACCTGCACCCTCTAATGTTGCTCATTTCCTCCTTTCCTCCTGTGGAGTCTGACGCCCATCGCACCGGTTTGCCTATTGCTTTCTTTCAAGACATACCCGCACCCCATGGAGGGGAAGGTACCTTTGGCCAGCACCTGCGTGACGGTCTTTTTGTATCAGCAGCTTTTCCATAGATCCTTCAGGCTGTACTGTTCATTTCTTCACCGCTGGACGAGCCATTCCGATGGTTCCTATCATGCCCTATGCTGATTTCAGACCCCTACCATCCCTCACATTATGGAAGCTACACACGGGATGAGTTGCTCCTGTTATTTCAGCTACAGTTTGAGGTTTTGAGTTATAGAGTTTTGGAGCTTGAGCTGACATTACGTCCTCCACCCTGTCAATACCAGTATACTTTGATCCTCCACATGCGTCATTGTCTCCTTTTGCACTCTCACCTGCTGCTATTACACCTTCTTAGGTTTTGATGCTCGTTTCTTTACTGTCAAGCAGCAGATCAGATACTTACTCTGCCGTATATTCAAGCTCGAGGAGAAAGTCGTACATGTTAGCAGTTTGCTTTTCTTCACTCCCCCACCTCAGACACCAGTATAGTTGGCTTTTGGTTTTATGCGGATTGCATTACTTTTGGGAAAAGACACTACTAATAAGCCGAGATTGTAGAGACTTTTGAAGACCACTGTTGACCCCGCGATTTTGGTACACTGATAGACTTGTTCGACGAGGGTAGGGCGACCCTGTGTCCCTTTTAATGTAATGCACTTTGTAAACAATGTGATTGTGGTCGGTAAACCATGAAAGCTCAGTCGTCATGTCCTTACTAAGCACGTTGTCAATTTGCATGATTGTACTATAATTGTAATGCTACGTGATTGCCTGTTATGTTTTTATCAAACATAATCCTATCTACAAGTTGCGCTATAATTGTGATGTTATGTGATTGATTGATATAACGATTGCTTATATATGTATATATACACACCTCTTGGGTCTCATTCGTTAAGTAGATGCTTTTGTGCTCATGTCTTTAATGAGACCTAACCTATCCGATCTTCTTCTTAGAAGATGTCGATTCAAAGGAACACTGATACCAACAACCCTCTGCCGACGACAGAGGCGGAATTACAAGAGAGCATCTCACAGGCCATCGCACAGCACGAGGCCCTTCGCTCCGAGCGCAGCGGAGGTACCACAGGAAATAACCCACCCAACGGTAATGTTTAGTCACTTAAGACACATTACAAAAACGTTTGGACATTTCCAAGTGTGCTTTGCTAATGCCTCTCGTGAATGATGTTGCTTATATCGCAAGCTACGCCTACAAGCAGTTCTTGGGCTGCAAGCCCCTGGATTTCGACGGCACTGGGGGTGCCTTAGCCTTCGTGCGCTGGGTTGAGAAGATGGATTCTGTTTTGCGGTTGAGCAAATTTGCCCCAGAGCATCAGGTCACGTACATTTCCGGGCTGCTTCAAGATGGGGCTCTGTCATGGTGGAACCTCCAGGTTCAGACGTTGGGCGAGACTGCTGCATATGCTTTAACATGGGACGAACTGAAAGAACTAATGCATAAGAAGTAATGTTCGAGAGCAGAAATCCAGAAGTTGGAATCTCAGTTCTGGAACTTGAAGATGGAAGGTCCAAAGATAGCTGAGTACGTGCAGAAATTCCATGTTCTGTCACGTGTTTTCCCCTACATGGTAGAACAAGAATTTAAAAAGATCGAACGTTTCATCGGGGGATTGGCACCTCAGATTCTAAGCCTGGTGACAACATCTAAACCTCCAACAATTGCCGCAGCTATTGACTTGAGTGTGGCGCTCACTGAAGAAGCGATTAGACTAGAAAGATTTTCAACCTCTGAGGAGAAAAAGGAGACTCATGTGGAGTCATCTGGAGATAACAAGAGAAAGTTCGGAAACTTCATGTAACATTCCCATTTTTATCATATAAGAATTATAGGTTTGTTTAAATTTATTAACCACTAGTAACTAGTTTTATTTTTTAATATAATTATTTGACCCAAATAGTTTTAAAAACTATTTTATATATAGTTGGTTGAAATGTTATAATAATTAATTGGTCTGTATATGGGTGACCTTTCTATTAAAATAAAAGTATATAAAAACTTATATTATTAGACAGGTAGATTACGGGTAGGTTGAATGTTAGAAATAGGAAGTACCTAGACGGGCCTAGAAACCGTTTAATAATTAAAAAAATACATTATATTTGAACCTACTCCGTTTTTAATGAAACTTGGTTCAAAATGTAGATAAGATTATTCTCGTTCTAATGACATATTTATTGTTTTATAAAACGTCATATTTTAGAAGTTATAAGCGCTAAATAAGTGAAGCAGCTGAATTAATTATAATATATAAATAATAAAATAATATTAAATCAAAAACTAAAACATTGAGATCAATTTCATGTTAACGTGGACTTGAAAAATATATATATTAATGCATGTACTTCAAAAAGGATACGTGGACTTCATTCAAAATGTAAATGTGGACAAAGGTGGGAGGTTGGCATGGACATCAAGCATAAAACTTAGTATAAATAGAGATTGAAAGTGAACTTGCAATCTGCATATTCTTTCTTTCCATCCATCACTCTCGCTACTCTCTCAATATATATATATATATATATTGTTATTATTTACTCTATAATAATAATAAAGTCCTGCCCCGTTTTAAGTGTTTTAACTCCCGATCACCGCTACCCTTTTCGATTGATCTGGAGCCCCATAACGCATGTCAAGGCTCTGCCCGACTAAGTTCGTTGGGGTTCGGTCTCGTGACATAGGGATAAGGTTGAATTAGGGGTACTATACTTAACACGAGTGCATTATATATTTTTAAAATAGCTCAGAAGTTATACCCAAGATTCTACCAGGAGGCTTTCTAGTTGAACCCTAAAGTTACAAAGTGAGTCAATTCTCTTTTCTCACAGTTTTATCACCTTTTTGTGATACAATTATATTTAAAAATGTTTTCCAAAATCCTAAATGTTTACCAGTTATACTTACAGTGATTAAATTTTTATATTCTATAATAATTGCCGGTATGGGAGGTTTTATACATTACTTGACCCTCGTTACTATTGGCCAAAAAGTTAGCCAATAGTAGCATGACCAAAATCACAGGGGGAATTGTGCCCCTGTAGCCATAGCCTATAAGTAAAATTATTTTAACATTAAATCATTAATAAATTTAATGTATGTTTGAAATAAATCTAAATGGTGTGTACCTAAAATAGAGCTTTATTAATCATTATTAAAATATATATTAAAGAAAATATATTTAATAACCCTAAATTACTATTTACATTATAAAATAATGTTTAGTCTATAAATGTATACCATAATAAAATAGTCAAATATAATATATTCTACTATACTAAGATTATATTTTTAGTCTTAGTCACTGTAATATATTAAATAATAATATCACAGTTATTTAATTAATATATTATATTTGATAAAGTTATAGCTATTAGTTTGACAGAAAATGATATATTTCATTTTCTGGGTTAAGTGGTTTTGTGCCATAGAAAATATATTTGACAAAGTAATGTCACGGGACACTACTAAGTCCAGAGTCACTAGTTGAGAGAATGATCAACAGTGACATGACCAAAGCCACTAGTTGAGAGAATGATCAACAGTGTTATGACCAGAGTCACTAGTTGAAAGAATGATCAACAGTGATATGACCACAATTACTAGTTGAGAGAATGATCAACAGTAATATGACCCGAGTCACTAGTTAAAAGAATGATCAACAGTGATATGACCACAATTACTAGTTGAGAGAATGATCAACAGTAATATGACCCGAGTCACTAGTTGAAAGAATGATCAATAGTGATATGATCACAATTACTAGTTGAGAGAATGATCAACAGTAATATGACCCGAGTCACTAGTTGAAAGAATGATCAACAGTGATTTGACCACCGTCATGGAACTGCCAACATGACAAATACTGAATGAGTATATTGGTAAATATAAACATTGTAATCGCTTTCCGACCCCACTATAACAATAATAACTATTTCTATATATATATATATATATATATAGAAATAGTTATATATAGAAATAGTGGTACCGTACTTAATAGAAATGTCACAAATTCAACTTTATCATTTAAAAACAAAAATTGTTATATGCTGTGTTATATTCCGAATCATTTTATTGTTATTGTTATTATATATAGATATATATAATATTATTATATGTATTAAATAAACATAGTAAAAATTAATGTGATTACATACGTGTTATATAGTTTTAATACCTAAATAAATACGGTATTCAGATGTCACAACATTTCAACTATTTTATTGTAACCTTGAAACTTAAAATTTATAATCTTAATACTTGATAAACTACACTATTGGACGAAAGTTAGCCAATGAGTGATATGACCACCATCACATCGGAACTGCCACCATACGACAAATATTGATTGAGTTGTTGGGTAAATATAAACAAATATAAAAACCCTTAACGCTGTAAGGTATAACAATATATTTTATAAAAATGGAATGAACTCGCCAGTATTTATTACTGATAAAATGTTTTCAAAACACGTTTCAGGTAACTTGATGTAAGGATAGTAGAAGCCAGCTATGGAGCACTGAAGGTTTAAATAAAGTGGCTATAATAAAAGAAGAAAATTATGTTTTATTTATTTGGGTTTATCCCTATAAAAACAATTGAATTGAATATGGGTTTGAGTCTATTTATTTAATATTAAAAGTTGGTGTTTTCTAAACTCTGAAATTATTTCCTAACTACGATCCTGATGAAAAAAATTTTCTGCTACGTAATTAATAAACACTGATACCATCTGACTGGTTCACGGCTCCCACTCCCAGGGTGGGGTCGGTGGCCGTGACACTTCAAGCAGGGTACTCAGACGAATAACAACAACAAGGCCAAAAAGGGAAAATAGTACATGGGTAAATCACCTAAATGCGACAAGTGTCGACGTCATCATACCTGGCGATGTAAAAATGGAAAGTGTGACAACTGTGGCAAAGTGGGGCACTGCAAGGAGACGTGTTGGCATGAGACGAGACGTGGAAAGAGAGGTCAAGGGTGTTTTAACTGCGGTGACATGTGGCACTTTAGGAAAGATTGCCCATGGGAGATTATACAAGATTGTGAGAAAAATGTCTAACACCGGAGCTAGGGAAGCACGCCAGGATCCAAACATGGCCATCGGTACGCCTCATAGTAGTCAATATTATGTGTCTGTGCAATTTGACAATGTTGTCAAATTTTAGCTTCAGAATATACTTGTTTTAGTAGTAAGTAAGATAGATATCCAGTACTCGATAGAACTAGCTTAAGGGAAGCTTCGACGTGGTAATTGGGATGGATTGGTTGTCGAGCAATCAAGTGGAGATTATTATCCGCACCCCGATGGTAAATGAAGAAACAATGATGATTCGTGAAGGTAAGCAGAACACACCCCCACAGCTTCCAAATTGCTTGAAGGCACGAAAGTTGATTGCGTAAAGGATGTGTTGTTTGCGTGGCTCATGACATGAGCCAAGAAGCCGAAGCACTGAAGCTCGAAGGGATCCCTGTGGAAAGGAATATCCTGAAGTATTCCCCGAAGACTTGCCAGAATTATCTCCTCAATGACAAGTCGAATTTCGCATCGATTTAATCCCAGGCGTCGCGCCTGCAGTTAATGCACCTTAGCGATTTACACCTTCGGAGATGCGAGGATTGTCAGTATAGCTTCAGTAGTTGATAGAGAAGGAAGATAACAGACCAAGTTTCCCGCTTTGGGTAACCCTAGTTTTGCTCGTCAAGAAGAAGGACGATAGCTTTCGTACGAACATCAAACTACCAGGAGCCGAACGAGCTAACCAACAAGAGTCGGTGACTCTTGCTAAGGATTAACGAATTACTTATTTAACTAACTGTGAGGATCCAACTACTATTTCACGACTGATCAATGATCAAGTGTCATCAGGAAGAAAGTATACCGGGGAAATTATGGGACAATAAGTTGTTTTAAACTTACACAAAAATGGTGTTTCCTACACGATGCACAAAACAGTTTTACACAGAATATGAAATTTTGAGAATCTAGAAAAACAAGTACTCAGGACTTTTGGGAACCCAGGTCCAAACTCGTAAAGGTTGCCTAGGAACCACACATGTTAACTCAAGCAAACCCCATTATCCTAACATATACGCTATTTCAATTAACCAAACAGAAAGTACTCAAATTTCTTTTGTTAAAATCTTCACTTTTGCTTCTAGCGAGTAGATGTTTGCATCTCTACTCCCCTTAATGGTAGTTGCATCGCGTTAATTTTCTTCGCTGAGAGCGAACACACATTTGCTTTGATACTTGGTCATTTCTTCATTTTAGCAAATACTCATTGTTTCATTACTTGAAAACTTATCTGTTACGCATGCACCATTTGCTACACATGCGGTTTCATTTCGATTAAACGCTTCATTGAAGTTCAAATATTATGTTGCTAAATCTAATTACTGATTTGTGATTCGAATGACCTATATTATGGTAATTGTTGGCTTCCTTGTTATCAAGTCAACACACTTTCTTGAGACTTCATTTCTTTCAAGATACATTCATGGTTTATCTTCGTAACCATGCTGAGATTCCCTTGTTGATACATATGTTTATTGTCAGGTTACCAAGTTCAATTGCTTGAACTTATCCATTTCGCATATTCAATTTAAAACGCCATATGATGTATTGAGAGCATCATATTCAAATTTTGCAAAGGGTCTTTGTTTCGAGTCGTAGTAGACTTGTTTGGTCTACGACTCCACTAAATCGTTTGTTGGTTTCGACACCTTGTGGTGATGCTTACACAAAATTGAAGCTTGCGCTAATTTCATTACGCACCTCATACACGGATTTAATTGTTTATTGACTTGCTCTAAATCTGTTTGATTACCATGATTAAAGTTGTCTCCACACAGTTGTGTGTTAAGACAATGGTACATAGGTTCATTTCATGTCATGATGTACCTCCTAACGATTCTTTCATCATCGATCGAATGCCTTGCTGTACTTATTACTTTTTCATCTTCGATCGGAAACAGTGGCTCTTGATATTCTATATTCAATTGAACGGTCCTACTATGCTGTTTGAAATCAAATCCTCAGGACTGTTTCATTACACTTTTGTTTGATCTCAAGCACGGTGAACTTGTTCGGTCACCGCTATTACTGATATATGTCAATTACGACACCTTGTGGTGTCATTACAAATTTGTAGCCTGTGTTAATCATGGACAACCGTTTCACACAAAACTATACATACTTTTGATTGACTTGTCATTTAGACATTCCTAATGCAACTACGAATTAAGACAATGATACACCAGATTCGCTTGTATTTAATTCGGTGAAATTTCGCAATTCAAGAATGTCAACACGCTAATCCTTACCATTTATTTATTCGAAAGTTGACAGATCACTTTCATATCCAAGTTGTTGATTTTGAGTTCATATAGCAGATGCTATGGTTTGTGAAAACTCGTTTGCATATTGTGACCAATTGTTTGAGAATCCATTGGTCAAGACTCCTTTGTTGCACCCCTGTTAACTAAGTTACGCTAGATTATACATCTATACATCTCGTGTCCTTTGACATCAAATGCTAGAACACATACCTTTTAACCATCGGGTTCTTGTTGTTGAAATACATCCTTGGATTCACCTGATGTGAATAAGATTTGATTCGGTTTTGTGGTTATCTACCTCAGTACAATTCATATACATACACGCATGATGTAACCATAAGGAGTTAAGGTAGTATAAATTTCGAGGACGAAATTTTCTTAACAAGGGGAGAATGTGACAACTGTTAAATTTGCATGCATCCGTACAATTATTAAATGATGATTAGTGCTTAATAACTGTGCTGATTTACAATTTATGAGTTGAATTGCTTTCTGATTACTGCATTGTACTTACATGTGCATCACATATTGCAAATAACACATCATTGACTGCATGCAAACATATTGACATAAATGATGCAGAAAGCACAGTTAACAGACAAACCGGGAAAATGCTGACGGAGTTCAGTACATAGACAGACGTTGTTTTGACATAGTATGAACCAGAAACTAAGTACTACACTAGTATAGAGTGTAGGGAAGTAAGGACCACAAAACTGATTTTCTAGGTAATAGTTTGAGTGCCGGAAAGTGCCGAAAACTCACTCAAAATGCTGAATTCAGCATAAATAAGCAAAAATCAGCTTTTTAATAAGCTAGTATCATGCAGAAATATGACTAAATGGTCCTGAATGCTTTCCTAAGTGTCGAGAATTAAAAGTGTCACAAAAGGGTACATAAAGAACACTAAACGGTATAGTTTAGCACTTTAACGAACCAGTATATGACCGAACAATTGGACACTACCCGAAACACCAAAATTACACTAGAAGCATTGTTTTAACATTACTGAGCTAGTTATGGTCCCCGAACATCATAATACCTACTAAAATATCTACTAACTAATGTAAGTAATTAATACTTGAAATTAAACAAGATTGTAACTAATTAGTTTAGACCTAAGCTAATACCCCCCCAACCTATGTAATCGGCCACATGTCCTAATTGGGAGATTATATTTGATTTGATTTGATTTGTTTTGATATTCTAGTAGATATGTTAGGTACTAGGGGAACATAATAACCTATGGATAATTAGATGTTGGAAAGGTTATGATATAAACCACTAGTGCCTTCATTCCATCTTTCACCAACACACACCATCTTCTTCCTTCTCCTACCCACACCTCACGGCCACAACACACTACCACCACATCTCCATTTTCAACCTTCTTCCATACATTCCAAGGTGATCTAGTGGTGTAAGGAGCTAAGTTAGGAAGCTTGGAGCTTTCGGAAGTTGAAGGACCTTCACCGGTTGCTTTTATCCACTTGTTTTCTTCACTTGATCATCCCTAGCCTTGTGCTAGTGGTAAGAGTCTTGATCTCTTCATTTTACATCTTATCTAAATGGTTAAAAGTTGATACATGATGTAAAGTTTAAAGAACACTAAGAAACTTGAAGATGAAACATGAACATAAGCATAAAACTATAAGAAATCTTAAAGAAATCATGTTGTTTAGTATTGTTTTACTTCTTGATGATTGATTGTTTGTGTTTATGATGTTAGACATCATATGAAACTTACTAGATTGTGATTAAACACATGATCTTGTAAGATAAGATGATGATCTTGTGAAAGAACAAGATGGTCATACTTTATAAATACATGAACTTGAATAATAAAATTGTTTTCATATGTGATAATGATTTAAACACAATACAAGTCTTGTAAGTGGATGATTTCCAAAATAGTTTCCTCAAGAAACTAGATTAAATAACAAGATTTACCTAGACTTGCTTCTTACATAAACCAATACTATTTTTAAGGGTTAAACAAGTGTAGAAACACTTGTGTAACAAAAAGATTACATAAAGAAGCATTTTTAGAAAATGTGTTTGGAAGTTGTAAACACCCAACTTCTTTAAAGATGAAGTTTTTAAAGAAGTAAATACATTTCAAAGGATAACTAAACCTACTAAGCACACTACCAAGTTACTACAAGTCTTTATGAAAGTTCAAGTTCATGTTGTTATGTAAATAGCATTGTTTTGGCACTTGGTAAGTGTTGGTTAAAATTGTTGATTGTTTGTGATGATTTTAAAAAGAAAATGATATGCTTTGATAGCATGGACACCTCCATTTTTAGGGGAAACTATGGCAAAAATTTCTAAAAATATAAACACTTAGAAAAATATTTTCAAACAAATATTTACAAGTGTATTTTGACCATGAGTGTTCCATATAAACCTTGCCATAATTTTTGTTACAAAAATACAAATATTGGAGGTTGGTTTTTATAAATGAAAGTGGCTAGATATATATATTTAGAAGACACATGTGTGTGATTATTTGTATACTTAGTGTATTAGTTATATTATTTTAGGCTTTGAAATAATATAACTTACATATACCAAGGAATTACAATCCAAAATATTACCAAGAATCTCAAGGAATAAACATATAAGATACACACAAAATATTGGGAAACCGAACGAAAGAATGTAACTTACCAAATATTCCGGAAAATATGTTTACAAAATATATTTTGGTGAATAATATTTTGGACACAAAGAAATGAAAATATGATTTTTCCAAATATTAGAAAGTTATATCATATTTTTGACAAGGAGAAAATATATTATATTTGGTAAATAAAAATTTATTTTCTTGCAAATTTCAGAAGATAATATTTTTGGGAAAAAATATATATTTTCTTGGATAAACTTGAAATACATTATTGATGGATAAAATAAGTTTATATATATATATATATATATATTTTCTAAAGTGGGACTTGAAAATATATTATTTTGGAACTACAATTATTTTTGCCAAAAGAAAAATTAAGGATAATTTTTCTAAGATATACTTCTTGAAATATATATTTTAGAAATATATATTGGATACTTATTAAAGATAATACACGCCGGAATACGACACCAATACATGGCAAGTTATACAAATACAAGAATACGGATATACATGTATGAGATACCCCCATCCTTGGGAAGGAAATACGAGTATAAATACTTGAGAAGTATTATTACAAAATATTGTTTAACAATTATTCCAAAACTAAATAAATATAATTTAAGTTAAAATAATTATTATTTTAACAAAGTAATTATAACTTGGAATAATAATGAAGACACTTTGAAACGAAACTCAAAGGCACTAATCAATACAAAGACAAGGCATGACCCGCTCGTCTAACAGACCATAATACGCATGTAGGTAGTCATGCGTTCTAGAGGAAGCTTTGAGTTACATCGGATACAAGGAACGCAAAACTGTGAGTTCATGTCCCCCTTTTCTCTTAACTGTTTTCGGTTTTATAACTCTCGGGAGTGAAATACGTGTTACATACTGATTACAAACAATTACAAATGGTATGATTAGCTAAGGAATGTACTGCTAGATCACGTGAATGGGTAGGCGATTAACTTAAGACCATTAATCCTTGTATAAGGACCGAGGGACATGAGTGATAGATCTATTGGGTGTTGCGAGCCCCACCCATGGGCCTGCGAGTTGGCCGCATGTGGTGACCATGTCGTTCCGCCGGAGGGGCCGGTACAAAATACGCATACAGGATTGAGTGCTTCCTATGCCATGTCACATATATTAATGTATTAGCTACACATTAATTGATATGTTTTTCCTTGTTGCTTCACACCAGTTTACAAGTACATACATAAATACATACAAAGGTTTTCAAGGATGATTCGTGCACACATACAAAACTGTAACACCCCAAAAATATAGATTCTATATTATAAATTAAATGACGGTAATAGTCAAGATAAAATAACTAGGAATAAATAACTTAGTTAGTTAAAAAGCTTGAAATGATAGAACAAACATGGTTAAAATACCCTTTATAAAAACTTATGTAAAGTGGAGGGACTAGACATGGGCAAATGAATTAAAGTTTCAATTAAATCAAATATTAAACACAAAACACACACATACGTGGTGTGTCCTGCGATTTCAATCAGACCAAGGAGGAGGTCTCAAGCTTCAACCCTAAAACACAAAAATTCACTAAATTGAAGGGGCAAATCAAGCCCAAATCAAAATCCAAGCATAGAGTAGTGATCACCTCAGTGAAGGGATCATGAGGTATGCAAAATTTTACTATTTGATTCCATCATAAATTTTAGATGAACTTGTGAAATTCGAAATCTGATGATGCATGTGTGTTATAAAGATGAAATAGGAACATTGTAGTGTCTAGGAGTAAACCCTAGACAAGTACATGTTGAAATCATGCTTAATTCTAGTAAAATCCATGGACACCATTGTAGGTGATTAGTGGGTTATGTAGAACTTGATAAACACTAGGAAATTTGGGGTTGTTCCAGTGTAATTTGACATATGTGAGGTTATTTCAGAATTATAGAGGCTAATATTTATGTTAGATAGTTTAATTCTAGTACTCTTTCTTCATGAGCTCTTTCAGCTCATTCCAAGAGAGAGCGTAAGCTGCGTAGATCCCACGTTTGTTACGTTCGGCGGTCCACCAATCGAGTGCTCGTGATTGAAATACTCCGGTAGCGCAAGTAGTACGGAAACTATCGGGACACCCACTTTGACGAAGGGTAACTTCGATAGAATCGAACCACTGGAGTAGTTGAGATACACCTCCTTCACCCGTGAACTCCATCGGGTCACAGGCTTTGAAGTGTTTGTAGAGAAAAGTAGACTGCGGCTCTCATGTCTTAACGTCTTCCGAAGCTCGAGAGTGGCTGAGAGAATGCACTCGAGCGGCAATTTGAGGAATAAGCTTACTCACTTCCTTAGTCACAAGTGATGCAATCCTCTTATCGGCACTTCGTTTGGCTCTTCTCCTAGCTACTCGTCTCGAGGTAGAGTTGTTGGAAGGCATCTAGACAGGAAGAGACTTGGAATGAGATTCGATCATAATGATTTTTTTTTTGAGTTTCGCGATGTGATTGAGCGCGTTCAAAACTTGTGCGATAGTATAGATAGTATAGTAGTAATACGAATCACATATGAGCCATATAGGAGACACGAAATCCCTAAGTTCTCACACATTGACTTGTTTGTTTATACGTATATATACATAGTTATATAGATGAAATTTGTAATCATATACGTACAAGTTGATGTACAATATGCGGGGACGCGTTGAGGTGAGAAAATGATAGCGAAGGCGATAGATTATGCATTAGTTTCGTTGTGAACATTCGGGTTTCGGTTTAGATTGCGATGGCTGTGCGAATCGTGCGTTTATAAAGTAGGGAGTGGAAATCGTGAAATCGAGAAATCGATAAGGCGTAAAGTTTCAAAACGTAAATAAGTTCCAGCCAGTGTAAAATTTGGTTGTCGTACGATATAGTGCCTTGGGTGTTTAGGCGTCGACTACCCAAGGTAACCCAACTATATCTAACAAGTCTGTGCGCGCGCGTTGACCTAGAAGACTCCATGCTTCCACTGGGATGCAGCTCATGGCATTCGACTTCCTAGTCATCGCGTGGCTCGAGTTATTGCAATAGTCGAGTCCTTGGTGAGAGCTTTTGAAAACCAGTTTATAGAGAGTGGAACGACTTATTTAAGGTACGGGTTTCACCCCTGTCTTAATAGTTTCGTTCCTAATTGTGGTTATGCTCTTCGAATAAATTCGTGAGTTCCACTAGATTTCGAAATGGAGGCTTTCGTCGAGATGTGGATGTCACTCCTAACTCGATGAAAGATTCTCGTGCTAGAAAAATGCGCTGAGTGAGCAATCCTATCGAGAGTTCTTGGTTTTCACGCCTGATCTCAACTGGATCGCTCGGTTTCGTTATGCGAGTATTTTCGAAAACACGTGTATTGTGTCGACCTTAGGAAAGGCTAAGTAGTATTTCAGCCTTAGGAAAGGCTTCTTCATGTGAAGTTGTAGTACGCGATGTTCACACGAAGTGTAGCTTTTAGCAACTTCGATCGAGAGTATCAAGTAGCCCAATACAAACCCCGCTGGGTTCGTACGAGTCGACCTGTTGGTACTTAGACTATAGACTAGGTCAATTTCTAAGACGTCGACCCGGACTAGGTCGAGTCTGGCCTAATTCCCTATAGTTATGGCTCTGATACCAATCTGTCACACCCCAACCGATGGCGGAATCATCGGGGCGCGGCACTAGGCGAATCAGGTTGCTCAAGAGGATCCATAACAACTATATTGCGATAATATTTAGTGCATTCATTATCCCATACTAACAAATAATACAATCACATATGTTATCACAGATTTCTTGTCCTCCCGAACAATACAAATCCGACAACCTAGATTTTAGTTGAGTTTCTAGACTTCCTAGCTTGATTTGATATAGTCTGCGATTTAACCTGCAACATACGTTAAAATATTTGTCAATACAAAAGTATTGGCGAGTATACAGGTTTGATAAGTAGCATAATAGAATAAAAACGTGTAGCGAATTCCCATATGCATAAACGTAATACACGACATATATACTCACAAAACTGATACTACCAACTAAGTCCTCGATGCTCGAATGTACGATGGCATAACTAGACCCCGTCGGGCGCAATAGTACTATACTAGTCGTGGTGGGACGTCGCGAGTATAAGTCCTAGCACATATGCAACTAGCATCACGTATATCTATGCATAACAGTTATTCGCAAGTGAGAATTCGATTGATTGCATAATTCGTTTGATAAGTTCGATTTGCTAGAAACGTATGTTACACCCAAAATTCGATTAAAAGGGGTTCAAGTATACTCACAGTGCGTATTTAGCGGGAATACAACTTGTTTGGGTCGGTTGCGAGTGCGTCTGCGTTAATCATTGAAGGATATAGTAAACGATGTTTAGTTAAGCGAGATTAGCATTGAAAAGTCAGTCATCTGGTCGAATTGGGCCCATCCATGCGGATCAACATGTTATCCGTCCGGATGACAAGTTATCCGTCCAGATAACAGGTGATCCATGCGGATCAGGTGTGATCCGTGCGTATAAGGTATGATCCGTGCGTATAGGGTATGATCCGCACGTATAAGGTGTGATCCGTGCGTATAGGGTATGATCCGCACGTATAAGGTGTGATCCGTGCGTATTGTTGTCCGTTCGAGGTAAGCGTCATCCGTCCGGATGACATGTACTCCGTCCGGATGACATGTTATCCGGGCGGATTACATGTTATCCGTGCGGATTGAATGTTATCCGTACGGATTACATGTTATCCGTGCGGATTGCATTTATCCGTGCGGACAACACGTCTGTTTCGCGTTCTGAATTCTGTTTCTGAGTGCTTTAACGGAAGAAATACTTTCGTTTTTACTAGGGTAGTGCAATTTCGCACTAACACTTGAAATTTCATCAGTCCCGACCCGTTCTAACGGCCGGGAATCACCCCGTTCCATCAGATCTGGTCGTTCTTGGTGGTTTTTCATGGTTAACTCGAAATCACACAGATTTTGGTGAGATTTGTCATTAAAACGTGTGGAAATCACCCGGATCTGAGTCGTTTATAGGGAAATGAGGCCACAACTTGAAGTTCATAAGAACTCTTGGTGACATCACCTCAAAACGCACCAAATCCGCAGATTTCACGGTTAGAAATTGGGTTTTGAAAGATAGAATGATGTAGAATCGAGTGTAGATTGTAGAAGCACAAGTTTTAGGTTGAAATCTTACCGGAATCGCGAGGAATCGAGAGAAAAGGGTCTTGGAGCGTGTTTGGTTGAGTAGGAGCTGTCACATCACTGTTCAAGTGATGTGACATGGTATTTATAGGCCACAGAGGAGAAGAGGAGAGTTCTGGCCCGGTTTGCCCATCCGTGCGGATGGCCCATCCGTCCGGATGGCTATCCTGACGCGTTGGACTTCTCCGTTTTTGATCGTTTTGATAGTTTTCGAAGTGCGTACTTTTCATTGTAACTTTATATTATTATTATATTATTAATATATATATATATATATATATATATATATCACTAGGGGTCGTATTTACGTATCCATAATCCAAAGTTTCGATAATTAACAATCGGTTTCCGATTCGAGTATGCGATTATTAGCGATGTTTCACAGCCATCAATGGGGGTAGTATAGGTCCTTTCTTGATGTCATTGTGAACGTTATTTCGTGTAGTGCCACAAAGACTGACGGGGTACCGTCTACTCGTATTGTCATCATCGTCATGACGACTGGAGCTACAGCACTCACCCGAGAGTCCTTGTTAGCGTTAATTGTTTACGTTCGACACATCCCGGCCACTGAGGAGGGTAGAATAGGTCCTCACTCAATGCCTCCGTGAGTGTTAGTGTGATAATAGTGTAGTATAGTGATATTGTATTTCGAAAATACGCGATTATCCTTCGAATAGCGATATATATACGATATAGTTACATTATGATCCGAATCTCTGGTGCTAGGCGTAACGGGTATATCGAGTAGTAACAACGCACAAAAGTGCGGGTTGTTACAGTCTCCCCTACTTTAGGAAATTTCGTCCCGAAATTAATCCAATAGGTAGACTTCTAAGAGTTGATCTTGTACGAGTAGCGATACAGCGAGTGAATTGACCGAGAGCATTTCGAATAAGAGAGATCGATTGCGATAGAGAGAAGGCGACGTACAGACGAAGGTATTAATTCCCACGAGTGGGCATTTCAAAGTACTTTGTCTTGTGTAGAATTCGTTAGTTCGATGCGATTGTAATTTGAAAGGTTCCTCATGACGTAGAGTTAACTGAGTCGATCGTTAACCAACGTTACAAGAAGCGTTCGTTTTAGGTATTAAAAAGAGAATTTAGGATGAAAAATCTTTGAAAATTTTCCTTTTAACGCGAGGTCAACGGAGTTGATGTTAACCGATGTTGCAAGGAAGTTTGAGTTTCTAAACATTTTAAGGAATTCGAAGATGAGAACAAGGGTTACGGAAACTCTCCTATGACATGGGTTCAAGCTGTATTCGATGTCGAACCAATGTCTAAAGAAGGATGTTGTTTTTGATCTTGAAAAAGGTTTTAAGGAAAAATTGGACTCATGAAGCTCCCTTTGAACATGGAGTTAAGCTGATTCGATGTTACCTCCACATTGTGAGGAATTTCACTTGTTCCATGGGTTTAATAAAAGTTTTATAAAATCGGTTTTTAACCTTTTGAAAAGGAGGATTTAGCATCAAACCCCACTTGGCACCTTCCCACGGAAGTTCGTTAATATGTTTAAAACACTTATATATAGGAAGTACCAGCGGCGTATCCACCATGCTTTGCCCATATTACTTCCGTTTCGTGAGGCAGCGTCAGGTGTGCAGATATGACTTGGATAGAATTTGTGTTTACTCGGCCCAATCGATAGAAAGTTGGACCGAGCATAAGATAGGATCGAATAGATTAGTCCAGCGAGTTGATAAGCGAGAAGCGAATAGCGCGTTTTCGATTAGATTCCACATTACACCCACATGGCACGTTTCCACGGGAGTTTGCTAACATGGCGAAACACCATGCTTAACCAGGTTAGCTTTGCCTCGTGAAGCGGTGTCATGTGTACTTAATACCATACAGACTGCAATGAACACCAAGCGAGCGATAAGCGGTAGATTATACACGACAAGCGATAAACGATTAGGTTATTAAGCGAATAACATAACACAACACTAGTAACGACGGCGACGATAAACGAATTACGATAAGCGGCAGTTGTTGCGTGCAAGCGACGAAGGTATGCGATTTGATTTTTGATTGATTAACACCACAGAGTTTAACTATCATTAGACCCCACATGGCCTTTTTCCAAGAAAGGTCGCTGATATGACTAAAACACCCTGCTTTAATCATATGAGCTTCATCTCGTGAAGCGAGGTCATGTGTGCTAACTTCACACGAATATCACAGATAACGGTAGGCGATAGCGATAGATTGATACACAGCAAGCGATATAGATTCACATAATAAGCGATAGAGATTGCGAGATACACAAGGTAAGCGATTTCAACTAGTCGGGTTTGTTTCGAATAAGCTTAACGTTACGTTGCGACGCATCACGGTTATCGAGGAGGGTAGAATAGGTCCTCACTCGATAATATCGTGAGCGTTAATGTGCTTGATGAGGTTGTTCGCTATAGACTTACGACTAGTCTTGCGTTGATGCAATTGTCCTGCGAGGTAGACTCTCCAGAGTCCATAGATGAGGCGATTGCACTGCGTTTGCAGACTTACGAAAAGTCTCGCGATGATACGGTTTGTTACGCCTTGCGATTGAGTATAGTGTGTTGAAAATAATCTCAAATAGTATAATAGGTCTAATAACGTTCAACTCCACGTGGCACTTTCTTCATGGAACTTTGGTAGTATGATAAAGCACACCTAGCTTGACCCCTACTACTTTCATCCCGTGATTTGGTGTCACCGTTTGTCAAAATGCTATGGCACTTTTAGAATTTACTACGATCACCGTGCACTGACCCAAATAATCCCGTGTGCACCCGTGATTAGTCGTTCCTTGCACGTTTATCGTACCTCGTTCTAAGAGTGTAGTGAGGGTAAAACACATTATTTCGTGATATAGCATATAGTACGTGTGTGAATCTAGTCTAAGTGCGACGATTAGAGAGCGGAAGAGAAAAACGAAAACGAGAGTTGTTGTTACACATAGTGGCAACTTCGAATAAGAGAGTAGGTTCAAAACTTAGAAATTAACGTCGAGAATCGTATCATTACAACTTTATCCTATGCTTGCTAGATACTTGATGCTGAAGACTTTTGCTGGAGCTGTTATTGTTGTACTCAAGTTCACGGTTCGATGCGGCAGTTGCGGGTGAAGTGACCGTAACGGTTGCAGTTATTGCAATAGCGACAGTCAGCCCCAACTGGATGATGATAGGTACACGAGTAACACTGAGGATGAGCTCCAGTGTAGGCTCGTTTTGGAAACATCGGAACTGTTCGAAGAGGTTCCGGTTGCAGCAGTTCGGTTGTTGATGAGCTCGGGTCACAGGCTTTGAAGTGTTTGTAGAGAAAAGTAGACTGCGGCTCTCCTGTCTTAACGTCTTCCGAAGCTCGAGAGTGGCTGAGAGAATGCACTCGAGCGGCAATTTGAGGAATAAGCTTACTCACTTCCTTAGTCACAAGTGATGCAATCCTCTTATCGGCACTTCGTTTGGCTCTTCTCCTAGCTACTCGTCTCGATGTAGAGTTGTTGGAAGGCATCTAGACAGGAAGAGACTTGGAATGAGATTCGATCATAATGATTTTTTTTTTGAGTTTCGCGATGTGATTGAGCGCGTTCAAAACTTGTGCGATAGTATAGATAGTATAGTAGTAATACGAATCACATATGAGCCATATAGGAGACACGAAATCCCTAAGTTCTCACACATTGACTTGTTTGTTTATACGTATATATACATAGTTATATAGATGAAATTTGTAATCATATACGTACAAGTTGATGTAGAATATGCGGGGACGCGTTGAGGTGAGAAAATGATAGCGAAGGCGATAGATTATGCATTAGTTTCGTTGCGAACATTCGGGTTTCGGTTTAGATTGCGATGGCTGTGCGAATCGTGCGTTTATAAAGTAGGGAGTGGAAATCGTGAAATCGAGAAATCGATAAGGCGTAAAGTTTCAAAACGTAAATAAGTTCCAGCCAGTGTAAAATTTGGTTGCCGTACGATAAAGTGCCTTGGGTGTTTAGGCGTCGACTACCCAAGGTAACCCAACTATATCTAACAAGTCTGTGCGCGCGCATTGACATAGAAGACTCCATGCTTCTACTGGGATGCAGCTCATGGCATTCGTCTTCCTAGTCATCGCGTGGCTCGAGTTATTGCAATAGTCGAGTCCTTGGTGAGAGCTTTTGAAAACCAGTTTATAGAGAGTGGAAGGACTTATTTAAGGTACGGGTTTCACCCCTGTCTTAATAGTTTCGTTCCTAATTGTGGTTATGCTCTTCGAATAATTCGTGAGTTCCACTAGATTTCGAAATGGAGGCTTTCGTCGAGATGTGGATGTCACTCCTAACTCGATGAAAGATTCTCGTGCTAGAAAAATGCGCTGAGTGAGCAATCCTATCGAGAGTTCTTGGTTTTCATGCCTGATCTCAACTGGATTGCTCGGTTTCGTTATGCGAGTATTTTCGAAAACACGTGTATTGTGTCGACCTTAGGAAAGGCTAAGTAGTATTTCAGCCTTAGGAAAGGCTTCTTCGTGTGAAGTTGTAGTACGCGATGTTCACACGAAGTGTAGCTTTTAGCAACTTCGATCGAGAGTATCAAGTAGCCCAATACAAACGCCGCTGGGTTCGTACGAGTCGGCCTGTTGGTACTTAGACTATAGACTAGGTCAATTTCTAAGACGTCGACCCGGACTAGGTCGAGTCTGGCCTAATTCCCTATAGTTATGGCTCTGATACCAATCTGTCACACCCCAACCGATGGCGGAATCATCGGGGCGCGGCACTAGGCGAATCAGATTGCTCAAGAGGATCCATAACAACTATATTGCGATAATATTTAGTGCATTCGTTATCCCAAGCTAACAAATAATACAATCACATATGTTATCACAGATTTCTTGTCCTCCCGAACAATACAAATCCGACAACCTAGATTTTAGTTGAGTTTCTAGACTTCCTAGCTTGATTTGATATAGTCTGCGATTTAACCTGCAACATACGTTAAAATATTTGTCAATACAAAAGTATTGGCGAGTATACAGGTTTGATAAGTAGCATAATAGAATAAAAACGTGTAGCGAATTCCCATATGCATAAACGTAATACACGACATATATACTCACAAAACTGATACTACCAACTAAGTCCTCGATGCTCGAATGTACGATGGCATAACTAGACCCCGTCGGGCGCAATAGTACTATACTAGTCGTGGTGGGACGTCGCGAGTATAAGTCCTAGCACATATGCAACTAGCATCACGTATATCTATGCATAACAGTTATTCGCAAGTGAGAATTCGATTGATTGCATAATTCGTTTGATAAGTTCAATTTGCTAGAAACGTATGTTACACCCAAAATTCGATTAAAAGGGGTTCAAGTATACTCACAGTGCGTATTTAGCGGGAATACAACTTGTTTGGGTCGGTTGCGAGTGCGTTTGCGTTAATCATTGAAGGATATAGTAAACGATGTTTAGTTAAGCGAGATTAGCATTGAAAAGTCAGTCATCTGGTCGAATTGGGCCCATCCGTGCGGATCAACATGTTATCCGTCCGGATGACAAGTTATCCATCCGGATAACAGGTGATCCGTGCGGATCAGGTGTGATCCGTGCGTATAAGGTATGATCCGTGCGTATAAGGTGTGATCCGTGCGTATAGGGTATGATCCGCACGTATAAGGTGTGATCCGTGCGTATTGTTGTCCGTTCGAGGTAAGCGTCATCCGTCCGGATGACATGTACTCCGTCCGGATGACATGTATTCGTCCGGATGACATGTTATCCGTGCGGATTACATGTTATCCGTGCGGATTGTATGTTATCCGTGCGGATTACAAGTTATCCGTGCGGATTGCATGTTATCCGTGCGGACAACACGTCTGTTTCGCGTTTTGAATTCTGTTTCTGAGTGCTTTAACGGAAGAAATACTTTCGTTTTTACTAGGGTAGTGCAATTTCGCACTAACACTTGAAATTTCATCAGTCCCGACCCGTTCTAACGGCCGGGAATCACCCCGTTCCATCAGATCTGGTCGTTCTTGGTGGTTTTTCATGGTTAACTCGAAATCGCACAGATTTTGGTGAGATTTGTCATTAAAACGTGTGGAAATCACCCGGATCTGAGTCGTTTATAGGGAAATGAGGCCACAACTTGAAGTTCATAAGAACTCTTGGTGACATCACCTCAAAACGCACCAAATCCGCAGATTTCACGGTTAGAAATTGGGTTTTGAAAGATAGAATGATGTAGAATCGAGTGTAGATTGTAGAAGCACAAGTTTTAGGTTGAAATCTTACCGGAATCGCGAGGAATCGAGAGAAAAGGGTCTTGGAGCGTGTTTGGTTGAGTAGGAGCTGTCACATCACTGTTCAAGTGATGTGACATGGTATTTATAGGCCACAGAGGAGAAGAGGAGAGTTCTAGCCCGGTTTGCCCATCCGTGCGGATGGCCCATCCGTGCGGATGGCCCATCCGTGCGGATGGCTATCCTGACGCGTTGGACTTCTCCGTTTTTGATCGTTTTGATAGTTTTCGAAGTGCGTACTTTTCATTGTAACTTTATATTCTTATTATATTGTTAATATATATATATATATATATATATATATATCACTAGGGGTCGTATTTACGTATCCATAATCCAAAGTTTCGATAATTAACAATCGGTTTCCGATTCGAGTATGCGATTATTAGCGACGTTTCACAGCCATCAATGGGGGTAGTATAGGTCCTTTCTTGATGTCATTGTGAACGTTATTTCGTGTAGTGCCACAAAGACTGGCGGGGTACCGTCTACTCGTATTGTCATCATCGTCATGACGACTGGAGCTACAGCACTCACCCGAGAGTCCTTGTTAGCGTTAATTGTTTACGTTCGACACATCCCGGCCACCGAGGAGGGTAGAATAGGTCCTCACTCAATGCCTCCGTGAGTGTTAGTGTGATAATAGTGTAGTATAGTGATATTGTATTTCAAAAATACGCGATTATCCTTCGAATAGCGATATATATACGATATAGTTACATTATGATCCGAATCTCTGGTGCTAGGCGTAACGGGTATATCGAGTAGTAACAACGCACAAAAGTGCGGGTTTTTACAGTCTCACCCTAAAAAGGTAATGAACTAATAAAATAGCCTACGAGGCTAAGTGAAGGAACCTACAGGTCGATAATATAAAGCGTGGGAACCAGTTATGATTCCCCGCGTAATATAATAACAGAAAAGAATAAGTTCCTGTCGTCAATTCCTAGATATGAGTTATTGACATAAGTTGAAGAGATAAACGTTAAACTAAAATTCAGTTTTAGTGAGAGACAACGTTTAACGAATATGAATATTATGAGACAAATTAGGAAATAGTTAATAATAAAGGATATAGGTCTTAACACCGATAGGTGTAAGACATGATGCGATACGTTAGAAAGAAGATTTTGATAATGAAAAGTTTATGAAAAACTTAAACATGACGTGATGCGATGCGATCATGGTCACAAAGAGTGATATAGAATATAATCATGTTGTAGCGTGAGTTACGGGATAGGAGATCATAAACTCACGTAAGTCCGAATATAGCAAAGGGATATACCCAAATTAACGGGGCATGAGGTGACAGTGACTAGCCAGTCTAGCTGATAAGATCACCCAAAGTCAAAATAGTGTTGTGAATTATATAAAACACTTGTCAATGTAGGGTAGTATGGAATAAGCATATTGGCAAACTCATACTATTGGGTAATCAAGTGGCAATCGGGACAAATAGGCGACAAGATAAGAAATGCGAGACACAAGTTACGGTCCGTGAGGACTTACACGTAAAAGACGCATGCGTCGAGGCAAAGGATAACTTTTGGCTAAAAGAAAGAATGCCTTAAAACAAAACTAAGTTATTTTAATCCAAGCCAAATAACTACTTAAAAGAAGGTTTCGGGGACGAAACCTCTTTAAGGGGGTTAGACTTGTAACACCCCAAAAATATAGATTCTATATTATAAATTAAATGACGGTAATAGTCAAGATAAAATAACTTGGAATAAATAACCTAATTAGTTAAAAAGCTTGAAATGATAGAACAAACATGGTTAAAATACCCTTTATAAAAACTTGTGTAAAGTGGAGGGACTAGACATGGGCAAATGAATTAAAGTTTCAATTAAATCAAATATTAAACACAAAACACACAAATACGTGGTGTGTCCTGCGATTTCAACCAGACCAAGGAGGAGATCTCAAGCTTCAACCCTAAAACACAAAAATTCACCAAATTGAAGGGGCAAATCAAGCCCAAATTGAAATCCAAGCATAGATTAGTGATCACCTCAGTGAAGGGATCATGAGGTATGCAAAATTTTACTATTTGGTTCCATCTTAAATTTTAGATGAACTTGTAAAATTCGAAATCTGATGATGCATGTGTGTTATAAAGATGAAATAGGAACATTGATAGTATGTAAATGCTTGATATGTTTCAAGTTTTAATTAATGTAGTATAATATTACATTTGAGATGAATCATTTTACCTCAGTTCTAAAAATGTAAGTTATTATTGTTCTCGAATATGTAGGATGATTGTGTAAGTCTCGAGTCTGATCATTCAGGTATTAAAATAAACTTCTAACGACTACGATTAGTTAGAGCTGAATGGTTCAATATCCTACCGTTTTGTTAGGGAGCACTAATTCAGATTAAGTATATTATTATTATTAATATTTTAAATTTTAAATGTGAACGTGGGTAAACAAACAGGAAAAAGTTGACATGTATAGAAAAGTAGAAATTCAAAATGTGTCAACTTGACCTAATATTCATGTGGAAACGACAAGATGATTAATGATTTATATGTTTCAAACTGCCAATTAAGTAATACTACATCCGTCCCATTAAAAGTATTCTATTTTGAATTTTCAAAGTCTTTATTTATAAACTTTGACCTTAAATAAGTTTGTGTTAAATAATACTTGATTAAAGTTATATGATTTGAGTGTGTTTTACAAGTGTTTTTATCGGGTTAATTTTCATCAAGTTTTATATAACACAAAAAATATATAATTAAAGTCAAAGTTTATAAATAAAGACTTTGAAAATTCAAAATAAGACACGTTTAATGGGACGAGGGGAGTAATTTATAAGTTAAACTAGTATTAAGCCGCTGCGTTTGCAGCGATTGTCATAAAACTGTGTTAAGTAGTAGTAATACTATACCATTGTCAGGGACCACCAACACCGGAAAATCTCGTAAAAACAAAATAAATAAAAACGGGAAAAAAATAACGCCGAGCGAAAAGTAGATGTAAAATCTTTGAATCACGCACGCTCGTTGCTGAGAAATTAAACCGAAACGCAAAACATAGAAAAAATAACTAAGTTCATCCGCGTGTTGGACGGACTTGTCAAACGCATAAAAATAGATGTGACGCGACAGACCAGTCAAACGGGAAAAATATACAAAAAAATGTTGAACCCACACGCACGTTGCGGTGTGTTAACTTACAAAATTTAGAACGAAACAAAATCTTGGGAAAGATGAAAAGTATGGTGGACCAAAATTGAAAATAAAAAAGAGTTGGGATTAAATTGCAAAAGATGAAAAACTTTGGATTAAAAGTAAAAAACACAGGGTCTAAATTGCAAAAGTGAAGTTATTTATTAATTTTAGATAAAGTTAAAGATAAAAATAAGTGATATCTATATAGTGGTTATTAATTAATATTAATATTAAAAGAAATTTATTAAACAAATATAAATAAAATTTAGGAGGTTGAAGGAGACAATGACATGTGATATTATTTGGAGTCTTTTATTTATAAGTTAGATATAAAATAAACAAACTGACAGGATTGTTATTCAACATATTAACACCATAAAACAGACTCTTGATTTGATTTGGTCGTAACTTAATAAGTTAACAACAGCTGTCATAGTCCAGAAGGACTACATACCATGACTTTATTCAGTCGTACATCATGTTGATTATGACAACTTTATTCTTTGGTATCTTAAGGTTTTTTTTTTCTGTTAAATTTCTTTATTCGATATTTTATCTTTATGCAGATTAGTATTTAAATGGGTGTACCTATTAGCACACCCATTTGCCTATTTACACACTTTAAAATATGTTTTTTGTTCTTATATGTAAACCCTGTAATGTCGAACTGTGGTCAAAACGTGGCGTTTTGGTCCGGTTAACCTAACAAAGACTGACGGGTTTCTGACGGGTCTGTTGACCGGACCAAAAAGCCGAGCTTTGGCCGCGTTTTGGTCCTGTCAACCAGACAAAAGACTGACACCCGGTCTGGTTGACAGGACCAAAACGCGGCCAAAGCTCAGCGTTTTGGTCCGGTCAACAGACCCGTCAGTCTTTGTCTGGTTAACCGAACCAAAACGCCGCGTTTTAGCCACAGTTCGACACTGCAGGGTGTGCACATAAGGAAAAAAAACACTTTTTTGGAGTGACTATCTACACACTTGGTGTATAGATAGTTTGGGCCATTTAATATAAGAGCATCACCAGTAAGTTGAATTTTCACGTTTTCCATGCCTATGTGGCAGGTTTTGGTGTTCTCCATATTGTGCAAGAACAAGAAAAAAAATGAAAGAATGAGACATGTGGCAGGTTGGGGGGCCAAATGGTGGAGGTTGGCTGATAATTAAAACAAATGGTGGAGGTTGAGTGATAATTAGAAAAAAGAGTTAATTACTGTTTTCGTCCCTGAGGTTTGTCAAAAATAACGGTTTCAGTCCATTAGTTTAAAAATTGCGATTTCAGTCCATTAGTTTCATTTTCGTAACCATTTCAGTCCACTTTTCAAACGGCGTTTGTTTTATTCAGTCCATTAGTTTCATTTTCGTAACCATTTCAGTCCACTTTTCAAACGTGCATAAAACAAACGCCGTTTGAAAAGTGGACTGAAATGGTTACGAAAATGAAACTAATGGACTGAAATCGCAATTTTTAAACTAATGGACTGAAACCGTTATTTTTTACAAACCTCAGGGACGAAAACAGTAATTAACTCTAGAAAAAAAAAAGCTTGATCTCTCTCATCTAATATATTACCTTTTGAGTTCATATATTTTAGTGGTTATAACTATTTGAATCTAAAATTAAAAAAAAAATTACGCTTCGAGTCCCTAACTGCTTATTTTATAACGTTTCGAGTCCCTGTGTTTTAGTGGGTTTAACCACTTGAGTCCAAAATCAAAAGTACAAGTGCTAAAAATTGGACTCAAAACGTTATAAAATGAGCAATTAGGAACTCAGGACGTTAAACTTTCTGATTTTAAATTCAAGTGATTAAAACCAATAAAATACAGAAACCCAAAAAATAATTTACTCTATTTAAATTTATAAGCTTCATATCATATTGTAAAATCACAAAGATCATCTTTTAACTTTCGCATCATAAAAAAACAGTGAACTAAAACTTGATTATATTGTAAATTAGATAATTACTTTTTTGAGTGGTTGGCAAATCTACATCAATTTTATAAAATTAGATATTGTCACATACATACATACATACATACATATGTTTATCTTGACTTAAGCATGTCTTTGTAGAATAGTAACCAAGTTTTAAAAGTGTTTCAATTAGGTCACTCAAATTTCAAAAGTGTTCCAATTAGGTTACTCAACATTCATTTTTCATTAAAATTAAAGGTTTTTTCATCCATTTCATAGGTAACCGTGGTGATATGGATTTTTGTTTCTTTTTTTCTCTTTGATTTGATGTTAACGTCGAGTGATGACGTGAATTCTAACTTGTTTTTTAATTTAAATGTAATGAAGTGTTTTTATTTTTGATAAATATAATTTATATATTAAAATAATCCAACCTCAACATCTTATACTCTATTTTTTTCTTAACACGTGGAAAAAAGGACACGAATGTTAAGTTATCTAATTTGGACAAAAACGATACAAGTGACCTAATTAGAACACTTTTAAAACTTGGTTACTATTCTGTGACATTTTCCCTAGCTAGAGTAAATTGCTAAAATCGTACTTCAGATTTGGGCATTTTGTCATTTCATTCAAAAAAACTTTTCTTATAATATTGCCCTTCACTTTTGGGATTTTTGCCTTTGTCATCTAAACATCTAACTTTTTTGTCAAAGTCGTCCCTGATATTTGGGAATTTTTTGGCTATTTTTACCCAAATGTCTGACAAAAAAATAAAACAAATTAGGCGTTTGGCCAATGATTACCTTAACCGAGGTTTCGAGTCTTTTAGCACTTCAACATAGGTTTACCAGTTCAATCTTCACTCTATGATTATTGGGATATTCGGGATTTGTCTATAGTCTCGGGTCTTCTAGTTTATCTACTCTGGTGAAGGTTTTCATACATTTAGTCATTCTACGTATTGTTAGGAGGATTTGACACCCAAGTGATATTTCTCGCCATTTGATTCTTTTTAGTCTAATTTGTTGCTTAATATTACGTGTTTACTTGAGTTACTAATCATTAATCATAATCACATCACGCAATTGCATCAACTAGATGTTGGCAATGATTTGTTATTGATAGATAATGTGCACGGATTGACATCCGACGATCTTGCCTAGCATTACAATAGGTATGCTTGCCTAACGTGTGTAGTTAGTTTCTTTGGCAAAACCCTTTTTAAAGCTTGATTGTGTAACCGATTTAGTAATTATAAAACATATATACACTTTACACACATGATCAGTAACCAAATAAGCACTTTTAAACACCTTCAATATAGTCTTTAGTTTCAAATCATTTCATGGATACATACATTTTTTAATATAAGTGTGTCAACTATTAAAAGTTTGAGCTTCTTCCTCTATGATTATACAAAAATCTTTACACGTTCCATTTAGGCCGGAACCTCATTATATTTCTATTTCTGATTCCAACACAATAATTAGTTTGTTTGAAACTTAAAACTGTTCCCGATGGAAACTCAAAAAAAAAAGTATTTTACTGATTATAAGAATTTTACATGAAAGCATACATATTACAACTTCGAATCAACGAGTAATGAAATCAAAAATGGCTTTCAAATTACATGAAATCAAATGTGGATGTACAAAAGAATTAATTAAAAGAATTGAATTGCTAGCATAAAATGTTATAATGCTTCGCAACTAAAAAATAAAATAAAAGAATTGATTAATTAATTAGCTTTTATTGTTTTTGTTATATGCTAATTAAAAATGAATTGAATTGAATTAAATTAAATTATTGTTGTAGTTAATTCCACAGTTGATTTCTTCAATATTGGCTTTCGTATATTATTTATTATATTGGCCGATTATTTATTTATGCGTTGTTCCTCTTCAACCTCTATCATGTTCTCAATAATTGCTTCAGTTGCAGTCATCAAAAATTCCGGCCAGTCCCTGCATTATATGACAGAACTTCTGTTAGTAAACATCGTTATAACACGAGATAAATATCCTGATAACAAGTAGAACACTATATATTGCGAGAATACGTTATTTGTATTGAACTCGCAATTCATGACTTTCTTACAACTCGATGACATGTAATATATGTACAAATCTTAAAGAATTTCAAGACTAATTCTTATGCACAGGCATCAATCATTTCTATATTTCATGCAATTTGACTTTACTATAGATGCACTTCAAGGACCATTTTCATGCATAGTTTTGTATAGCTTATGCAATTTGCACTAAATAATAAATAAACAAATGTGCCTAATAAAATCCTACTCATTGCATTTTTGAGTATGGTGAGATAAGGACAAATGTTTTCTCCACCTAATGAGATAGAGAGGCTTTTGAAAAAAAAAAACCTTTTTTTTTTTTACATATAAGCAATATGTGTTAAATAACACCTATTGTAACTTATTATGAAATGGGTACTAGTTAAAGGACAACAAACGTCCCCATGATGCTTTGTATGCTTTGTGTATCAGTATATAGCTATCATTGCTATTTGTATTTAGTACTTACCCGTTTGACGAATCGAATGTTAGGCCAACGGTGTACTTGGCCTCCTCAAGAGCTGACCGGAACCGATCCAACTCTTGTTTAGGTGACCTCCAGATGTCCTTAACAGTAAGCTCGGAAGGTTTTACGTCACAAAATATTGGTACAACCTTCTTCTTAGCCTCCATGATACGAGTCAATTCATGCAAGCAAAAATATGATTGACAATATCGCGGAGAAAAAACCGCCACGCCCACTTTACATCCAATGATCGCATTGTCGATTGTATCGAACAATTTATCACCTGGTTTCATGTTCTTACTGTCCAAGAAAGGCCTTAACCTTAACCTCGTGAGATGATCAAACAAAAGTCCAGCGATGTTCTTCTTGGTGTCGATCCCACGGTGATTGATGAAAATATCACACGGTGGCTGCTGCGGCGATAGGATGGCGGTCGTAGATGGTTTATAGTATTGGAGGAGGTTGCGTTGGACTTGTTTGGCTGAAGAAATTGAACGTTGCATGGAGAAGGAAAGGTGAGTTAAGAGTTTGTACGGTTTCGTTAAAAAAGGTGAGTTTGTACCTTTGAGAGTTGTAGTTTGTGTGTGTTGTTATTCTATTTTTATGTGTGGGGAATTAAATAGGTATTTATAAATATCAAGGAATATGCAACTCTTTTTCTTAGCTTGAACTTATCAAATCTTGAATCTTGAATTTTCGAAGACAAATCATACATACGTACTTGGACCTTAGAAAAAATTATAGTATGAGTAAAAGTGTTTGAATATTTTGACTCTTTTGGTATTTCAAAGTGTTAGGAACCTTCAAACACGGTGCACATAATAATAACAACAAAATATAATAAAAATACAATTAATAATATAATAGGTATTTTTTAATCTCCCATTTTTGAATAACAAAAGAACCTCTAGTGTTTTTTAATATCATCCAATTTAGTAATTTATCTTCTACAACGTAAAAAAAATATCATTATAATGTTTAGTTCCAGAAGCTGGAAAATGATTATGTCATAGAAACACGATTTTGAAATCAAAGTATATTATTAGTAAATAAACTTTCTATGGTTTTGTCTATATAAATATATGAGTTTTTTTTCTTAAACTAGTGTTGGTGGAAAAACTATTTATCAAAATGGTGTTCTACAAAAACTATTTACCAAAATAGTGTTCCTTGTTTGTTTTGTGTTTGCCTTTTTTTTTTTCCTTTTTAACCAACTTATTATTAAACTTTTATTATTTTTCTTTTAAATTAATGAAGTATCTATTTTTTATTCTTTAATAATTTATATTTTTTTTTTATCAATTCAATACTTTTCTTTATTACATTTTATGTTCAGTTCTTTGAATTTCTAAGCAGAATAAATATCCAATCCAATAATTCGTGGAATTGTTTTGTTTTATTCTTTACACTACTAGAAAAATTAAAATTTCTGACACCATTTTCCGTAGAAAATGCGTCACAACTCGCGATTTTCTACGAATTTGTGACAAAATGCATATGTAGGAAAACCACTCGTAGGAAACTGGTTTCTTACGCATTTTCTACGCATTTTCCTACCCATTTCTGACAGAAAAGGGCTGTCACAAATTGCTACACATTTTCTACGCATTTTCCTACCCATTTAACGGAAGTTAATTTTTAATTTTGCTACACAATTGTCATGAAATTTAATTTTTATATTTTTTCAGAGTTTATGACAAATTTCTGACTACCTGTTTACTACGCATTTCTGACGAATTTGTAATAAATAAAATGAAAAAAGAAAAGGTTTTTGGCGATATATTTTGTGTCACAAACCCGTCAGTAAAAATATCTTTTGTTTAAAGAAAATGTTTTTTCTTGTTTAATTCTATTTATAAATCATCCGAGAGATCTGATACAAAAGCGAATAAAACTAAAAACTATACAAATTTAATAACATTAATCATAAATTTATACAAATTTACACAAAAAATATATAAAATCTACATACATAAAGAAAATAAATTACATATTCCTTTAACAAATTAAACCGACAATGAATTTAGTCTATGGGGCTACATGACACTCCTCGTGTTCTTCATTCCGTCATCGCCAAAACCACTGATCCTCTGGTCCTTCTTCAATCAATCAACCACAAACCAATCCAAAACATGCTATAAATCCGATTCACATACATACATACATACATACATACATCGATACACACCTTTTCAATTCAACGGAACTCGAACCAGATCTTGAGCGAAACGTAACCCGAATCATAGTCGGCGCCAGGTAACACCGCCGCCATTGTCGGCGCTTCTGGTCATCGGTCCGAAGCTTGATACCTCACCAAAGTTTTGTTGATGGCTTCACATTAATTTCCTCCAACCAAAGATTTGAATTTGGCTTCTTCAGTCTTGGCAATAGTTCGTCTCACAACTTTATCTGGGAATTTGGAGAAATATCTTTAAAAGAAAATGGAACTAATCGAGAGAGAAGGGGGCACAGGGGGTTTGTGGTGGGTGCTGCTCAAAGGAAAAGGCATTTAGGGTTTTACCTAAACCTTTTGATTGTAGAGGTATTTTTAATCCAATCTGTTGATTGAATATATTAGGTGAGCAATGGACCGTAGGATGATGATCCGTGTGAAGCTTAACTAAAGCTTTTGATTAGCTCAATTTTGTGTAAAAGATTATGCCTCCATTATCCTTTTTATAAGTTAGAAAATTAGAATCTATTACTTGTATTATTTATTAACTAGTTAATTAATGAAAAAAATATTATTATTATTAATATGGTGGCACATTTATAAAAAAACCTACAACTTCATTAAAATTTTTATAATTACATAACACTAAAAATTACATAATTTCTAAAAATTACAAAATAACAAACCTAAAGCGTTAAATAAATTTCAAAAAGGTCGATCTTGTCGAACGCCTTTTTTTCCTTGCCTCGAAACTCTATGTTAGCCACCGCCACCCGGTCCTCGTGGCTTAACTCGCCACCGGGAACAGCTTCGTAATAAGCCTTGAAACGCTCGAGCTTGGGTCGTAGCTCGCGCCATTTATGTTGGCACGCGTTGAGGTTGTGGTGGTCGTTACCGACGTTATGTCGGTAGGCTCCGAATGCTTTCACCCAATATTTTGTTTGGCCCGGTGGCCGACCCTTCATAGCGTCAATGACGCTTGTGACGAGAGCAATTTCCTCTTCATGGATCCAGTATGCCATAGCGGGGTTGGGTTCGTGGGATGGGGTGGACCAGTGGGGTAGCGGGTTCGAGAGAAGTGGGTAGCCGATGGGGTTGTTGGGGAGCCGGTGGGGTTGTTGGGTTCGTGGGATGGGGGGACCAGTGGGTTGGGGTTACAATATATAGGGCCTTTGGGAGACCCGGGTGGCGGTTCTAGAAGATGGGGGGACCGTTTGAATTTTAAAATTCGAAATTTAAAA
The DNA here is from genome assembly GCA_030545235.1 of Helianthus tuberosus. Lineage (NCBI taxonomy): Eukaryota > Viridiplantae > Streptophyta > Magnoliopsida > Asterales > Asteraceae > Helianthus > Helianthus tuberosus. The sequence goes on along the minus strand of CM060450.1, from coordinate 32,495,893 downwards.
AACCGCCTGACGTGGCGGGTGAGCCAATGAGATTCAACCAACTAGCATGGCCATACCGCCCCACGCCCGGCTTGAAACCCAAGCCCCAAGGGCTACGCCCCAACCCAAGCCCACTCGGGGTGGTGGCTTGAGCGTTTTCCCCCAACCCACGCCCATACCCCCGCCCCATACCCCACGGTCTTAGCAAATGAATTGGATAGTAATGATTGAAAGGGCATTAAGAGATGTATGGTAATAATAAAATATGGTAATAATAAAACTAGTTAAAGATTTAAATATGGTAATAAATTTTCCATCACAAATGCGTAGCAAGTTGCTACACATTTCCTACGCAATAAATTTTCCATCACAAATGCGTAGCAAGTTGCTACACATTTCCTACGCAATAAATTTTCCATCACAAATGCGTAGCAAGTTCCTACACATTTCCTACGCAATAATTAATAATAATAATAATAATTAAACGTTTAAATATAATTCAAATACAAATATAATTCATCCGTCGTAAATGCGTAGCAAGTTGCTACGCATTTCCGACACAATACTTAGAATTAGTATTTTTGTCACTATTGTGTCGCAAATAGGCCAAAAAAATCAAGGTCTTTTTTCCGTAGGAAATGCGTAGTAAATGTGTAAAAATTTGTGACGCATTTTTTTGCGTAGGAAATTTCCGTAGCAAAATGACCACTTTTCTAGTAGTGTTAACTAGGTTATAACCCCGTATTACACAGGTTGAATAAATAAATTTTATATACTAAATAATAAAAACAATATATATTTAAAACCCTCCGTTATTGCATTGTTTGAATAAATGTAATTTAATTAAATACAAATACTCTTATCATACAAAACGTACAAATATGGTGAAAAGGTAAAAAACGTTGTGTCATTTTCGTAATTATTTACTAGTAGAGTAATAATCAAAATTACCCTACAAATGATCTTGTATGGTAATTTTGATCTTGTGGGGTAATTTTGTAAAATGTTCTTGTAGGGTAGTTTTCTAAAATGTTCTTGTAGAATAATTTTGATCTTAAAGAGTAATTTTGTAGAGTATCATAAGTATTCTACAAATGATCTTGTATTGTAATTTTGATCTTGTAAGATAATTTAGATCTTATAGGGTAATTTTGTAGAGCATCATAATTACTCTACAAGTATATCAAAATTACTCTGCAAGTTTTAAAATTACCCTAAAAGATTAAAATTACCTTACAAAAACATTTTACAAAATTACCCGACAAGATCAAAATTACCCTAAAAGATCATTTGTATAGTAATTTTGATAATTACCCTACGACCAAATAATTGCGAAAATGTCACCGCGTTTTTTTTTGCTTTTTCATGCCTTTTGTACGTTTTGTATGATAAGGTTGTTTGTACGTGAACTTAACTCATAATATATTAAAAAATAAAAAGTTGTATCTATAAGAACCATATGTATTGTACGGGTTGAATAAATGTAATTTTATATACTAAATAAAAAAAAGTTATATCTTTAAAACCATGTGTATTACAAGGGTTGAATAAATGTAATATCGTCTACCAAATAATAAAAAAATTATATCTATAAAAACCCTCATGTATTACACGGGTTGAATAAATATTATTTTATGTACCAAATAATAAGAAAATTATATTTAAAAAAAATAATGGATATACTCGGTATGCAATAGATATGGTGATTACGAAGATGATTATTGAAAAGAAGATACAGTGGTCAAACATGTTATTCAAGAAGCAAATAATCAACCATTTTAGTGATAAAATATAAATTATATTGAAAAAACCTGTAATAAATCTGATTTTATATATAAAGTGATATTGAAAGTTATATACAATTTGTTTAAAATTATGTAATAAAATCAATATAATAGTTTTATTAAGAGTTAATTACATAGTTAGTCCCTGTAGTTTGCACAAAATATCATGCTTAGGTACTAATAGTTTAAAATCACCTTCTAGGTTATTAACTTTTCATTTTGTAATGTTTGGAGGTATTAACTTCTTGGGTATTAACATAGTTAGTCCATGTGGTTTGCACAAAATAACATACTTAGGTACTAACAGAATGTGATTTTAACCCTACAAATAACGTTAATACCTCCAAACATTAAAAAATGAAAAGTTAATACCCTATATTGTAATTTTAAACTATTAGTACTTAAGTATGTTACTTTGTGCAAACCATAGGGACTAACTATGCAATTAACTCGTTTTATTAATAATGAAAACAACGATAAATAAATAATATATTATCACAAAGTTTGGATTTGGTGATAAATAATTTGGTATATAAAAATTTCTTAAATTAACAATTTAAATTTAAGGATAATATTTTATTAGAAAAATAGAAGTATTTTATTAGACATTTAAATATTTTTTTATTTATTAATATAAGATAGAAAAAGTATATGATTGAATAGTTGTGGTAAAAGGAAACTAAAAAATGTAGTTGTTATATAACACGATAGGTAATATAAACAATGAAGATAATATAATATATAAAATCAAATAAATGATATTATAATGAGAAGTATACGTTAAATTTAAATTAAATAATAATTATCTAAAGTTAAGTAGAAGAGATTAAACTAAATAATATTTAGTAAAAGAGTTATCTATAATTAATTAGAAGAGATTAAACTAAATAATAATTATCTATAAAAGATTAAACTAAATAAAATTTAGTAAGAGTCTTATCTGTAATTAATTAGAAGAGATTATTTTGGTAAATAGTTTTTTCTACGGTTTTCATAGTTTTCATTGAACATTATTTTGGTAAATAATTTTTCCATCAACACTAGTTTGAGAAAAAATATATCTATTTTAGAGAGAAAAAATCATATTCACTTTTATATGTTTCTGAAGAAAAAAAAAAAACTCTATTTTAGAGAGAGAGAAATCATATTCATTTTTATATTCTTATGGGAAATTCAACCATATTATTTTAGTCCAACTTTAATAAAGTTAAGTTACATAAATCATAAATATCAGCCGGGATTATTTTTTTTTGAACGGCCAACAAAATATTATTATTCAACAAGTAAGATGTTAAGCACCAAATTTACAATACAGGGATTATACCACCAACAAAAAATCCAGCACTAATTACATTATTACACTAAAACTCCGCCATTCATTCCAAGACCAATGAGACGAACCTGAGCGATTTTTAATCCAGTTGTAAGCCATCGATTTCGATTCTTCTACAACCCTCGTAATACTAGGGGTCGCCTGACCGAATACGACTTCATTCCGCATCCTCCAAACGCACCAAATAACTACCTGAGTAATAGCATTATACACCATCTTCTTTTTCTTGGAACCATTAACCGAATTACAGGCATCCAAGACGTCCTTCAAGCTGAATGCAATTATGGGCGGCACTCTACACCATTGCGAGATGATCAGCCATACCGATTGAGAAAACTGACAAGACACGAACAGATGATCACTAGTTTCCTCATAATCTCCACAGAGCAAGCAACGGGTATCCGTGATGTTGATGCCTCGTGCTGCCAATGCGACCCGGGTCGGTAACCTCTCCGATAAAGCTCTCCAAGGCACAATCCCAACCTTCTTCGGAACGAATCTATTCCAACAGAATAAATATTCTGGAACCGATCTTGATGCCGAAGATGTAATGTTCTTGATACTTGCCACCGAGAAAACCTCAGATTTATCATACTTCCAGACCCAAGTATCTGACCCATTCCCTCCAATATAGTCACACAGAAGCAGTATTAACTCCATCAGCTCCTCTTGTTCACCCACGACTGTTGCCAATCGACTCCAACCCCATGTAAGGGACACCGCATTAGCATCCCATGAGACCTGCCTCGTGCTGCCAATGCGACCCGGGTCGGTAACCTCTCCGATAAAGCTCTCCAAGGCACAATCCCAACCTTCTTCGGAACGAATCTATTCCAATAGAATAAATATTCTGGAACCGATCTTGATGCCGAAGCTGTAATGTTCTTGATACTTGCCACCGAGAAAACCTCAGATTTATCATACTTCCAGACCCAAGTATCTGACCCATTCCCTCCAATATAGTCACACAGAAGCAGCATTAACTCCATCAGCTCCTCTTGTTCACCCACGACTGTTGCCAATCGACTCCAACCCCATGTAAGGGACACCGCATTAGCATCCCATGAGACCCGATCCGATATGCAGCAAGTCTTTTCCTTTTCGAGAGCAAATAATAAAGGAAAACCAACATATAGGGGCTGTTCGCAGATCCAGATATCAAGCCAAAATGCTACTTTTGAACCACAACCCACCCTACACCGAATAGAAGCTGGAAGATTAATACCCACTTGACTGAGTTGCTCTTTGATACCAACAATTTGTTTCCAAGGGCCAGCCATAGACATCTTTGCAGGGATTGGAGACCATGACCTATTGTTATGATGGATTGCCCATACAACCCTTCTCCATAAACCATCCTTATCTGATTTGAATCTCCACCACCACTTCAATAACATAGCTAAATTAGCGTCTCGGAGAGACCCGAATCCTAAACCACCATACTCTATTGGTGCGATTACCTTCTCCCACGCCATCCAACTCATATGAGAGTTCTCCTCCGTTCCACCCCAAAAGAAAACCCTTCTCAACCTCTCCAAAATCTCTAAGACTTTTGCCGGAGCTTTATATAATGAGAAACAGTAGGTTGGCAATGAGTTCAGAACTGACTTTATCATTGTTATTCTTACCCCATATGAAATATTTTTTGCTTTCCAAATCTACAACCAGTTCTTAAACACATCAATAACCGGCTTCCAATTGCGAATAAGGTTCATATTTGCACCTACCAATAAGCCAATGTGCTTAAAGGGGAAAGAACCCTTATTGCAACCCAAGATATTTGCCATAAGATGAGCCTCTACCTCATCCACCCCCACCCCATATATGGAACATTTAGAGAGATTAACTTTCAAGCCTGGGACTAAATGAAAACATCTCAAGATTCTTCGCAAATTAAGAGCATTCTCTTCCGACCATTCCCCAAGAAAAGCAACGTCATCTGCGTAGATAAGATGAGAAATAATAGGACCATTGGATGTACACCGCAAGCCTTTGAAAATACCATCCGACACGGCCTTCTTCATAATGCCGGATAATGCCTCTATGGCTAAAACAAACAAAAAAGGTGATAAAGGATCACCTTGACGCAACCCACGGGTGCACTAGAATTCCATAGTAGGAGATCCATTTACAAGCACTAATGCTCTAGACGAGACTAGGGTTGCCATAATCCACCCTCTCCAAAGCTCCGGAAAATTCATTTGAGCCATAACCGAGTCTAAATATTCCAAGTTGAGGGAATCATAAGCTTTATGTATATCAATCTTGAATATCATACCCAATTTTTTGGCTTTCTTCATCCAAGCAATGGCTTCATTAAGAATAAGTGGGCCGTCTGAAATATTTCTCCCAGCTAGAAAGGCGGACTGTTCCTCCGATACTAGTTTCCCAACCACTTTTTTAAGCCGATTCACCAGGACCTTAGAAATGGCTTTGTTTACCACACCGATTAAACTGATAGGACGGAAATCCGCAGGAGAAGTCGGGTCCTTAATTTTTGGAATTAAGGCAATGAACGAAGACGAGCAACATCGACTAATAGACCCATTGGAATAGAATTCCTGGAAAATATTGAGGAAATCCCCTTGGAAAAGATCCCAATTCTTTTTAATAAATTTAAAATCAAAACCATCCGGGCCCGGGGCCCGGTCTACAACACAACCCCATATAGTTTCTTTTATTTCCGAAATAGAAAACGGCTCAACAAGGGTTGCCGCTTTAGCCGTAGATAACGAGGCCAGCCGGGATTATTAACATCATTATTATCTAGGTTTCTTTACACCCTTAATTTTCTTAAACTTAAATAATTATTAATATTTCTAAGAGTAAATTACGATTTTGACCCATGAGGTTATATCACTTTTAACCTATTAGCCCAAAATTGAATTTTTTAACATCTGTACGTCCAACGTCTTTGTAACTAACTATTTTGGTCTCTACGTCTAACTCAATCCATAACCCAGGTTAATTAAATGTCACATTCTTCTCACATAATGGGCGAATAAGTAATTTCATCTATATCTCTTTGTCTCTCTATCAGCTTTCTTTCTGAATTTCATGAATGAATAAATCGTTTTGACTTTTAACTCAAATACTTACAAGTTTCCAAGAAACATACGTATTCTTCAAAGCATCAGAACATCTTTATTCATCTGTTCCGTTTAAACTTCATCTTCATCGCAAAAAAACTAAACATCTTTTATCAACAAGTAAACTTCATGTTCATCGCAAAACATAGAACATCTTTTATCAACAACAGTTGTATCACAAAAAGTAAAACAACCTGCAACAATTTCATTCAAACCAAATCACAATTTTCGTTCACCGCAAACGATTACCACAAATCGCTGGCTAAACCAAAATAAAACATCCTCTCCCTATCCCTCTCTCTCACTGTCACCCACCATCCATATGACCACCGCCTGCCACAACCTCATACATAGGAAATGGGTGACCGGAAAACTCACCGATGCCTGATATGTCACCGGCAAGTTCGGATCTTTGCTGATCTGCCGATAATTATCATGGTCAAACCCTAGCCATGGATCGGGACAAGGTGGTCGAACCGGAACCCTAGGGAGCTGCGATGGGAATCATATGATGGAGGTGGCGGCGGTTATGGTTATTACAGAGGTGGTGGGGTGGGGGTGGGATTTGGTGGTGGTGGTGGTTATTACAGAGGTGGTGGGGGTGGGGGTTGGTTGGAGAGAGAGAGAAAGCTGAGAGAAAGACAAAGAGATTGGGTGTTAGGAGCATGTGACAGAGAGATATAGGTGAAATGACTTATTTGCCCATCATGTGAGGAGCATGTGACATTTAATTAACCTGGGTTATGGGTTGAGTTAGACGCAGTTGACAAAATAGTTAGTTACAAAGACGTTGGGGTACAGATGTTAAAAAAATCTATTTTAGGCTAATAGGGTAAAAGTGATATAACCACAGGGGCCAAAATCGTAATTTTATGTGAAAGATACGGTTACTTTTATGGTAAAGTTTATTAGTATGTTTTGTTGATTATAAACTAAGTGTATGGTTATTTGGAAGTCCTTCTTGGTTATTTGTACATCTCTGAAGTCTTATATGACTTGTTTAGGGTTATACCTGTCGTATAGGGCTCATTTATTACTAGTCAATTGGCTAATAATCATTGAGCTCTATATGAAGCGTATGGTGCTATACGCGTCGTATAGACCTTTATGGATCGTATAGACTTATACGTGTCGTATAGGTGTATACGAGTCATATAGCTCTATTTGACTCGTATTGACCTAGTTTTTCTTTATAAATATTTTTATATAATATTTTTCTTTTTAGCAATTTTAGTAAAAAATATTCTGTTTTATAAAAAAAGTTATAATTTAAGTATAGTATAATATAGTGTCTAGTATAGCTCTATATGTGACGTATATATCTACATCTATTTTTCGATGTTTTTACAAAGATTTTTGTACCACAATTTTCTTAACGGACCATATTGGGTTATACGACGCCATACATGATATGACAGGTATAGAACTTTTTGAAAATTTAAAAAGGCTATACGAAGTGTATACCACCACTATACGCGTCATATAGCACCATCATTTAATACAGGTGAAACCCATACGATGCGTACAACCCTATACACGTTTAATAAGAGGGTATCCAAATAATTTAGGGATGTCTAGGTACCATTACCCTAAATTAAACATGTTATAAATGTATTTGTGTTATATTTTTCTCATTGCACAAATTGTAATATACACCTTTTTTTATAGAGGTATATTATCAGTTACAACTTATACAATACTTAACTAAATAAAAAATTATAGATTTAAAATAGTTGTAAGATAACTACTCTAATTAAAATGTCATTTTAAGCTAAATTTATCTATATATTAATTTTAGAATTGAATTTACCTATATATTAATTTTAGAATTGAATGAACAGTAAATTACCTAATGGATGAATAAATAGTATTGGGTACCGGTACCCGCTTTTACCAAATCGGGTGTATTTTCGGTACCGGTTCGGCACTTGTATTCACCGATTTTATCCTCAAATACTGGTGTCGTACCCGTACCGACCGGTACCGGTACACACTTTTGGAGATTTCGGTAACGGTATTTTCGGTACCGGTTGGTACCGAGCTCATCAAATCCTGTAGCAACGTAGCAATGCAAGTAATTGCACCGTTTAGATTACTTTTCATACACACAGTAAGTAAACTGTATTTCGTTTGATTGAGGTTTATATACACAACAACTTATTTTGCTTTCTTTTTTGTCTTTTTTCTGTAATGAATGAATTGTAGCATGTAAAATTAACTTGGATATTTAGATTATTGATGAGCAAATCGTATCAAATCTAAATAGTATTGGGTACCGGTACCCGCTTTTACCAAATCGGATGTATTTTCGGTACTGGTTCGGCACCGGTATTCACCGATTTTATCCTCAAATACCGGTGCCGTACTAGTACCGGTACCGAGTCGTACCGTACCGTACCAGTACCGACCGGTACCGGTACACACTTTTGGAGATTTCGGTAACGGTATTTTCGGTACCGGTTGGTACCGAGCTCATCAAATCCTGTAGCAACGTAGCAATGCAAGTAATTGCACCGTTTAGATTACTTTTCATACACACAGTAAGTAAACTGTATTTCGTTTGATTGAGGTTTATATACACAACAACTTATTTTGCTTTCTTTTTTGTCTTTTTTTTTTTGTAATGAATGAATTGTAGTATGTAAAATTAACTTGGATATTTAGATTATTGATGAGCAAATCGTATCAAATCTAAATAGTATTGGGTACCGGTACCCGCTTTTACCAAATCGGGTGTATTTTCGGTACCGGTTCGGCACCGGTATTCACCGATTTTATCCTCAAATACCGGTGCTGTACCAGTACCGACCGGTACCGAGCCGTACCGTACCGTACCAGTACCGACCGGTACCAGTACACACTTTTGGAGATTTCGGTAACGGTATTTTCGGTACCGGTTGGTACCGAGCTCATCAAATCCTGTAGCAACGTAGCAATGCAAGTAATTGCACCGTTTAGATTACTTTTCATACACACAGTAAGTAAACTGTATTTCGTTTGATTGAGGTTTATATACACAACAACTTATTTTGCTTTCTTTTTTGTCTTTTTTCTGTAATGAATGAATTGTAGCATGTAAAATTAACTTGGATATTTAGATTATTGATGAGCAAATCGTATCAAATCCTGTAATCAAACTGGTATCGTATCGGTACCAAATTTACTATTACCAAATCATTTTCGTTAACAATTTGGTACCCACCTTTTGGTGTTTTCAGAATCGTTACTTTCGGTTCGACACAGGTCTAGCACCATACCTGTATTTATTGATTTTTACCTTCAAATACCATACCATACCGTATTGTACCGAGCATTTTCGGTGCCGGTACCTAATTTCGATTATTTTCCGGATCGGTACTTTCGGTGCCGTTACCGGTACCGAGCTCATCCATATTTTAACGTGTTAGCACCGTAATAACTAAATTGAAAACAACCGAATTTTCAACGTGTAGGACGTGTGGGTCCTATTATTATATATTAGGTTATTTAAAATCGTTTTTTTTAGGACGGAGTGACCATCCTTACCACGTCATTTTTATTTATGGTTTGATATTCAGTATCTGCTGCTGACACGTGTTTTGCAGACATTGGGTCCCCGCCGCAACGCGCGGACGGAAAATCAACTAGTGAATATAACAGCCTTGTGGCATGAACAGTAGAGTATCAAACCACGTGGAATGTAACTCTTTGCTTAAGAGGACAACAATCCAGACAATAGTTGTGCTAACACTAGAGGTGCACAAACCGGTTAATTTTAATAACCGGTTCGGTTAACCAGTTATACCGGTTAATTTGACTTTTTGACTTTAACCGGTTAATGCTTTAACCGGTTATTACTTTAACCGGTTATTTTTTTAACTGGTCCGGTTAATTACTTTAACCGGTTCGGTTAATTAACAGGTTATTTTCGGTTATTAACCGGTTTTTTTTGCCTTTTTTTTGAATTTTTCGGTTATTTTTTCGGTTAACCAGTCTATCGGTTAAAAAACTGGTTTAAAAAAACCGGTTATTATACTAAACACTTATAACCGGTTACTAACCTACGGTTAAAAATAACCACTAACCGGTTATTCCTAAATCGGTTATTAACCGGTTACGGTTTCGGTTAATAACCGGTTACGGTTAATTAACCGGTTATTTTGTGCACCTCTAGCTAACACCATATCTCGTATAAAATGCAGGCTAATCTCAAGTTGTTCGTACACTAATGAAATACCGGATGCCCGCAAATATGTAGCATTAACATTATCACACTACAATGTAGTTGGAGTAGAAATAGATATCTGTAACTCATGAAGCACACAATTAATCCATCAAAGCTTAAAAATGGTATGAGCAAGAGCATGATACTCCCCTATGAAAGTTGAACAAGCAACCATATATTAATTCTTAGAACTCTAGTTATTGAGGTTAGGACCAAGAAATACACCAGAACATAATGTGCGGTAGATCAACAATCATTCCAACTCAACCAGTATCTACATAAGCATAAACAACTAGACGGGAAGACCTTCAAATAGTTAACACATAAGTAATAGTACCCTTTATGTAACGAATAAAACGTTTGACAATGATAAAGTGACAATTGGTGTAACCTTTGTTGCACTAAACAATTAGACTTTATTAAAAAAATATTAATTAGCAAAAAAATAAATAAATAGCTATACTATAATCATGTACAAGTAAATAATATTCTCGATTTTATGGTAAATAAAATTGAAAAAAGTATAAAGTATGTAAAGTTAATTGATTTAAAAGCCAAAAAAAGAAAAAGAAAAAACTGATTATGAAACTACAACTAAAAAATCAACAAACTTTATATTTTCTCTCTTTTACCTCTATACCTATCATTACCAACCTCTATTTTTTAAACAGCAAATTTCTTTTTAACACTTTAATTTCACTCTTACCTTTCTCGGCATTATGTTAATATTTAAGTATACTCTCAAAATTGTTGGAAATCTTGCTAAAACTATATATTTAAAAGTGTGAATAACTAGGGCCGGGTTAAAACGAAAACCAGTTTAGATGAAGAAAGCTAAGTAACTCACTATGGGGCGTTGATCTAAGTGATCAACGAATCTGATCGTTTTGTATCAGGTTAAATATCATTACAAAAAATATTTTTGTGTGTAATGGTTAGCGAGGTCTGAATACATTACCGTATCTAAATAGTACACTCAAAATGTTCTTTGATCAATGCGGATCAGTTTGGAAGTCATTTTATTCAACAAAGGCTTGAAACTGCTACAATAGAAGAGAAAGACATGGTGTTTACTGTAATTATGCATCAAGCTAACTCACTAATGACTGATGTATTCGGTGATTATGTAATTTAGAACTATGTAGCACAGGAACGGGTACGAGACTAGGGTACGGGGACGATAGGGGTATGGGGAAAGTAAGAGTATGCATATCTATTTAAACTTTAAATTAATATGTGTTTTGAAGTAAATCAATCAATATAAATTTTTTTTTACCTTTCAATGCATGTGGTTTTTATGACGTGGTGGAAGTGCTACTCAAATAAGAAAATTGGCTTACCAACTCACATGGCATGTTCTAACACTTAGTCTTCAGATGTATGGTTGCCGGGTTATCTAAAAGGTAAATTGAACACTTTGGTTTTGTTAAATTGGCAAACCTTCAGTTGACAGAAACATTGATGGTATAGGTGGTGTGTATAGGTTCAATGTAGGCGGTTTGGGTAATGGTTCAAATTGGGTTCAGGTCAAAAGGGGACGTTTCTTTAGTACAGGTCGACAGGTGTGGTCAGGTCGGGTTGACCTACTAATCACTAATACTCATTGTCCATTGGTTTGTTTTTTAATTTATATAAATTGAATGATATATTTATGATTAACATCTAAACTTTTTAAGTAGAATGATTTAGGAGAGGTTGTGTCATTAAAGATAGACTTTGGCAAATTTCTATTTCATTTGATCTGTTGGACCAGTTTTTTTGACCCTTTTAAGAGAAAAACCCAAACAGGTTTGGTGCGTTTGTTAATGCGTGGGTCAAAATTGCCACTTGGGGATGGCATAGATGGTCTGAGTCCCAGTTCTAGGTCCAAAATCTTGCATCATAACTTTACAAACTTTTGTCAAATTAATCGCCAGTTTACATGTTCTTGTCACCTAGAGTTTGTGGTATACGAGACTTTAAAATTTCATGTTCTTGTCAACTTTAATTGCCAATGTTCTTGTCAACTTTAATTGCCAATGTTCTTGTCAACTTTAATTGCCAATTACATGTCTGTTATGCTCTTCCCATCCAGAAACTGCCGACCATTTGTTCCTAAAGTGTTATGTTGCAGAATTAGTGTGGGTATAGATTGGGCTGTGGACTAGAACACCGTTAAACACAAACACAAGCTCGATTTGGGAGATGCTGACGCATGTTGAAAGTCTCGGCTCTACAAAAAGAGGTAAAAAAGCGATGTGTCTTATCGCCTTGGCGGTGGTTTGTAGGCTGTGGATATCAAGAAATGACCGTGTGTTCAAACAAAAATCGACGGAGGTGTGAAGTTTGGTGGGAGGAGTGAAAGAATTATCATTCCTCTGGATGGCAGGTAGGTGTAAGAGTGAAGGTATGGACCGAGATTATGGGGGAGAGCAGAATCTGGATCTTAAATTTTGTGTTTTTAGTGGCTAATGCAATGTTTTGTTATTTCACTCTTTTTTATACTTTCCAGCTTCTTTTCTTCTTGCAGGTGCTTTTGAATGAATTGTTGGCTTTGTAGTTAAAAAATGACTTTAAAATTTCACATTTTAGTTCTTTATTTTTTCATTTCTTTATTTAAGGGTGATGGCGTAGATGGTTTGATTCCCAGTTTTAAGCCAAAATCTTGCATCATAAGTTTACAAACGTTTGTTGAATTAAGGCCATCAAATTTTATACAACATTTTGATTTCGACTTTAATTGGCATCTATATTGCCACGAATCACAATGAACCGAATCGAACCCCTACTAATCCCAAGACGGAACGCGCCGGGTTGATAGCAATCGAACCCCTGCTAATCGTCAGGCACAACGCGCTTGGTTGATAGCACTAGTTCTTAATAATAATAAAATTATAAGGAAATAAAAAATAAAATTAATAAAGTTTAATAAGTTGTATTATTATTATTATTATTATTATTATTATTATTATTATTATTATTATTATTTATTTATTTATATTAATAACACTATGAAATGAACAGTAGTTGGAAGGTTAGTCACCTGCTTCATCTTTTTGGGTTATAAACACCTGTCAAGCTTGGTGGCAGGTGGTTTTCAAACCCATTGCACATCCTGGCTTAAAATCCCAAACCACCATCTACGCTTCATTTTACACATAATACAAACCCTAGAGAGAGGGGTGAGAGAGAGATATGCAGATGTCTATAGTTTTGTCTGATTGATGCATTTGGGCGGTCATCACACCCATAGACGCGTGTACAATTTGCCCCATCATCAATAGTCATAGAGAGAGAGAGACATGTGAGAGGGAAGACCACCGGAGGCTACTGGCCGGTGTAAGGCGGCACAAGCGGTGTTTGACTGTGGTACGGTGGCGGCGCATGGCGAACCGGTGTACGACAGCAGGAGCGGCGTTCGAAGATGGTAAGGCGGCACACGGCGAACCAAAACGACAAGGGTGATGGTAGTGGATGTCATCTTTCTCCGTTTCTAGCCCTTTTTTGATCGTTTTCTTCTTGCAGAAAAATAAATGCCAGCCGTCACCGCCGTTCAACAACGCCCAATATCGATGTGAATAATCAGATGCAATGAGGCTCCGTAAACTATCTTGCCGCCGGTAAGAAAGACGTTCTCTTTGGTGTCCCCAGGGGCTTCACTTTCACTTACAGGTACCTTAAATTCATTCTGAGGTGATGTCCCGTAGATTATTTGTTTGAATCAGTTGTTTTTCCCTTTTGTCATTTTAAGGTGTGTTTAAATTTAGTTTTCATACAAAACTAATATGGATTCAATCCATTCAATGGGGATTTCTAGGGTGTGTGGCACCTTGACTTTAAATTAATGCCTAATGGAGTTTCTAATCTTTCATTTTTAAATGATATGTTAAAATACTATTCATAAGCTTCAAAAATTAATAGATAGATAATTTCTACTTGGTGATTTCGTTTACTAACTTTATGATTTGTAGATTTCCCCCCAGGTCCTTAGAGAAAAGTAACAAGATCGGCTCTAGATTATTGATACAAATGGTGACGCCTGGCTAGGTCAGGTCAGTCAGTAACGAGGTAGGTTAATCTAACAAAGAATTCAATTTCATTCAGTTTTGTCCGTTAATTTGTTTTTGATTCGGTTAATTAGTTTTCAGCTCACCCCTACTTTTAGGAAGGTTGTTCGTGTAAGGATTAAAGACGAGATCGAAGTGATCGAAGGGGATGTTTTGAAAATCCAGATTGACCGTCTGGCGGTGAGTGGAGCAGCGTCTAAAACAGGGAAATTGACTTTGAATACGACGGAAATGGAGACAGTGTACGATCTTGGGACTAGGATGATTGAAGCTTTGGGGAAGGACAAAATTCAGAGTGGTGATTTGATTGCAATTGATAAGGCTTCAGGGAAGATAATGAAACTTGGGAGGTCGTTTTCGAGGTCTAGAGATTATATGATGGAATGGGGCTGCAAACGAAGTTCGCGCAATGTCTTGATGTTGAGCTGCAGAAGAGGTAAGAGGTGGTCCATTGCGTTACCCTTCATGAAATTGAGGTTATTAATAGCAGGTATGTGTTTTGCACTCTGCTGGATATTTATTTTAACTGCAACTTGGTTACATTACATTGCAAGCAACATAGTTTTTTTTATAAGAAAGTCAAATGTATTTGCATTGAGCCAAAATGTGATTTTTAGTTACTGGCTATACCAATTGAAATGTATTGTACATTTGGGGGGGGGGGGGGGGGATATTCCATGGTCCTCCCAACCGCCGAGGTGATACCACCTCGCAGACCGCCACCCTGCAAGCCTGAGTCTGGGGGTAAATCCGCTACCGTAGGGGCATTGGGAGCGAGCCATAGGACTCGAACCCGCCACCTCCGGGTTAGAATGCGGGCAGGTGGCCATTGGGTTGACACCAAATGGTTAATGTATTGTACATTTGTACTAACACTCTTTGTGGAATGTCTATGTGTATACTGTATACACATTGTTCGTGTAGCTGAGTTCTTTGTTTCATAGGCTGATGGAGTAGAGGTGTTAAAAAACCATTGAAACCACTCAAACCGAGCTAAATCGGCCAGTTTAGGAGTGAACCAACTTAATTTATGGTTAAAAAACTGGTCTTCACGATCCGGCTTACGGTTTGGAACCGCCCCTTAAGTGAACTAGCTGAATAGTATTAAAAAGATGTATATTTTTTAATCTGTATAATTTTAATGAAAATAACACAATTTTTCACGTACATAAATCAAATAATTACAAGGCGTATAAGTATTTTTTTTTTCTATAATGCACATATTTTAATTACAACTATAACCGATTTCATCCTACTCATATTTTTAACACAAGCTTTTTCATGAACGCTTTAGTACTCGAAAGGTAAATGGTTTGATGTTTTCTAAACCTATCATATAACGAAACTTTGGAAAGTCTAATGGCACAATTTTGTGCTAAAAAGGGCCAAAACGAAACATTTTGGCTGGTTCGGCTGACCCAATCTAGCCAGCCGGTTCGGTTTAGCTTCTCCCAAAACCATGCTCATGAACCGTTTTATTATCGGTGTATGGTTTCCATTATTCAAGGAAGAGAACTTGATAATACCAACATTTGACTTCGGTTTTCGTGTTTCCAAATCCAGCCTTCAAATCGTGTAAGCATGGACGCGTATTTCGAAACGGTCTTTGAATCTCAGAGAGAGAAACAAAGCCAGGAGTTCTTGTCTAGCTGTTTCTCGGACTTTTTGGCCGTCCATGGCGGCGGCAGGTCTGGGTAATGCTCTCTCTCTATCTCTTTTTGGAATATGATTAATCAAAATTTGGTAAATGGTTGTTTCGATCTCTGTAATAATTGAATGAGAACGATTGTGGTTGGTTTTAGTTTAGGATGAGGAATAAATGTCTTTTTGAAGTACTATGGCATTATCATATTACCTTAACATGTATTTGCAGCAAATGAGCCGTTTGAGAAGGTGGTCAGTTATGGGTTGCTGCCATTTATGATACTTTATTTGATCAGCGATTACAAGATTGGTCGAGGTCTTGCTTCAGCGGTTTCATTCTCCCTCTTGCTTGAGGGAGAATCTTTTTCTGGCAAGTTTTCAAACATGTTTGCAGTTTTAATGCTTTCTACATTTTCTAAAAGTAGTTATTTATATTTATATTTAGGCATCAAGGAGCATCAACATATTTATTGCTTAATCTGTTTCGGCTCTTTGGTTCGGTGGTATAATTCTCTATACAAGCGTTAGCAAAGGTATGTTGTATAACTACAAAAAAATATTCACCTTCATTTTTATATGTAGCCATTTTGACCTGTTTATGGGTAACATATATGTAGTGTAAACCTGTCAATTGGTCTCTTTGTTTTTAACTTTGCTGGATATGTGACAAACACAAATGAAGTAAGGACAAATTGTCTCTAGAATTCAAAGATAAAATAGGACCTGAAAAAACAAGCTTGAATTGAACGGGTCAATAATTATTTTCTTTTTGTAGTTACAAATTGAAATATATACATAAAGGACACATGGTATTTTCAAGAATTTTTGTTATCTGCTATTATTTTGGTTTGTCCATTGTCACTTGGGCCCTAACCCATATCCCACATGCTTTTAGGACCCTCAGATTTTATTGCAATATTAAGATGCAAAAAAGTAAATAAATAAAAGATTATGAGTTAAACGGGTCGTACTTATGTCAAGCTGTGAAAGGTAGTGTCGTGTTTCAATTCAAATGTCTACCATAATTTTTGGTTTTTTTGTTGGAATTGGACTTAACATAATAAGTAATTATATCAGGCCATGATGAGTTAGTTGTTTAAAAAGAAATGGTATGGTTCAAAAAAAATTAAAAAAGGCTTATTTTAGTTTCATGCTTCTGTTTTACAATGCAGAGCATTAAGAATTATCAGGATCGTCGAAAGGATAATCAATACAAGAATTACGTTGTTTTGTTACTTCTTGACCAGTACTGTTCGTTGTTGCGGGTATTGTTCTTATTATATACTTTGTGTTTTTTTTTTAGTTTATACAATTTGGTACTATCAAAATTGCATGTTAAACCAGTCTATATAAGCTTGATTTTGATTGATTAACATTACAAACAGACTTAATAAACTTCTGCACTTGGTTAGTGATTTGGCTGTGATAATTACACTTTTTTTGTTTTTTTCTTAAAATTATTCTCAGACTGTTGAGTCACAAATGTTCACTTTTTTGCAACGTTTACACGACATATGTTGACATGAACGATCATTTGATTGGTACCTGAATCGTTACGTCGTTAAACTTGAAAGAGTTCATTTTCGGTTAATTTATTGGGTTGTTTGACAAGCGCAACACGGCGCGGGATAAAACCTAGTTATATATTAATTTGAATTGGTGATGAATAGTGATGTAAATTTTTTAAGGTTTTTTTTATTTTTTTAATAATGTGTTATTCATCACTTAGTTTGATTTTTAATAACTTTCTTATCTTAACGTTTTCTTTTAAATCCAACTTCGTAGCTATGTTTATTTTTTTATTATATATATATTTATTTGAATTGGTGATGAATAGTGATGTAAATTTTTTAAGTATTTTTTTTATTTTTTTAATAATATGTTATTCATAATTTAGTTTGATTTTTAATAACTTTCTTATGTTAACGTTTTCTTTTAAATCCAATTCCGCAGCTATGTTTATTTTTTATTCAAAACAACGTATTTCTTTCGTATTGTAAACTATATGAGTGCCCGTAACAATATTCAAAAAACGTATTTTTTTTATTGAAACTATATGAGTTACGATACGTGACGAATCTAACCGCTTTCGATTGAATCGCACCGATATCGGTAGTATCAGAACCGGTGTTTGTTTTTGTGCTTTTTGATTGATGTAAAACATGATGTTTCGGTATTCTTTTGAGTATATCACGACTTTATTTTTTTAGTTTTCTCTTTCAGTTACTAAAGCGAGTGCCGGTATCAGAATGAACGAACTGATACCAACTGACTTCCCGCCGCACAGCGCAGGGGAAAACCCACTAGTTATTATTATTATTATTATTATCAAATATCAATATTTATTAATATAGAAAAAAAAAACTTAAAATAAACTATTGAAAAGAAACATGCATTAAAATAAATTCTACCACCTTCCCTAAAAAAAAAGAATGACACGTCATTACGTTTGGCTACTTTTCACCGGTCTACTAAATTACAAATTACGACCGGTCTACAAAATTACAAATTACGAATCCTTAATCTTTGAAAAAACCGAAGTATAATACATTTGCAAATTACAAATCCTTAATGTAAGAAAAATTCAAACATCACGTGAAACTTTCTTTTGGATTAGGTCATAATCAATACACTAAGATTAATATGACTTAAAATATTATTATAAAACTAAGATATAATTAGATTAGAAGTTGATTAAATCTGTAATTTCATGAATATCTAACTGAAAATGAAGGTAAAAGAAAATACCTTGTTTTGACAAAGCACAACTAGGGTGAGTATCAAATAGAAAGTTTATTGTGGCTAGGAAGGATGGGAAGCAATAGGATTAGGACATGTGACAAAATTTAAAATAAAGAGGAAGGGTATTTTAGTCAATCTTATCATTTTCTTCTTCCTCCTTCTTCCGAGTAACATCAAAACCCACCATTTTCAAAACACACCATCTTCAACCATTTCTTCACTTTCCATCTCAATAATCACTACATTATAGTGCGATTTTCATCACCAATCAATGATTCAAACACACGATCAACGTGTTCTTCAGCTTTTTTGAAGAAAACCCAGTTTAATTTCATACAAAATCTCGTTTTTTCCGGTGATTTTGAAGATAATCACTTGATCCGTTCGATTCGATCGCTGATAAGTGTTTCAATCATTCAAATTTCGTCAATCGTTGAAAAAATCAGCTTCGATCCATGTAAGAAATTCTTTAATTTCATTTTTACGATCTGGGTTTTTGATTTAGTCATTGCGTTTTACGATCTTGGCAGGGGTCCTGGGGCAGGGCCCCTGGTAGCAGGGTCCAAGGGGCAGAGCCCCTGCCTGGGGTCGAGAACATTTAATTTTCCAGAAATTAGCTCATTTCGAAGACAGTAATTCGTAGACAATTCAGATAATTTTCCAGAAATTGGTCCATTGCGTTTTAGAAATTAGAGAGTTTTATGTGTTTTCTGGCCAATGTGTTTTAGAAAAAAACACATTTTTTAACTATTTTTAGTCATTGCGTTTTAGGTAAAACACATTTTTTAAGTGTTTTTACTCATTGCGTTTTAGGTAAAACACATTTGTAGAGGTTTTCAGTCCATTGCGTTTTAGAGAGAACACTTTCTTTTGTTTTTTAGGCCATTGCGTTTTAGAAATGAGACATTTTTAAGTGTTTTCTGGCAATTGCGTTTTATAAATAAGACATTTCATTGTGTTTTTGGTGCATTGCGTTTTAGGTAAAACACATTTTTATGTGTTTTCAGTCCGTTGCGTTTTAGAAAACAGACATTTTAAGTGTTTTCTGGCCATTGCGTTTTAGAAATAAGGCATTTCTTTGTGTTTTTGGTGCATTGCGTTTTAGGTAAAACACATTTTTATGTGTTTTCAGTCCATTGCGTTTTAGAAAGTACACTTTCTTTTGTGTTTTAGGTTATTGCGTTTTAGAAATAAGACATTTCTTTGTGTTTTCTGGCCATTGCGTTTTACAAATAAGACATATCTTTGTGTTTTTTGTGCATTGTGTTTTAGAAAAATGTCATTTTTTAGGTTTTTTTTTTCATTGCATTTTACGCAACTTGGTTTTTCCATTGCGTTTTACGCAACTGGGTTTTAGAAAAAAATTTCGAAAATATAGCAATAGTATACTCGTTTTAAAGATAAAAAACGCTTGTTTTTTTGGGTGCAATTTTTATAAAAAAATAATGTCGTATGAAAGAGTTATTAACGTTTAAAAATTGGGGGGGAATTGGAGGAGAGAGAAACTATTGCCTTGGATTGACTAGAAAGCCCCTAAACAAACTCACGCGCCTCTTTTCTTCCCTTCAATTTCCCTCATTTAATCTTAGCACTTGATTAACTAAATGGATGGTCAAGATTACTTCCTAGCCTTCTTAGTCAAATAAACTTTCTATTATATCCTAACCCAGCATAACTAATCTATCGCCATCATATAAAGCGTGCAAAGTTCTATAAAGTCTTTTAAATCTAGAAAAGATATCAATATACAATAGATCACGAAATATAACACAATGGATTACAAAATATAATACAATGCTGAGAAATATTACCCAATATCGAGAAAAACAGACACAATGAATAGTAAAAAAATACACAATGACGCAAATAAAAAAAACACAATGCTAAATATACAAAATATACAATGTTGAATCTAAAACGGTACGAATATACAATAGATCACAAAATATAACACAATAAATCATAAAATATAACACAATGTCGAGAAAAACAGACACAATGAGTCGAAAAAAAACACAATGACGCAAATAAAAAGAGACACATTGCTAAATAAAAAAGACAAAATAATCTAAACAAAAATTCTAAAATCTTCAAGCTAAACATCCAAAAGCGAAAACCTAAAATCTCATTTTGTATAGTTCGATAAGACGGTTCCGATGTCGTTTGAATGAGTTCTATCAGAATCTGTTTGATACCCATCCAACGACTTCCTATTTTTAGGAGACCATGTACTTGAACCTTACCCTCTGTAATGACTTCTTGCTAATCAACAAAAAAATAAAAAAGATTACGTGTTTTACAAGAAAACAGAAAATATGTGTTTTCCTTGATTAAATGACTAATTTTATAAAACAGAAAAAATAACACCATTGGATCAGGAAGTGTGTTGTTTTCTTGTTTAGCAGGTAAGAGTAAAGTTCTAATTGTAGTTTTTTGAAGACGGTCGCTTATTGTTCAAATAACAATTCAATTCTTATTAATTTATTTTTGTACTTTGACATTTCTAGTTCTTTTATTGCACTAATCCCGAAGGTATGCGATCCGATAACTCCTATTTCAGGCCATTATCATTGATTATGGCGGTGGGTAATAGGGCTGTTCAAATTGCTTGGCGCTCGACGCTCGTTCGATGTTCACTCGTAAAATGCTCGAAATTTGCTCGTTCGATTCAGCTCGATTAAAAAAATGCTCGGTTCGGATCGGTTCGGTTTGTAAACGAACCGAGCACGAGCAAAGGTCCGCTCAGTTCGGTTCGGCTCGGTTGGCTCGATTTATTTTTTAATATATATATATATATACACACACATATATTTGTCTTTGTGTGTGTACCATTTTTAATGAAATGACTAGAGACCAACATTAACAATGTTTGGTTCAAGATCCAAATAGAGCTCATTTAAGTAATTAGAATTGAAATTTAATACCAATAGTCCAATACTTAAATGTCCATTTGAGTAATTGAGTTCAAATTTCAAATACTAAAATGTGAAGCGTCGATCAATACTCAAGTCTCAACCCGCCATTTGATTCAGAAGTGTAAGACCCTAATCAAAACACCCCATTGGCCATAGTTATTTGATTTCTCAATCGGCACTCGCCAAGACGCCAACTCGTCAGGGTTTTGCTTCAATCGATTCATTCAATTTCAAACTTCCGATAGAACAAAGGGTATGTTTCAATCGGTCGGCGATTTATCTTCCCGCTTAGTTAGTATCGATAGAACTAGTTGAGTGTTTTTGTATTCCTTGTTATTTGTTAAATTTTTACTTGTGTTCTATTGGACGAAACATCAAGGACGAAAACGACACTTTCCTTGTTTATTCTGCGACGCTCGATAGTCGCTCGACGTTCGTTCGAAAAATGCTCGGATCGAAAGACGCTCGCTCGACTTTGGTTCGGTTGAAAAAACGCTCGGTTCGGCTCGTGAACAGCCCTAGTGGGTAAGTTAATTTCTAAAGTCCACGTGAATAGGTTCAAACCTCTACTAGATAAAATCATTTTCCCGAACCCAACGATAAAGTAAAAAATATCTAAACGAGCCTCTAATCATTAACGAGGTGATATTATGGGCAGACCAAAAAATATAATAATGTTTTTCGGGAGGATTTGGGTCGGATCAGGTTGGTTCATATAAAAAAGGATAAGAAAAACTAGATTTCATTGAATCAGTAAAAGTACGTCAAACGTCGTTAGAAATGCATAATGAAAATATGATATATCTAAATGTGTTATCTATGGGTTTTCATTTTTTAGTCTAGTCATAACAATGTTTAGTATCTTGTTGAATTTTTTGACTTGTCATTTGATTATTGTTGTGTGCATTCCTTAAAATAACCTTTCTAAGGGGTTCGTTCTGTTCACCCATTAATTCTAAAAGGTCTAGTTATTTTATAATCTTTTGATTCATCTAAAA
Organism: Helianthus tuberosus; assembly: GCA_030545235.1. NCBI lineage: Eukaryota > Viridiplantae > Streptophyta > Magnoliopsida > Asterales > Asteraceae > Helianthus > Helianthus tuberosus. Next base: position 32,473,159 of record CM060450.1, on the reverse strand, counting down.
CGATAATCCTTAATTTAATGGATTTTTTTTGCAAGACTAGCAGAAGCACCTATAATCTAAGTTGGTCTTAATATGTTTGCTTTTCACTTTGTTTCTCAAAAGAGGCTTGTATTGATTGATTTTCGTTAAACAAATTGTCACACTTTTAAAATATTTGTTGCAATCATGTTTACCAAGTCTATCTTGTTTTTTTAACCATTATATCTCTTTGTTTACATGATCCTCTAAGTAACTATTTCCTAATATCCTCTCATTAATTATTAGTGTTAAATAATAAAAGTAGTTTCCAATCAACATGATTTAAAGAAAGACTATTCATGTCAACATATTCGAGAGTTTTAGAAGATTATTCTCCAACTTTAGTTATGATGAATCATTTATTATTTGACTCATAATTCATGTCTCAAATAAAATTACATCATTAAAATATTACTAATTTACTATGATTCTCATTCAAGTTAATAATATATGACATTATCAAACAAGAGTAAATTGCAGTTTTCGTCTCTCAGGTTTGCCCTAGTTAACACTTTGGTGCTGTTTGTTTTTTCTGCAGGAAAAAGGTCTGCAGTCTGCGGACCACATCTGCAGGCATCTGCAGGAGAAGAGGTGGACCAAAGGTCTGCAGTCTGCAAGGAGAAGAGTGTTTGTTTTACACATAACCCTTCTCTTCTCTTATCTTCTCTTCTCACACACAGAAACACACACAACATCTCATCTCTCTCTCTGCCTTTCATCTACCACCACCACCACAACCACCGCAACCACCTCATCTACCACCACCACCACAACCGTCGCAACCACCACCACCGAACACCCGCCCCCGTCGCAACCACCACCACCACCACCACCACCACAACCACCACAACCACCCAACCCCGTCGCAACCACCACCACCACCGAACACCCACTGCCACCACCGTCACCGGAAGGATCGAGGGAGAGAGATCGAGGGAGGAGAGAGAGATCAAGGGAGGAGATGAACGGGAAGGAGGGTTTCGATTTGGGGGTTTTATTTGCGGTTTTCGAAATCGAATCTTCAGGTTAGGGTTTATGTGTTTATTATATTTAATGATTTGGGGATTTTTTCGTTTGTTAAGAGATTTGGGGATTTTTTTTTTTTGGTTCAGATGAGGGTGTGGTGTCGGAGTGGAGGTGGTGGCAGAGTGGAGGTGGCGGCATGTGAGGGTGGGAGGTGGTGGCAGAGGATGTGGTGGTGTCTGCTGGAGTGGAGGGAGAAGATGGAGGAGAGGTTGTGCAGACCTTAGAAGACATGGGTTCATGTCTGTTTGAAGCAGAGGTCTCGCAGACCTTTTTTAATGAAAGGTCTGCGAAAAAACAAACAAGCTGCAGACCCTTATGTCTGCGCGTGGTCTGCGTGGCACAGACATAAGAGGTTCTGAAGTGCTTCTAGCAAAAAAACAAACACCACCTTTGAGTCCACGTCTAACACCTTACGTTCCTAACATTTCATGTCTTAATAGATACCGTCCCTCTGACTTATATCCGTCCGTAGAGTCATTAGTCCCCATGTGATTTACTCCCTCTTTCCCATTAAAAGTGTCATATTTTGAATTTTCAAAGTCTTTATTTATAAACTGTGACTTTAATTATATATTTTTTGTGTTATACCGATAAAAACACTTGTAAATCACACTCAAATCATATAACTTTCATCAAGTATTATCTAACACAAACAAAATTATTTAAGGTCAAAGTTTATAAATAAAGACTTTGAAAATTCAAAATATGACACTTTTAATGGGACAGAGGGAGTATTATTTATTTGGATGGATGAAAGATACGATAGGCTTTAGCTTAAAGGCTAGTCTAAACTAGTGGTCAAGTAAGAGGTATGTAAGCAATCATATATATTACACGATGTGGAGAAAAACACACACAATAAGTTGTAAAAAATACACAATAACGCAAATAAAAAAGACACAATGCTAAATATACAAAATATACAATGTTGAATCTAGAAACGGTACAAATATATAATAGATCACAAAATATAATACAATGAATCATAAAATATAGCACAATGCCGAGAAATAATACACAATGTCAAGAAAAACAGACACAATGAGTCACTAAGAAAAGCACAATGACGCAAATAAAAGAAGACAAAATGCTAAATAAAAAAGACAAAATGCTCTAAACAAAAATTCTAAAATCTTCAAGCTAAAGATCCAAAAGCGAAAACCTAAAATCTCGTATCGTAAAGTTCGATAAGACGGTTCCAATGCCGTTTGAATGAGTTCTAACAGAGTCTGTTTCATACCCATCCAACGACTTTCTATTTTTAGGAGACAATGTACTTGAACCTTACCCTCTCTAACGACTACTTGCTAATCAAGGCAAAATAAGAAAGATTACGTGTTTTACAAGAAAACAAAAAATATGTGTTTTCCTTTTGATTAAATGAATAATTTTATAAAACAGAAAAAATAACACCATTGGATCCGGAAGTGTGTTATTTTCTTGTTTGGCAAGTAAGAGTGTTGAAAGGTCTAATTGTAGTTTTTTGAACACAAGTTTAGGTCGCTTGTTGTTCAAATAACAATTCAATTCTTATTATTTATTAATCTATTTTTGTACTTTGACATTTCCCTTTGTATTTGCTTTCTCCAAATTATTTTTCTACGATACTCACTTATGAACTCAGAATGTTTTTATAGATGATGAATCAGTTTTTCCATCATGGTTCAAGTCATAAAACGTACAATAGCTAGTTCTTTTATTGCCCTAATCCCGTAGGTAATTTCTAAACTCCACGGGAATAGGTTCAAACCTCTACTAGATAAAATCATTTTCCCGAACCAAACGATAAAGTAAAAAATATGAGTAAACTGCCATTTTGGTCCCTGTGGTTTGGACACTTTTGCCATTTTAATCTAAATCTCAAACTTTTTAAATCTGGGTCCCTGTGGTTTCACTTTTATTGCCATTTTAGTCTAAAATCCAAAAACCTCCTATTTTGACTGTTGAAAACTGATTGTTTTGTCTTTTTGTTCAGGGGCATTTTGGTCATTTGATTTTAATATAACATATTAACTAAATTAAACAAAAGGAGACCATCATCTACCATGGCAGAACATTATCTTCTTCAAATTTCAAACCCAAACCCTCCCAAACCACAAACCCTACCTTTCACAAACGTGATCTATCCCGCCACCACCACCACCGGCCACCCAACCACCGTGTCATCATCTTCATCACCGGCGTCATCATCATCACCGGCGTCATCATCTTCATCATGTGGCTCGTTCTCCGTCCCCAAATCCCCCAATTTCGCGTCGAAACCCTAACCCTAACTAAATTCAACGTTTCTTCACAAATTCCCCAAATCAAACAAGGATGGCTCACCTGTCTCGTTCCCACACGCACACCCCCACGTTTCTTCACAAATTCCGATTCAGACTATTCCAGTGGCAGCAGGCACCTCTTTCACCTCTTATATTCTAGGTCAGCTTATAACCATTATTCACTGTCTTGAACTCTATACGATTTCTGAATCATAGTGTGTTTTTGTGTGTGTTTATCATGGATTTTGGTTAGATATTAACGTGTATTAACTGTTTTGTATATTCATGAGATTTGAGAGTTGTATGGTTGGTAATTGATTTTTGGGATCTTGATATATGTGAGTTTTCTTACAAGTCTGATGCTTATGATAGTGAAAGGATTTTTGTAATCAAATCTAGTTATATACTCGTTGATTAGTGAATCAAAGAATGAACTGGTAATACATGTTGTTAACTTTAAAAAAATGGGTAAATGAAGCTGAACATATAAATCTGAGGTGTGTTTTACAGAATTTATCTTACATCCCTTGCTGTTTTGATTTGAAAGATGAAAGTGGTTACAAGTCCGATATAGGTCTCCTTTTGTTTAATTTAGTTAATATGTTATAATAAAATTAAAATAACCAAAATGCCCCTGAACAAAAGGACAAAACAATCAGCTTTCAATAGTCAAAATAGAGGGTTTTTGGATTTTGGAGGCAATAAAAGTGAAACCACAGGGACCCATATTTAAAAAGTTTGAGATTTGGACTAAAATGACAAAAGTGCCCAAACCACAGGGACCAAACTGGCAGTTTACTCAAAAAATATTATAGAAGGGCCTCCAATTATTAATGAGGTGATATTATGGGCAAAACATGCCAAAAATATATAATAATGTTTTTCGGTACGATTTGGGTCGGATCAGGTTGGTTCATATAAAAAAAAGGATAAGAAAAACTAGATTTCATAGAATCAGTAAAAGTACGTCAAACGTCATTACAAATGCATAATGAAAAGATGATATATCCAAACGTGTTATCTAGGAGTTTTCATTTTTTTTAATCTAGTCATAACAATGTTTAGTATTTTGTTGAATTTTTTGACTTGTCATTTGATTATTCTTGTGTGCATTCCTTAAAATAACCTTTCTAAAGGGTTCGTTTTGTTCACCCATTAATTCTAAAAGTTCTAATTATTTAATTATCTTTTAATTTATTTATGGCCACAAAACGATAATGCTTAATTTAATGGATTTTTTTTGCAAGACAAATAGAAGCACCTAATCTAAGTTGGTGTTAATACGTTTGCTTTTCACTTTGTTTCTCAAAGGAGGCTTGTATTGATTGATTTTCGTTAAGCAAATTGTCACACTTTTTAAAATATTTGTTGCAAGCTATCAACCTCACCCTGATCATGTTTACCAAGTCTATCTTGTTTTTTTAACCATTATACTCTTCGGAAGCAAAAGCATCTTGTGATATCCAAAGTACCCCTTAAACAAATAGAAACATAAGCAATATACATGGTCCTTTTGTTATTCTATACTCTAACCGTATCATATAAGCATCATACCAACTTTACCAAAACATCTTAATTCATTACCAACCTTGCTTTATAAGAATACTATACCTCTTTGTTGACATGATCCTCTAAGTAAGTATGTCCTAATATCCTCTCGTCTTGCAAAGGAATTTAACATGAAGGATCTTGGCCCTCTTAGTCATTTTTTTGGGTATTCATGTTACTCACAATAGTACACATATGTTTCTTTCTCAACAGGTCTACACTAAAGACATCATTAAGCGGGCTGGTATGTCTTCTTGTAAACCAGTTGTACTCCTAGTAGATGCAAAAGCAAAGCTCAGTGCCATGACAAGTCCCGAGTTTGATGATCCTACTTTATATCGCGGTCTGGCAGGTGCTTTACAGTACTTTACTTTTACTCGTCCTGACATTAGTTATGTTGTTCAGCAGGTATGCATGCATATGCATTCCCCGCAGATTGATCACTGGAACGCTTTAAAGCGTATACTCCGTTATATTTAGGGGACATTCTCACGGCCTCAATCTAAGCTCGTCTAAAGACATCACACTTCGAGCTTATACTGACGCGATTGGGTTGGCTGCTCTGACATACGCAAGTCCACTTCTAGTTATTACGTTTATTATGATCCCAACTTGCTATCTTGGTCAGCCAAATGCCAAACTATTATATCATGTTCTAGTGCTAAAGCAGAATACCGCGGTGTCGTAAACATGGTCGCTGAACATTACTAGATTCACAATCTTTTATTTGAATTACATAAACCGGTTAAAACAGCTAGCTCGGTGTATTGTGACAATATCAGTGCCATATACTTATCTGGCAATCCGGTTCAGCATCAAGGAACCAAACAGATCGAGCTGGATATTCACTTTGTCCGCGAACTTGTTAAATGGGGTCCTAGCTCGTTATCATATTGCAGATATTTTCACTAAAGGTCTACCTAAAGTGCTTTTCGATGATTCTAGATCCAGTCTCATAATTCGGCCTCCTCATGCTTTGACTGCGGAGGTATAATAGATAATATATTTCTATAAAATAGGAATAAATATATTTTATTGTTTTTTATGTATATCTCTCCACAATTTTAGGAGATCTCTATTGTATTTATACGGATGAAAAGTGATGAATGAAACCAGTCAAGTTTTATACTCTATTAAAAATAAACCAACCCTCAACTGTGATCAACAATAAAAACTAGTCTTAACCCCCGCGTTGCGGGGTGGAGGCCGCAAAACCGTGGTAGAAGCGTTACAGGGCCGGGGATTAAAACTGTGCTAAGTGGCAACCGAAAGACAACCAAAACTGGAAAACGACGTAAAATTTGTTAAAGGGGGGGGGGGGGTTATTGGTGGGGTATAGTTTCTTTTTTAGGGGGGGTGGGGGGTTGTGTTTAGGTTTTTGGGTTGTGGTGGGTGTTTAGGTTTTTGGGTTGTGGTGGGGTGGGGTGGGTTGGGTGTTTAGGTTTTTGGGTGGTGGTGGAGTGAGTTTATTTTGGCTGTGTTCATATCGGTTCTCACGATAAAGGTGGTTCTCACATGAACCATACCCTATATATAAACCAAAAGAAAAATACACAAAAGACAAAAAAAGGTACTATTTTATATCTCAATATATAGAGAATAAGTTTATTATATAAAAAAGGATTACATAAGGCTTAGAAAAAGCAACAAAATAGATATGGATTACAAAAGGCTTAGAAAAAGCAACAAATCCCACAAATAGCAAAGCTATGGTAGGGTCTCAGGAGGGTATGATATAGATAGTCTTACCTCTACCCCATAGGAATAGAGAGACTGCTTCCAGTGAGACGCTCGGCTCGATAGCAGTTTTGCATCAAGCCTTAGACATAAGGCACATAACATTCAACAATCGAGACAAAGGTCGAATAGTGCATGTACATTTTTGTCTTTCGGCTATCAATGCTGGCACATGATGCATGATTAACCTCCCGCCGCTTTTAACGTTATTTTCACGATATTAGTAAAATAACATTAAATTTAGTGCAATTTCACCCCCCCCCCCTCAAAGGCCCACACATATATACATTATATGTGGACATCGCAAGCGGGGCGAGAAAAAGCAACAAAATAGATATAATAGTTGAGGGGCTAGAGGTACACAAGTGCCAAATGCATGGTGAACCATAATAATACCAATAACCAACAACTGGATGTGCATTTTCCTTTGGGAACAACTATCATATAGGCTTGCGCTATATCTTTTATTCTTAATTTTTTTAATCTATATATCTATATAAAGCAAATCTAACGTACAAGATGGTAATTTTGCCACGCGTATTAATTCTAAAACAGCATGTACAAGGTGCTTAAAGCCATTTGAGAGGGGGTAGAATTGCAAGTTCTCCAAAGTTTTAAGACGCTACAGGGTTAACCTTGGAATTTCACATAGAATTCTAAAGAACCCTAATATAATAGCATGTAAATGAATCATTTGTCGTCAAGCAACTGGTGGCGATTCTTGACCAGGAATGTGAAGAGACAGAGAGACATAAGAAGAAATCGAAAGAGAGAGGAGGATGGAGATCAGGAATTAAGAGAGGGGGCCTATCGGTGATGAAGACGGCCTTCACGCGGCGACGATGATGGTTTGATGAACACCTTTTACTACCATCGCCTAAATAAATCTTTAAAGGTTCTACTTATTTTGATATCCGTTGATTGAAGGTAATTATTTTCACCCACTTTACATCTTCATCTAGAGTAAACAGGACACTTTCATCACAGACCTATTGACCTGGCAGGAAAATCCCCCCGCTGATTCGTCGGCGACCAGCGCTGCTGCTTGCTCTACTGCTCGGTCTCACAAGGTATGCACAAAATTAGGGCAAAAGTGTTTCAGTTCTTGATTTTTAGGTTTTGGTCATATCAGTTTCTGATCCCCTTTCAGATTAAATCATGCACCAGGACTAATATGGTTCTGCTTTGGTTTAAAAAATCTTGAAGATGTGGGTCAATTTGGTTTGTATTTTATTCTATTTATATATTATTAATTTAAAACATTGTAGTGCATTATGTGGTTGTACATCCTGCATTAGTGTTTTATTGTGCATTATTTTGTTGTACGTGGTGCTTTTTCTCACAACGTTGGTATTGCAACTTCTAACTTGTACATTTGAGGATTGTACCTGTTTCAAGGATTCTTTTCTTTCATTGGGCTAGGTGGACGGTGGGTGAACACGTGTGACTCCCCAGATTATTTCTTTGCCTCAAAACCAAAGTAATCTCACAAAAGCAGCCCAAGATGCAATTCCCCACCACACTGCTTTTCATAAGAAGAAAGAAGAGGTTACGGTGTAGAAGAGAGAGAGACAGAGGCGGTGGCGGAGACACTCCGACCTTCCTCAAGTTGCTAGGGTTTCGCCACAGTGTTAAAATCCCCGCTGTTAGAACAGTTGGTGGTTCGCGGTGGTTCACGACGGAGCTTAGGGTACCGGCAATCATCTCACTTCTCCAGTCAAGACATGTGAATCTTATGTATTGAATCGGGATTTCAAATGTGAATGCTTGCTTCATAACCATCGTTATGCTTAAGATTGTTGTTTCATATTATCACTTACAATGTTCGCCCAATTTTTCGCGGTTTTGTATTCTAGGATTTTTATTTCATCAATGGAAGTTCAAACCCAGACGATGATTCGACCGTAAACAAAACCAAAGACGACCAGGTATCGTTAGTAGGTAGATCTACAACTCCTATTGTTGTAATGTCATGTATTTAATCATTCTTTTATTTTTATTTATGATTAGTGTATTCGATTTGTATTCAAGTCCCAGTTATAAACGGCAGCGGCTATATAGCAGGAATTGCACTAGATTCAGGTATTTATGCATATTTCATAGTTTTGGTGGTAATTTGTGCCAGCAGTGGTGGCTGCCGCAGGCTGAGCAAACTGACAGCCATGGAACAGTAGTGGCTACAGCAGTTCGATAAAAAGAACTGACGAAGATATACGGTATGTTGTCTTTTGTTACTTCATATTACCTTTAACGATTAACCGTGATGATGCTGTTGTGGATGTATATTCATTTATGTATGCATGCTCTTTGGTGGATTTATGTAAAGACACATTATGTGAGAAGCCTAAAGAGATGTTGATGAATGAAAGCAATGTTCAGGTATATGAACATATAAAAATTCTTTCTTTCGGCCAGTTAAAAATTGTAGGCGTTTAATTGTTTTTAGGCTTTCATTTGTTGCTCAGATGCTTTATAACCTGCAAGTTTGCAACTTTAGATCTTCTCATATATAGTTGAGAAATGGACCCATTTCAGTTATTAGTCCTTCGAGTTGGGTTGTAAAAAATATTTGGTACTTATACAACAATTGATTGTAAGGCAAACGGGTCATCACATGGACATTACGCTAACAAAGCGTTTGGATGTTTGGTTCTTCTACAGCCTGTAAAGAGCCCTGTGACTATTAATTGTGACAATTTCATGATGTTGCTGAACCTTTTGGGACAGTAACTGTTTAATTGGCTTCAATAGAGTATAGAATGATTGTATTTTTTTTATCGTCAGTCATAATTATTAAAAATCTTCTTAAACAACTCATAATAACATTTTTGTCAGGTTGTTAAAAATATCTTTAATAATTGGTTGTATATATTGGAGAATATAACCTCATCTGCAAATGGCTCGGTTAGCGTTCATTCATTAGACACTAATAAAATCATGAATACTTTTTATTTACTTTGTTTTGGTTGCGGTGTAGGTAATTTGATATGGGTTCTTGCTATGGAAAGGAAAGGAATAGAACAGTTTAACGCCTGTCCTGAAGTCCCTTTTGAAGTTTATGGAAGTGAGATAGGCTTATTTAAAAGCTACGGGCCACTTAGCTTCCTCAAGGTTCGTGGTGCAGGTCATATGGTTCCTATGGATTATTAGAAGTATAAGCTAGATATAATATGTAGTGTAATATGTTTATTATGTAACGCTAATGTAATTATTATTAGATATCATAGGTTGCGACGGTTATTCATTAAATCGTCGAGTATATATGTATTTCCTATGTCAACATTATGATTACCAATTCTATTCAAGAACATCGTTATCTCTTCTATTTCCAAACCCTAATCTGAATCTCAATAAAGTGGTATCAGAGCCACAACGATCCACGCTTATAGATCTTCAAACCCATTCGAAAAATCACCAACTTCGCTCAATTCGAAAATCCAACAAGCATCATTGATGACAACAAACGGAGGAATTCAAACCCAAATCCCAAAATTACTGGGACAAAATTATTATCACTGGCACATACAAATGAAAGTATTGTTAGAGTCACAAGATCTGTGGACAAACGTAGAAGAAGGATATAATGAACTCGCTGCCGGAGCATCTGAAAACGATCAGAATACCGATAAAGAAAAAGTTAAAAGGGATAAGAAGGCACTGCATATCATATTTCAGGCGGTCAACGAAACCGTTTTTGAACGAATTGCAACAAGCAAGACATCTAAGGAAGCATGGGATATTCTACATAAAGCATACAGAGGGGAACACAGAGTGAAATCAGTAAAACTTCAAACTATGAGATGTGAATTTGATGCCCTACGAATGAAAGATAGCGAAACAATAGAAGAATACATTAATAGAACCACGATCATAGTAAATCAATTACGATTAAATGAAGAAAATATCACAGAACAACGAATCGTTGAAAAAATTCTTCGAAGCCTAACGCGTAAATACGAATCGGTGGTAGTGGCCATAGAAGAATCTAAGGATTTAACCACCATGACCACAGAAGAATTACTCAGGATCCTACAGTCTCATGAATTAAGGTTAAAACAATATGATGATACACCAATGGAACAAGTTTTTCAGATACAAAGCCATAATCAGGATCGCTCAAGGCAATTCAGATCAGATTACGCTGGAAGAGGAAGAGGCAGAGGAAGAGGAAGATTCAGCGGACAAATCCGTTGTTATAACTGTCAAAGATTAGGACATACAACACGTTTTTGTCAAAAAAAAAGAGAAGAAAATGATAAAAGTAGTAATGCTCTCTTACATGAAGATGAAACGGATGAGGGAAACAATGAGACTCTGTTCATGATCTTCAACGTGGAAGAAGTAACGAAAGACGATTGCTGGTATTTAGATAGTGGGTGTAGTAATCATATGACCGGAAATAAAAGTCTGTTTATCACACTGAATGAATCCGAAAGGAGAGAGGTAAGAACTGGAGACAACAAGAGACTCGAAGTTCTAGGGAGTGGTGATGTAGCCATCAAGGTGAAAGGAGTAGAAAAAAGGGTACCCAACGTATTCTATGTTGAAGGATTAAAACACAATCTCTTGAGTGTAGGACAACTGGTGCAGGAAGGATATGAAGTGAACTTTCATAATCATGAATGTGTTATCAAAGATCCAACATGAATGTATATGGGAACTGTCAAGATGACTGGAAACAAAATGTTTCCATTAACTTGAATCATGATGTGACGCCACGCGTCTGTAATGTGATGACACAAGACGTATCCATGCTATGGCACCGACGATATGGTCACGTGAATTTTGAAACTCTGCACAATATGGGAACAAATGAAATTGTCAAAGGATTACCGAAAATTTCTAAATCACCACAAAGTATATGTGAAGGATGTCTGTTCGGAAAACATGCCAGCAAATCATTTTCGAAGCAAGCTACAAGGCATGCAACTAAACCACTGCAACTTGTCCACTCTGACATATGTGGTCCTATGAGAACTTTATCGATTGGCGGGTGTAGATACTTTATCACCTTCATAGATGACTTCTCGAGAAAAACATGGATTTACTTCTTAAAGTTGAAGTCCGATGCTCTAACACAGTTCAAGACATTCAAAAGATTAGTAGAAAATCAAGTTGATTTCAAAATAAAAGAAATACGTACAGATAGAGGAGGAGAATACTATAGCCATGAATTTCAAAACTTTCTTAAGGAAAATGGCATTCGTCATTAACTCACTACCAGCTATACTCCCCAACAGAATGGGGTAGCCGAACGGAAAACACAGAACACTCATGGAATTAAGCAGAAGTATGTTGAAAATGAAAAGCTTACCACATTCTTACTGGGCAGAGGCAGTAGCATGTGCAACATATCTTTTGAACCGAGCCACCACTAAAGGTGTACAAAATGTGACCCCTCAAGAAGCATGGAGCAGAAGAAAACCAAATGTATGACAACTTTGAATCTTCAGAAGTGTAGCATATGCTCATATTCCAAAGCAACACCGTGGTAAGTTGGATGATAAAACGGAGAAAACAATTTTAATTGGCTATAGCGAAAACATCAAGGCATACTGTAACACCCCAAAAATATAAATTCTTTAATGATAAATACGGTGTCGGTAAATAAACAAATAAAATAACTAGGAACAAAAATAACCTTGTTAGAGAAAAAGTCTTGTAATAAAATGCTAGTGGGTTAAAACACCTTAAATAAAAACTTAGTGATAATTGAGGGACCAAAGGTGTTAAAACAAAAACTAATTATAATAAAAACAAAGTTTAAACACCAAACACACACTAATGTGTGTGTCTGGTCGATCAAACAGAAGGGGGCGACCAAGAGCTCATCTCCAAAACCCTAGTTCTTACAAATCAGTCAAATTGAAGGATTAAATCAGTTCCAGACCGAAATCAGATCCTAGTTTAGTGATCTCCTCATCGAAGGGATCATAAGGTATGCAAATTTTGTAGAAAATCTCTATCTAAATTTATGGATAAACTTAGAAAAATTCGAAATTGTTGTTGCATGAATGTGTATGAATGAAATTGGAATGATATTGTCCCTAGGAATAAACCCTAGGCAATCATTTGTTGAAATCATGCTTATTTCTTGTGAATTCCATAATCACCAATGTAGGTGATAAATGAGTTTTGTAGAAATATGATAAACACTAGGGATATAATTGTTGTTCTAGTGTAATCTGAAATCTATGAAGTAATTTCTGATTTATTGATGTTAAAATTGATGTGGATTTGCTTAAATGATTTTAATCTTGGCCAAATAACAAGAATTGAACTTGATTATAAATGGTGACAAATTATGCCTTTAAGGTGTTTGTAAAAATGCCTAAAAGAAGGCTTAAAAACTGGAAATTTGAGTTAAAACGCATGTTTGTAAAATTATGGCGAACTATGCGTATAAGTAAGAAAAGAGTTCTAAATGGTTTGCGATTGAACTCTATAGGAAAGGAAACCGGAGCGTCAAGTGGACAAGCCGGTGGTGACGCACGTTTAAAGGGTGTGCTTTGAAGGTATGTAACTTGATTCATTACATTATGTAGATTCAATATTTAATCATTCATAGTTGTGTTTAGAATTAAAGATGGGTATTAGTTGAAGTGACAATGTTCACTACTGATTTAATGAGTTAAAATTTGATTAGAAAGCGCTTGGTAGTCATTAGAAATGGAGGATTCCATAAATGAGCCAAACGGGTCGAATAATTGTTTAGCGAGTAGTAAAAATATGATTTGAATAGCATTTGGCAATGACGGATCACAAGAGCGTGAAACCATAGATTTGGTAATGAAACGCCGGTGATTGTAAGCCCTGGATGTTGGGGTAAATACGCCTTGCGGTCATAAAATTTGTTAGTGGTTAAATTAGTGCAAAATTCATACGAGTCAAATAAATACATTATGCATTTATAGACTTCCAGCCCGTACATTCTATTTTTGACACAACGATCCGGTGCCGATAGTCACCGAAAAAATGAAAGAGGTAATTGCCGAGAAAGTAGGGAAGGCAATTGAGTGTAGTCTATCCGGTTTCATAGACAAAATTCAAAATAAGGTGCTGTCATTAGTTGAGGAGCGGGTTAAAAGGTTGGAAAACAATATCAACCTTGTGAAAGAAAAATCTGGAGAACGTAAGGGTTGTTCATACAAAGAGTTTATGGCGTGTAAACCGCCAATTTACAAAGGGGAGGTTGACCCGATAATATGCCAAAGATGGCTAAGTGATGTTGAAGGGGTATTCGAGAGGACCCACTGCGACGTGAGCGATTTAGTGGCTTACGGAATGGGTCAATTGAGGGGTCAAGCCAAAGACTGGTGAGATAACAAAAAGAAAGAGATTGGAACCGAAGCGGCAAGGGCCATGACATGGGACGAGATTAAGGTACCTGTCACACCCCAACCGATGGCGGAAACATCGGGGCATGGCACTGAGCGAAACAGATTGTCCAGAAGTTCCATAACAATTATCATTACCAATTAATTTAAAGTAACATGTCCCATACCATGTCTCAAAAGATAATACAATTATTACAGACAAAATCTAGGCAAATAGTTCTGTTCCGACAACTCAGATTTCATTTGTACAGACAACTATTTGTTGGCCTCTAAGACCTTATTCTAGCCTCGATTTCCTAGCAAATAAGCATCCTAAGCACCTGTCACATACGTTAAAATAAAGTCAATACACATAGTGTAAAGGTGAGCATACAAGTTTGATAATAGCATATAGAGTTCGAAAGCGTTACGCATAACCAGCACGTACACAGGGTGAAATGAGGCATGTTAGTTATCGACATAGACCTATCGATACCAATGACTGCGGGTTGACTGCCCAAGGCAGTTCGTAATACATGATCACCACTGTAATCCATGCAAATAATTGTCCTTAGCAACCCCCGCGTGAGCGGGTGCTGAGTCTAAACTATAGTACTATCGTTGCTAAGGCAGGTAGACAGCATTCCATGTGTAAACCTAACAAAGAAGCATTCATTTAGTCACGTAATACATGCGGTAACGGTTAGCCTTTAAATTACTTCGTAGTGTGTTTGATGTGATTTGTATAAGTAATTTATGTAACACCCAAAAGTGCATAAGCAAAAAAGGGATCGAGTATACTCACAGCGATGGATGGATTGAAGGGAGCGCTAGAGAGTAGGGTTTGCCTGATCAGAACGATAGCATAACGATAAGTGACGTGTAAAATGATGCAAGGCGTAAGTGGCTCAGACAGCAGTTCGGTCGGGTGTTAATCCGATCGGACGACCAGTCGTGCGGATGACAATCCGTTCGGATGGTTATTCGGTCGGACGGTAGTCCGGTCGGATGACTATTCGAGTGGATTGTTTCTTCCTATGAGAAGGACGTGTTTGTGTATGGTGGCTTGGCTTTTGAAGTTTTCGTTGTAGCATTTTGAAAACATTGAAGTATCTCTACATTTCAGGTCGGTCGATCGGACGGTCGTCCGATCGGACGGCAATCCGATAGGTTGGCACTTCAGTGAGAACAAGTTCATAGCAGGTTGTCACTCGCTCGGATGGTCGTCCGTTCGGGTGGCATCCTTTGTGAATTGAACATGTTGAAAATTGTTTAAGTGCTAAAGTCCAAATGTCTCATGATTCGGGTGGCTGTCCGTTCGGATGGTAGTCCGGTTGGACAACAACTCGTTCAACAATTAGACTTCACTCGTTGGCAAAATAGTTAAGTGTGGGACCCAAGGTGCAAGTCGTTCGGACAGCCGGTCGCTCGGATGGCTGTCCGTTCGGACAGTAATCCGATCGGACGACACTCCATCCTGGTCATCCTATTCGTCTTACACTTGGCCGTTTTGATTGTTTGTCGTGTTATCGAGAGGTGTTGATATCGTGCTAACCAACTGAGTCCCATCCTAAGCCCTAGAGACCCGACTGAACAGGAATCACCCAAATTCGGTCAGTCCTCCGGTTCAGGACGATAGTTCTTGGTTAACCCGGAATCTACAATCTCGTGGATAGGATGCAGATCTTGAACCAACACAACCACAAGATTGAGTAGTGCGTCGGTCACAAGCTCTGATTCTACCGGTTTTGAATGCATTGAGTGTAAAAGAGTTGAAAGAAAGTTGGAAAAACTTCTCTCAGTCCTTTTCACCGTGAATATGTTTAGATCCTATGAAAGATCTATGTCGTTTTTGTGGAAATCGGTTAGATCTAAGTTGTTCTTGGTGGATCAAGGCCAAAACATGAAGTTCTTCAAGAACACATGATGACGTCATCCTAGAACACCTTGAATCTTGATGATTTCACGGTTAAAAGTTAAGATTTAAAAGATAGAAAGGTGTAGGAGTGCGTGTAGATTAAGGAAGTACAAGATTTAGGACGAGATCTTACCGGGATTGCGAGAAATCAGAGAAACAGCGAGGAACACGAGCTGGTCGGACGTCACTTGCCAAAAGTGGAAAGAATGAAAATGACATGGGGTATTTATAGGATACCCAAAGTGGAAAGGGGTGGGTCGGTCGGATGGCATCTCGCCCGGATGGCAATCCGGTCGGATGGCAGCCTGGCACCTCGATCAAGTAACAGCCCGGTCGGATGGCAATCCGGCCGGCTGGCGCCCGGTTCGAGTGCTCGGCTCGACGATTTTTGCTGTTTCGATTGCGATTGCGAGTTTTTCGATGGGATAGAGTTTTCTTTTCAAATTACTTTTAATCCCAACTACTCATATCTCGCACTATCTCTTCTCCACCAATTATCATACCATTTCGATTGCGTTTTGAGTTCGATTACGATTGAGTTTCGATTGCGTTTCGATTGATCACCACACATAACATAAATAAACATGCACAAGTAACACATAAGGCACACACACATGTATAACAATAACTAAAAAGCGTAATTCGAGTTGCGAGTGCGATTACGATTCGATGTCGATTAGATTAGATTGATTAGCGTTTAGTTGACTTTATCACATTGTTACTTCCTATAGTTTACAGTCGTACGTCAATTAAATAGCGAATAACACACGTCGATTATTGTAATTATTGACACTTACTCCACATAATACAGCTAAAATAAACACATAAAAGAAATTCACTACAAGTCAAGTTGCGAAAATCGGTCGTTGACTTTGACCTTGACTTTGACTTTGACTTTGACTTCAGAAACACGGGGTGTTACATCCTCCCCTAGTTGAGGGAATTTCGTCTCGAAATTAGGCCGAAGCCGTAACAAACAACTGCGGGTTCTTCGCCTTCATGTCGCTTTCGATTTCCCAAGTGAACTAGGCGCCTCGTTTGCCTTCCCATCGGACTTTCACAATAGGAATGCGCGAGCGTCTGAGCTGCTTGGTTTGGCGATCCATGATTTCGACAGGCTTCTCCATAAAGTGTAGTGTTTCGTTTACTTGCAGGTCATCGAGAGGTACAATTAAATCATGCTCAGCCAGGCAATTTCGGAGGTTTAACACATGGAAAGTCGGGTGGACGTTACTAAGTTCCTCCGGTAGTTCGAGTCTGTAGGCGACTTTTCCTATCCTTTCCAGAATCTTAAAAGGTCCAACATATCGAGGCGCTAGTTTCCCTTTCTTGCCGAATCTGACCACACCCTTCCAAGGTGATACCTTTAGGAGTACGTAGTCGCCAACGTCAAATTCAAGGGGCTTGCGCCGTCTATCGGTGTAACTTTTCTGTCGACTTCGAGCTTTCAACAAGTTGTCTCGAATTTGGAGGACTTTGTCGGTCGTTTCTTGCAATAGCTCAGGACCGGTTAATTGTGAGTGACCGATCTCGTGCCACACAATAGGCGATCAACATTTTCTTTTATATAAAGCCTCGAATGGTGCCATTTGAATGCTGAATGATAACTGTTGTTATACGAGAATTCGACTAACGGCAGGTATGTATCCCAATTACCACCGAAGTCTATGACACACGAACAGAGCATGTCTTCAAGAGTACGAATAGTTCTTTCAGTCTGACCGTCGGTTTGAGGGTGGAATGCGGTACTTAGATTAAGCGATGTACCGAGGGCCGTTTGAAACGTTTCCCATAGTCGCGAGGTAAACCGAGCATCATGGTCAGAGATGATGTCGTGAGGCGTCCCATGATTACAAATGATCTCGTTGGTGTAGATTCGGGCTAATCGTTCTACCTTGTAGTCTTCCCGTATTGGCAAAAAGTGAGCAGATTTGGTCAAACGGTCAACAACAACCCAGATGCTGTCGTGACCTGATGACGTGTGCGGAAGCTTTATTATGAAGTCCATAGCTATACTCTCCCACTTCCACATGGGGATAGGCGGTTGTTCGAGTAAGCCAGAGGGTCTTTGGTGTTCAACCTTGACCCTTACACAAGTCAGGCACTTCCCAACGTAGAGAGCAATATCCCTCTTCATGCCCGGCCACCAGTACTTGTAGCGAAGGTCCTGGTACATTTTATCAGCACCGGGATGAATAGAATACCGGGATTTGTGGGCTTCGTCCATCAAAATCTGTCACAAATCGGTCCGTTTAGGGATCCAAATTTGGTCCAGAAAATGGAATATCCCATTCGACTTATTCATAAGTTGGGCTCCATCGTGATAGATTCGTTCCTTCTTCAGAGTGCGTTCATTAAAACAGGCATTCTGGGCTTCGCGGATGAGAGCTTCGAGATCGTATTGGGCTTGGGTATTACGAATGCTGAGCAAATAACTCGCTGAGAGCGTCGGCAACCACATTTGCTTTGCCTCGGTGATAACGAATCTCACAGTCGTAGTCGTTGAGAAGTTCTACCCATCGGCGTTGATGCATATTAAGTTCTTTCTGATCAAAGATATGTTGTAGGCTCCTATGATCGGTGAAGATCGTACACTTGGTACCATACAGGTAGTGTCGCCAAATCTTTAACGCAAAAACAACTGCGCCTAGCTCGAGATCATGGGTTGTATAGTTTTTCTCGTGGATTTTGAGCTGACGAGACGCGTAAGCTATAACCTTGTCCCGCTGCATAAGAACACAACCAAGACCAGGTTGGGAGCATCACAATAGACAATGAAATCCTCATTTCCGTCGGGCAATGTGAGAACAGGAGCATTGCAAAGCATGTGCTTGAGAGTTTGGAAAGCAGACTCTTGTTCGGTTCCCCAAACAAAAGGCTTGTCTTTATGCGTGAGAGCGGTAAGCGGCACAACGATCTTTGAGAATCCTTCGATAAATCGTCGATAATAGCCCGCTAGTCCGAGAAAAGAACGGACTTCAGACGGGGTCTTAGGTGTAATCCAACTCTTAACGGCTTCAATCTTCGTAGGATCGATGTGAATACCTTGACTATTTACGATGTGACCCAGAAACTGAACCTCCTCCAGCCAAAATTCACACTTGGAGAACTTGGCATAGAGGCGATTCCCCTGGAGTAGTTCGAGAACCAAACGTAGATGTTGCGCGTGTTCGACTTTCGATATGGAATAGATCAAGACATCGTCGATGAACACGATGATGAAATGATCGAGATATGGTTTACACACGCGATTCATCAGATCCATGAAAACTGTGGGTGCGTTGGTTAAACCAAAAGGCATAACAACGAATTCGTAATAGCCATAGCGAGTGCGGAACGCGGTTTTGGGTATATCTTCCTCTTGAATGCGTAGTTGGTGATAGCCTGAGCGTAGATCGATCTTCGAGAAACACGTAGCACCTTGTAGTTGATCAAACAAATCATCAATGCGAGGTAGGGGATAGCGGTTCTTGATTGTTAACTTATTCAATTCCCGATAGTCGATGCACATCCTGAACGACCCATCCTTCTTTTTGACGAAAAGGACTGGCGATCCCCAAGGAGAGGTGCTCGGGCGAATGAAGCCTTTCTCAAGTAATTCCTGGAGTTGGTTCGAGAGTTCACGCATTTCAGACGGCGCGAGTCGGTAAGGAGCTTTGGCAACAGGATTGGCTCCAGGAATGAGGTCGATACGAAAGTCGATATCATGACTTGGTGGTAATCCGGGAAGATCGTCAGGAAACACATTAGGAAATTCACGAACCACTGGAACGTCTTTCACTTCTGTCTTTCCTTTCTTTTCCTTCTCCGCTACTACAATGTTAGCCAAGAAAGCTCTGTATTCTTTGCGGAGATACTTGCTAGCTTGGACACATGACATGAGTTTGAGACCCTTTGAAGCAGTTTCACCGTAGACACACAATAAATCACCATTCGCGAGCGAGAATCGAATCATCTTATCGAAGCACACAACTTCAACATGGTTTTCGCGAAGAAAGGCCATGCCTACTATGACGTCAAAACTTCGGAGTTGCATCGGAATAAGGTCGATTGGGAAAATGTGATTGTTGAGCTCAAGAGTACAATCACGAAGAACAGAATTAACGGCGACAGTTCTTCCGGTAGCGACTTCAACATCGAATGTCGAGGGGAGATGGGAGCGTTTACGACTAAGAAGCTTCTCGAATTTGAACGACACAAAGAAATTATCGGCTCCAGTATCAAACAAACATGAAGCATAAATACCATTCACAAGGAACGTACCATTGACCACGTTGTTGTCAACCTGGGCTTGGCGCACATTGATGTTGAAAGTTCTGGCACGTGCGGCTTGCTGCTGCTGCTGCTGAGGCTGCTGAGGCTGGTGTTGCTGCTGCTGCTGGGGCTCTTGTTTCACAACCATGTTCGGGCACATGTTCGCAAAGTGGTTAGGATCACCACATGCGAAGCAGCCTGGGGCGTTGATCACGGGTGCCTGAGCCGCTTGTTGGCCTTGTGGGGCTGGGAGTAGAGCTTGATGAGCAGTGGCTTGAGCTGGGGCTTGACGTGGGCCAGTACGGCAGTTGACAGTGAAGTGGCCGTACATGTTGCAGTGAGCGCAGAAACGACAGGCGAGACCCACCGGGTGATGATAAGAACATGTCGGGCAAGCCGGGTGGGGGCCTGTGTATGCACGCTTTGCTGGTGGTGCATAAGTAACTGGTGCTGGACGGTGGTGGTGCTACTGCTGGGCCGGTACGGCTTGGAGAGGAGCAGCAGTGGTAGTGACAGCACAGTTCTTGTTGTTGGAGCTACTGTTGTTGTTCTTCTTCTTGCGGCGTGAGGACTTGGATGATTGAGCGGCGACGGTTTCAGCGGTTGGTACGACGGTGACTTGATGCAGGCTCTTTGAAGCTTTATCCCAAACTCCAGCCTTTACCCGCTTGTCGTTGATTTCAGTGGAAAGCAAGTAAGTTTCTTCGATCGTTGTGGCCTTTGCGGCATGCACAAAATCCGCAACGCAGTCAGGTAGAGCTCGGATGTACTTCTTGATCGCCATATCAGACGTCTTCACTTGATCGGGACAGATGATGCTGAGCTGCTTGAAGCGAGCAGTCAGGGCAACGTTGTCACCTTCTTTCTGCTTAATATTCCAGAACTCGTCCTCTAGCTTTTGGCGTTCATGGGGAGGACAAAACTCATCCATCATGATGGCCTTCAACTCTTCCCACGTCAGCTCATAAGCTGCATCATTCCCACGTTTGTTTCTCTCGGCCGTCCACCAGTCTAGTGCGCGGGACTGGAAGACGCCGGTAGCGTTTAGAGTGCGGAGATTTTCCGGACATCCACTCTGGCGCAGAGTGACTTCGATGGAATCGAACCATTGAAACATAGCCATTGGGCCATCTTCTCCAGTAAATTTCTTCGGACCGTATGCCTTGAATTGTTTGAAGCTGAAAGCAGTCTTGGTAGCAACTTTGGGAGCTTCGGTTCTAGACTCCTCAGACGATTTGCTGACGTTCTCATAAATCTCATTCACGATCTGAGGCACAACCTTGGCCACTTGTTTCGCGAGGATGGCAGCAAGGCGTTTGTCCCTCTGTTCTTGACGAGAGAGTCGTGGGTGACGGGTTCCTGATGATGGTCCAGTTGACATTGTCTGCAACAGACATCATCATAGGTCTCAGACACATCATAATCGAATCTCACCTCACCCGTCTAATACTTACTAAAGCTCAGGAACACAATGTAACATGTATCACATAAACACATAGGCACATAATCACAGATTCACATAAACACAGAAGCACATAAGCACGTAGGACACAGAAGCACATACGCATGTAATCACAGAGGCATTCAGAATACAGAAACCTATCATTCAAAGTCTGTGCGTGTTCGAGAATAGCGATCGCGAATATCTTGTCGAGTAGTATAGTATAAGCGTATAACATAGCATAAGGTCGTCCATAGAAATGCAGTGCGAGTCGTGCGTGTCGATCGAAGTGAAAGAAAGAATCGAATAAATCTCCAAAATTAAACATGTAAACAGGTATTCATACATATAAACACATAAAATCGATGAATCATCAGAGTTAGCAGTTGCGGGCTCAGAATCGAAACACATAAAATCGGGAAATAGATTGTCCGCGGCTATTAGACATTGACTATCCAAAGTGATTCGACTATTCTCAAGGACTTGTTGTACACATTTTGACCCTCAGGGTTGTGCCTTTGCCTCGCTTCTTGGGCGTTTGGCACGCATCCCATTAGTCATACCGTGACTTCAGGTCGTTGGAGTCCGTCGAGACTTTGGTGAGAGTTTTGTAAAACCAAGTAAAAGTCGGAATCAAGTCGTCAAGGTTAGGGTTTCACCCCTAGCTTAACAACCTCGTTCCTGTTTTGATAAAATAGGAGAGAATTATGCGTCAAAGTATGGATTTCAATCCTGATTCGACGTAATTTCTCATGTTTATAGATAAAAATATGGGTTGATCAAGCAATTTAATCGAGAGTTTGCAGTTTTCACACCTAATCTCGACGTAATCGCTCGTTCCTATTTGAAAATTCGAGTGCAGTGATAGTGTAACGTAGGCGAAGATAGCGAGAAATAGTAGTAAGCTCATACATAATCCCTACTGGACATGTACGAGACAGTCTGTTGGTTCCTAACTATAGTCTAGGTCTCTAAGACATCGACCCGGACTAGGTCGAGTCTTGCCTAATTCCCTATAGTTATGGCTCTGATACCAATCTGTCACACCCCAACCGATGGCGGAAACATCGGGGCATGGCACTGAGCGAAACAGATTGTCCAGAAGTTCCATAACAATTATCATTACCAATTAATTTAAAGTAACATGTCCCATACCATGTCTCAAAAGATAATACACTTATTACAGATAAAATCTAGGCAAATAGTTCTGTTCCGACAACTCAGATTTCATTTGTACAGACAACTATTTGTTGGCCTCTAAGACCTTATTCTAGCCTCGATTTCCTAGCAGATAAGCATCCTAAGCACCTGTCACATACGTTAAAATAAAGTCAATACACATAGTGTAAAGGTGAGCATACAAGTTTGATAATAGCATATAGAGTTCGAAAGCGTTACGCATAACCAGCACATACACAGGGTGAAATGAGGCATGTTAGTTATCGACATAGACCTATCGATACCAATGACTGCGGGTTGACTGCCCAAGGCAGTTCGTAATACATGATCACCACTGTAATCCATGCAAATAATTGTCCTTATCAACCCCCGCGTTAGCGGGTGCTGAGTCCAAACTATAGTACTCTCGTTGCTTAGGCAGGTAGACAGCATTCCATGTGTAAACATAACAAACAAGCATTCATTTAGTCACATAATACATGCGGTAATGGTTAGCGTCTAAATTATTTCGTAGTGTGTTTGATGTGATTTTGTATAAGTAACGTATGTAACACCCAAAAGTGCATAAGCAAAAAAGGGATCGAGTATACTCACAGCGATGGATGGATTGAAGGGAGCGCTAGAGAGTAGGGTTAGCCTGATCAGAACGATAGCATAACGATAAGTGACGCGTAAAACGATGCAAGGTGTAAGTGGCTCGGACAGCAGTTCAGTCAGATGGTAATCCGATCGGACGGCCAGTCGTGCGGATGACAATCCGTTCGGATGGTTATCCGGTCGGATGACTATTCGAGTGGATTGTTTCTTCCTATGAGAAGGACGTGTTTGTATATGGTAGCTTGGCTTTTGAAGTTTTCGTTGTAGCATTTTGAAAACATTGAAGTATCTCTACCTTTCAGGTCGGTCGATCGGACGGTCGTCCGATCGGATGGCAATCCGATAGGTTGGCACTTCAGTGAGAACAAGTTCACAGCACGTTGTCACTCGCTCGGACGGTCGTCCGTTCGGGTGGCATCCTTTGTGAATTGAACATGTTGAAAATTGTTAAAGTGCTAAAGTCCAAATGTCTCATGATTCGGGTGGCTGTCCGTTCGGATGGTAGTCCGGTCGGACAACAACTCGTTCAACAATCAGACTTCACTCGTTGGCAAAATAGTTAAGTGTGGTACCCAAGGTGCAAGTCGTTCGGACAGCCGGTCGCTCGGATGGCTGTCCGTTCGGACAGTAATCCGATCGGACGGCACTCCGTCCTGGTCATCCCGTTCGTCTTACACTTGGCCGTTTTGATTGTTTGTCGTGTTATCGAGAGGTGTTGATATCGTGCTAACCAACTGAGTCCCATCCTAAGCCCTAGAGACCCGACTGAACAGGAATCACCCAAATTCGGCCAGTCCTCCGGTTCAGGACGATAGTTCTTGGTTAACCCAGAATCTATAATCTCGTGGATAGGATGAGGATCTTGAACCAACACAACCACAAGATTGAGTAGTGAGTCGGTCAACAGCTCCGATTCTACCAGTTTTGAATGCATTGAGTGTAAAAGAGTTGAAAGAAAGTTGGAAAACCTACTCTCAATCCTTTTCACCGTGAATATGTTTAGATCCTATGAAAGATCTTTGTCGTTTTTGTTGAAATCGGTTAGATCTAAGCTGTTCTTGGTGGATCGAGGCCAAAACATGAAGTTCTTCAAGAACACATGATGACGTCATCCTAGAACACCTTGAATCTTGATGATTTCAAGGTTAAAAGTTAAGATTTAAAAGATAGAAAGGTGTAGGAGTGCGTGTAGATTAAGGAAGTACAAGATTTAGGACGAGATCTTACCGGGATTGCGAGAAATCAGAGAAAAAGCGAGGAACACGAGCTGGTCGGACGTCACATGCCAAAAGTGGAAAGAATGAAAGTGACATGGGGTATTTATAGGATACCCAAAGTGGAAAGGGGTGGGTCGGTCGGATGGCAGACTGGCACCTCGATCAAGTGACAGCCCGGTCGGATGGCAATCCGGCCGGCTGGCACCCGGTTCGAGTGCTCGGCGCGACGATTTTTGCTGTTTCGATTGCGATTGCGAGCGTTTCGATGCGATAGAGTTTCCTAGTCAAATTACTTTTAATCCTAACTACTCATATCTCGCACTCTCTTCTCCACCAATTATCATACCATTTCGATTGCGTTTTGAGTTCGATTGCGATTGAGTTTCGATTGCGTTTCGATTGATCACCACACATAACATAAATAAACATGCACAAGTAACACATAAGGGACACACACATGTATAACAATAACTATAAAGCGTAATTCGAGTTGCGAGTGCGATTACGATTCGATGTCGATGTCGATTAGATTGATTAGCGTTTAGTTAACTTTATCACATTGTTACATCCTATAGTTTACAGTCGTACGTCGATTAAATAGCCAATAACACACATCGATTATTGTAATTATTGACACTTACTCCACATAATACAGCTAAAATAAGCACATAAAAGAAATTCACTACAAGTCAAGTTGCGAAAATCGGTCGTTGACTTTGACCTTGACTTTGACTTTGACTTCAGAAACATGGGGTGTTACAGTACCATTCCTTAAACATCATAGTCCTAAGGCGGTCATCAACAGAATCAAGGAGGAGTTCATCCAGTTAAGGCAAAGGGGTGAAACAATTGATAAAATCACGGGCATATTCATGGATAAGCTGAGGTTCTGCGATGAGCTAGTGACTACGGAGGAGCAGAAAATATATTATTATTATAATATGTTAAGCGTTGAGTATCGAGAGTTCATGACTCCTTCCAAGTATGAGACGCTCACCGAGATCATAAATACGGCTCGGGAAAGAAAAATTGAACTTAAAAAGCAAATAGAACGAGGTGAATGAAGGGTAGTGGAAGTTAACCCGAGCCCTACAAAGAAGGCTCGAACGACTGGGTCGGTAAAGAAGACGGATTCGAAGGGTGGATCGCCGAGTTGCAAAGTATGTGGAAAGGGGCACAAGGGTGAGTGCCGCTTCGTTATGTGGGAAGACGGGGCACACCGCATCGTTATGTCCGGGAAAGGTCTCTGTTTGCTACAAGTGTTACCAACCGGGCCATAAAAAGTCCGAATGTCCGGACTTGGTTGGAAAGAAAGACACCAAAGAATCTCCAACAGAAACTCCGAAGGCGAAGGCCAGCTCCTACCAACTAACAGCGGCTGAAGCGAAAACAGAACACGATGTGGTCTCAGGTATATTCGCAATAAACTCGATTCCTGCACGTGTATTATTTTATACGAGTGCGAATAAATCCTTTGTTTCACATGGATTTATTCGACATCCTTCATTTGTATTGACGAAATTATCTGTGCCCTTAGAAGTTGAAATAGGAGATAACAAGAGTTTCATAGTGTGTGACGTTTGTCAAGGTTGTAAATTGAGTATCGATGACGAGGAATACTCAATAGATTTAATCCCGATGTCAATGGGAGAATTTCAATTGGTGGTCGGGATGGATTGGTTATCCCGACACCACGCAAAAGTCGTGTGTTTTTGTAAAGAGATAAAGCTAACATCTCCTATCGGAAAACACGTTACCATCTATGGCGAGAAAGGAGGCAATCCTATGATATGCTCGATGTTGAAAGCTCACAAGCTCATGAGGCATGGATGTAGAGCGTTTATGATATACACGAATGAACCCGAGAAAGAATCACCGAAGATTGGAGACGTACCGGTGGTACGTGATTTCGAAGATGTGTTTCCGGAAGACTTACCGGGAATACCGCCCGAACGGGAGGTAGAGTTCGGAATCGAATTGGTTCCGGACGCGAAACCCGTAGCTAAGGCGCCGTACCGACTCGCGCCATCGGAATTACAAGAACTAATGTCACAGATTCAAGACTTGCTTGATAAAGGGTTTATAAGGCTGAGTGTGTCTCCTTGGGGCGCACCGGTATTGTTCGTGAAAAAGAAGGACGAGAGGATGCGAATGTGTATCGATTACCAGGAGTTAAATAAACTCACGGTGAAGAATCGGTACCCGCTTCCGAGAATAGATGATTTATTTGACCAACTCCAAGGCGCGAATTGGTTCTCGAAAATTGACCTTAGGTCGAGATACCATCAGTTAAGGGTCAAAGAAGAGGATGTGTCGAAGACGGCTTTCCATACGCGGTATGGACATTACGAGTTCCTCGTGATGTCTTTTGGATTGACGAATGCACCCACGGCTTTCATGGACCTCATGAACCGGGTTTGCAAGCCTATGTTGGATAAGTCGGTAATCGTGTTTATCGACGACATTCTAGTGTATTCAAAAAGTGAGGCGGATCACGTACATCATTTACAAGAAGTGTTTGAGACGCTCAGACGAGAAATATTGTATGCGAAATTTTCGAAGTGTGCCTTTTGGTTACAAGAGGTACAATTCCTCGGCCAAATCATAAGTGCCGATGGAATATTGCTAGATCCGTCAAAGATAGAAGCCGCAATAAAATGGAGTCCTACGAAGAATCCTTCGGAAATTAGAAATTTCTTAGGGCTCGTGGGATACTACAGGAGATTCATTCAAGATTTCTCCAAGATTGCTTCGCCGTTAACTAAATTAACTCGAAAAGAGGAAAGATTCTTATGGGGCGTTGAACAAGAAAATGTGTTCCAAACGCTAAAAGAGAAGTTAACTCATGCTCCGGTATTAACGTTGTTGGACGGAGTCGAAGATTTGGTAGTCTCCTCAGATACGTCACATTCGGGGCTCGGATGCGTTTTGATGCAACGAGGCAAAGTGATAGCTTATGCCTCGAGGCAATTAAAGGTGCACGAAAAGAAATATCCCACACACGATCTTGAATTGGCGGCGGTGGTGTTTGCATTAAAAATATGGAGGCACTATTTATACGGAGTAAAGTGCACCATATTTACCGACCACAAGAGCTTGAAATACTTCTTCGATCAGAAGGAGTTAAATATGCGGCAAAGGCGATGGTTGGAAACGGTAAAAGACTATGACTGCGAGATACATTACCACCCCGGAAGGACCAATGTTTTGGCGGATGCCTTGAGCAGGAAAACAGACTATGTTCCAATACGAGTGCGGTCGATGCAGCTTGTCGTAACCTCGGGTTTACTTGAACGAATCCGAGAAGCAGAAGCCGAGGCGGTAAAAGAGGAAAACTTGAAAAAGGAAAGGATAGTTGGTCAATTAAAAGATTTGGCGGATGGTAACAACGGGTTAAAGACTCGTCATTTACTCGTCGATTTATTTTCCACTTACCGTTATCTGGTTCACACATTTATTTCTCTACAATCTGTTACCCGGGTTCTTTTATCTTAATGTTTTTAACGCTCCCATTGCCTGGTTTGTGTTTTCCTTTTTATATTGTCTCATGACCCATTACATGAGTTTGTTAGTATTTTGCGCTTCAATTAATGGTTTGCGCTTACTTGCACTATTAAGCGTTATACTTTATTCAGCCCATTCAATATTGAAATAGTTGAACATAACTATCAAAATTTCTGCTTTGCGAAATTTTGCCGTCTTTTAATCATAACTCTTAATTCAAGTCTTTGACTTTAATCCACTCCCCCGTCTCTTGGTTTACGCATATATCTGAAGTCCTACTCATCTATCGGGTATTTTACCTTAGTCATTATCATAGCAACCATTCCGGCATGCATTAAGACTTCGTTTTCGTTTATTTGGTCGTATTACCGAAATCCATCGCCTTTATTCAACCAAGTTCTTTATTCTTTCATTCAACTTGTTTGACTTGTTCGTGTGAAATTCATCACTCATGACAGTGAAACTTTATTCTTATGTCTTGACATTCTCAATTGTCGGTTTATATTTTTGTTTATTTTGATTCGTATCATTTTATTATTCCATGTCGTAGTAGCGAATTTACCCACATCGTTTATTGATATAAACGATGTTTCTTCATGTTTTATTTGGTTTGGCCAAGTCTATACCCTTGCCTTCGCCATTTACTACTATTGCAAATTCCGGGTTCGGATGTAATTACACTCCTTTCCAATACAACATTTGTTCACTTCATTAGGTTCCCGGGTTCGAGTGTACGCGCACTCCTTCCCATTATGACACTTATCTTTCATTGCATTCCCGGGTTCGAGTGCACACGCACTCCTTCCCATTATGACACTTATCTTTCATTGCATTCCCAGGTTCGAGTGCACACGCACTCCTTCCCATTGCAATATATATATCGAGATTACTTTTACCTCGGTTTCACATGTTCACCATTTATTTGTTTATATATAATTGTATATTTTTAACATAATACACTCATTTCACCTACCATATATGGCCATATGCAGCTATTATTCATCATGTGAATTTTTACATTCCACTTGTCTTATCGTAATTTAGAGCGTGTACCTCATTGCTACTCGCCCTGATGTACTCCGTTGTCTCAAATCATCACTTGATTTAGATTCTTTGCTGGCATGTTCTCTGTCATGCCTTCGAACCTTCCACCGTTTAAATCATTTAACTCCCATCATCTTCCAAATGCAGTCATCATATCATTCGAACATTTCCAAATTTATTAATAATCTTATTACTCAAAGTTGCCCGTATTGTTATACGTGACATTCAATTATACTTATTTCACAAGTACTTATTTTATAATCAATCTATGGTTAGACTTTATACTACCTAATCGTCTTTTACTGTCACACCCCGACCGCGTAAAACAACAAATCGCGGCGGAAACATCGGGGCGTGTTGCAACAGAATAAATTGTTTCATAACCATGGCATACAAAGTTGTCTTTTAATTATAAACAAAGGTGTTACATTGTTTCAAACAGGAAATTAAAGAGTTCAGAACATAATTAAACATAGTCTATCTTATTTGAAAGTCTCTAAGGCACAGGTCCGCCCTAGTATCATGATCAACATCCTATGGAAAAGCACCTGAAAACACATGTGAAAATAGGTACGTCAGCATAAAAATGCCTGTGAGATACATAGGTTTGTGAAAATAGGATTCATGACTTGTATTTGAGAAAAATGTTTAGTCATGAACCTTGTAATTTGCTTTGTCTTGTAAATCATTTGAATAACAATAAGATCGGATGATATGTATAAGTAAATGTCAGGTTAAATAAATAACCATGTAAAAATGTGTTTGTATAAGATAAGTTGTTTGTAAATCAATGTCTTGTGAAAAGTATATTATTTGTATAAAATGTTCTCTGTCTCAATATTGAAATGATTCAAATAACGTTACGACATGTAATACCATACAAACACTTATATATAGGAAGTACCAGCGGCGTATCCACCATGCTTGTATCATATTACACACGCATCGTTACTTAATCACTTAATCAAACCAAACCAACCAATGTAAGAAGTCTATGTTTAAACCAAATGTCAAACATGTTATATGTCAAATGTAAATCATGTCAAATGTCTATGTCAAATATCCATGTCAAATGTCTATGTCAAATATCCATGTCAAATGTCTATGTCAAATATCCATGTCAAATGTCTATGTCAAAATGTCATGTATGGCAAGTGAAATGTCTCAACTAAACCATATGCACGAAAACAAAATATTGAAGTAAAACATAGTTTAAATCAATCTTATGTCTTTGTGGAAAAATGCATGCAAATATTTAATATGAACATTTATGCGGTATTGTGAAAATGCATACATCCAAGCCTTGTGACTGTGGTGATAAACCCTTAAACAAATTAAAGGTCTATCTGTCTTATATCATCGAATTCGGTCATTCCTTTCTGTCCCCTTTCCCTGGGATGTCCGGAACGGGAGTTGTCAATTCCTATGGTACCACTACCTACTAACGAACGGCATGATCGGTGTTAATGAATGTATTGTCCCATGTAAACAAACCAAATGTCATACCACAATGTAAGCATGTGAAAATAATGCACTAAGTATGTAATCAAATGAACATACATAGCGTGAAATGTCATGTAAAACGATGTACTAAGTAATGCACACAATGGGCACACCTAGCAGGAAATGTCATGTAAAACGATGTACTAAGTAATGCACACAATGGGCACACCTAGCAGGAAATGTCATGTAAAACAATGTACTAAGTAATGCACACAATGGGCACACCTAGCATAAGATGAAATGAAATCATGTACTATAATGTACTAACGAATATAGCATGTATATGATGTGAAAACAGGAAAGCATGGAAGTAATAAGTAGGCACATGTGTTCCACCCCAAAACAGTTTGGAAAACAGTAAAAGAGGGGTCTATGTACTCACTTTAGATTGCTCAGTTGTATAAAGATAACCACCAAGTAATGCTATAGATCACGGAATCAAACGGCACCTAATATAGATAACTATGTTAATAACCGGACCTATCTCGGAAGATTGGGTAGCATGAGGGTTTGTAAACCAAACGAGTGTAGAGACTCGTGTCATTTGGTTTAACAAAGCCTACATACTAAATGAAACTTAACATAATTGTTTACGACCCATTACGACCCGTTTAGGAAGCTTATGCTACTTTAACGCGTCGTGCGCGTGAAACGCGTTCGGACCGCCTAACTAGCCCTATGACAAGTGTTATATGCCTAAACATGTTACATAAATCAGTTATGTGACAAAAGTTTAGGTTACATATGCTTAATTACCAATTATACATGAAAAGGGTATTCTGGTAATTTACCTAAGGCATATAAACTACCTATCATACAACTACTTAAACGATGTGACCATAGGGTATAACCTCGGAAGGTTATTCCCTACACTATGGTCACCTAATGTATTTGGTCGGATCCTAATGATCGACCAAACTGGGTCGGGTTCGAGGTATAAGCGATTTATAAGATCGCTTACCCTACGACCCTAGACAACGTGGTAATCAGTAGGCATAGTCCCAAGGGACTATGACCATCGTGATTACAATCACGTTGCGAAGTTCAAACGAACTTCGCATTGACCATAAGCTGGTCAACGCTGAAAGTCAAACAAAGTTTGACTTTCGGACTCGAAAAGCAGTAAAAATAAGGAAAAGAACGAAAGAATACTTACGAAGGGTCCCCGAATGCTAATCGTGATCACAATAACTCAGGTATGAAACAACGGTTTCAACTTAGAGTCAAATAGATCAGATTCTTGTAAGAAATGAGGTTGGGGGTAATGGGGTATTTATAGTTTTCGGTGAACCGTTGAGATCGTTTCTTGGAAAAGGGGAAAAGATCTAGTCCGTACACTTGTCACAATGTTGTGGAAGCTAAATATGATCCTTATCTAGTGACTAAGCAAGTTTAGAACATGTGGTGGAG
Source organism: Helianthus tuberosus (assembly GCA_030545235.1). NCBI lineage: Eukaryota > Viridiplantae > Streptophyta > Magnoliopsida > Asterales > Asteraceae > Helianthus > Helianthus tuberosus. The sequence goes on along the minus strand of CM060450.1, from coordinate 32,441,183 downwards.
GATTAAATGGCTGCAACTTGTGATTAAAAACATTTAATCTGGTCAGAAGGTGGGAAGCGGCCCGCTTTAGGATCAGCCAAACACAATGCGGGCCGCCTGAGCATGTCAGATCAGAAACAACTTTCAAAAATGACAGTTTAGGTCCCTGCACGTGTTTAAGGCCATTTCCGACACTTCTAAGGACCGTAAAGCCAACTTTAAGGCCCTAAAATGTTGCCTAAACATTGTGGACATGAAACATGTTCAAAAATATGTCGGATGATGGTTCGTTTGGTCGTACGAACGCGATGTTCGCTTAATTACGACGGAATACGCATAAGCGCGAAAAACGATCCAAATGACGCGACGAATGGATTTTTCTTAAGGCGAACACTAAAATATAATATAGTCATGCTCACATAAATTTTTTGATGTCCAGATGTATTCAGAACGTATGTTATGCGCGAAAATGCAAACTTGTGCACTTTTTGACACTTTTAGTCCCTGAATGACCCAAAAGTTTATTTTAGCACACCGAACCCCTCAAAGCCTATTTCTAAGCTATGTAAAGGATATTTAAGGTGTGTTTAACTTATGGTCATGTTCCGGAATGTTCGTTACAGTTCAAATTGACATACTTTCGCAGTTTGTCATATTTAGTCCCTGTAAGCGAATTAACTTGTTTTTGCCATACCAAAGCCTTCAAAACTTATTTCTAAGTTATGTAAAGGTTATTTAAGGTATGTTGAGTATATGTTGATGTTCCAGAGTATTTCTCGCATTAAACTGAGTACGTTTACACACCAGTTTGCGTATAACTCTCCAGAAAGTGATGTAGAGTTTGAAATTACATAAAAGTCAAAACATGAAAAATGTAAAACATAACAAAACAAACATTGTGATCAAATAACATTGTTTTATTGATAACAGAACTGTTCATAGTGATTACAAGCACAGTTGTTACAGTCTCCCCTACTTGTGGAAATTTCGTCCCGAAATTTATTTAGAGGAAACTCGTGGAAAAAGATGTGGATATTTCGCCTTCATTTGATCTTCGCGTTCCCAAGTAAACTCAGGTCCACGCTTAGCTTCCCAGCGAACTTTGACCAAAGGAATGCGCTTGCGTTTAAGCCACTTGACTTCACGTTCCATGATTTCCACTGGTTTCTCAACAAATTTCAGTGTTTTGCCAACACGAATTTCGTCAAGCGGTATGGAGTAGTTCTCATCAGCTGTACACTTCTTGAGATTTGATATGTGAAAAGTTGGATGAACATTTCCCAGTTCAGGAGGTAACTCAAGTCTGTAGGCTACCTTTCCGATTCTTTCGACGATCTTGAATGGTCCAACGTATCTAGGTGCAAGTTTTCCTTTCTTTCCAAATCTGATCACACCTTTCTAAGGTGAGACCTTAAGTAATACTCGATCACCGACTTGAAATTCCAAGGCTTTGCGTTTTGGATCCGCGTAAATCTTCTGACGGCTTCTAGCTGCCTGAAGGTTATCACGAACTTTCTTGACCTTGTCAGTTGTCTCTAAAATGAGGGCAGGTCCAGTAAGTTGAGCCTCGCCAATCTCATTCCCGCAGACTGGTGAACGACATTTTCGACCATAGAGAGCCTCGAAAGGAGCCATTTTGATGCTAGTGTGATAACTGTTGTTGTAGGAGAATTCAATCAATTTAAGATGTGAATCCCAGCTACCACCAAAATCGATCACACAAGCTCTTAGCATATCCTCCAGAGTCTGGATTGTTCTCTCAGATTGTCCATCCGTTTGCGGATGATAAGCTGTGCTCAGATTAAGTTGGGTCCCCATAGCAGATTGCATGGTTCTCCAAAAATGAGAAGTGAAACGAGCATCTCTGTCAGAAATGATGTTCAAAGGAACACCATGTCGAGCTACAATTTCATCCACATAGATTTGAGCAAGTCTGTCAGCAGAAAAATCCTCACGGATTGGCAAGAAATGTGCTGACTTTGTAAGACGATCAACGACTACCCAGATGGCATCATGACCCTTCTTTGTGCGCGGGAGTTTGGTAACAAGATCCATAGTAATGTTTTCCCATTTCCAAACTGGGATCTCTGGTTGTTCCAATAAACCAGAAGGACGCTGATGTTCAGCCTTAACCTTAAGACAAGTAAGGCATTTTGATACGTATAAGGCAATGTCTTTCTTCATACCAGGCCACCAATAGTGAGTACGAAGATCCTTATACATTTTATCTGAGCCCGGGTGAATAGAATAACGAGACTTATGGGCTTCATCCATAAGCAAGGTACGAAGATCATCCTGGCTTGGGACCCACAAACGGTCCATGAAGTAATATGATCCATTGTCCTTCAGTTCCAGAGCAGGTGTTATATGATAAGGAAATTCCTTATCCATCAATCCTTGTGAAACACAAGATTGTTGAGCTTGAGAAATGCGTGCTTGAATATCGGATCGAGCTTGAATAACAGATTGAACACGTACGCAATGAAGCTTAGTACGTTCCTTACGACTCAATGCATCAGCTACGACATTCGCCATACCAGGATGGTAGCGAATTTCGCAGTCATAGTCATTTAAAAGCTCAACCCAACGTCGCTGTCTCATGTTGAGTTCTTTCTGGTTGAAGATATGCTGAAGACTTTTGTGGTCAGTGAAAACCACACATTTTGTACCGTACAAATAGTGTCTCCAGATTTTGAGAGCAAAGACAACTGCACCCAACTCAAGATCATGAGTGGTGTAGTTCTTCTCATGTATCTTCAACTGCCTTGATGCATAAGCTATGACTTTGTTCCTTTGCATAAGAACACAGCCAAGACCCAATTTCGATGCATCACAATACACAACAAAATCATCATCACCCTCAGGCAATGATAGAACAGGCGCATCGCAAAGCTTCTGCTTCAGGTGTTGAAAAGCTTCCTCTTGTTTGTATCCCCAATAAAAGGGCATTTTCTTCTGAGTTAGAGCAGTTAAAGGAACTGCAATCTTTGAGAAGTTTTCAATGAAGCGGCGATAATAACCCGCTAGACCAAGAAAAGAACGAACTTCAGTAGGAGTAGTAGGTGTATCCCAATCCTTAATCGCACTGATTTTGGAGGGATCTACATGAATACCCCGTTCGTTGATAACATGCCCCAAAAATTGAACTTCTTTAAGCCAAAATTCGCACTTGGAGAATTTGGCGAAAAGTTGCTCTTTCTTTAGGAGTTCAAGAGTAAGACGAAGATGCTGCTCGTGGTCAGCTCGCGTCTTAGAGTATATCAAGATGTCGTCAATAAAAACAATGACGAACTGATCCAAATAAGGTTTGCAGACCCTATTCATTAAGTCCATGAAAACAGCAGGAGCATTAGTCAAACCGAATGGCATGACTGTGAATTCATAATGCCCATAACGAGTACGAAACGCTGTCTTCGAAATGTCTTCTTCTTGCACCCGGAGTTGATGATACCCGGAACGTAGATCAATCTTCGAGAAATAAGAAGCGCCCTGTAACTGATCAAAAAGGTCGTCTATGCGAGGTAGAGGATATCGATTCTTGATGGTAAGCTTGTTAAGCTCACGATAATCGATACACATCCTAAAGGATCCATCCTTCTTCTTTACAAAAAGAACGGGAGCACCCCAAGGTGAAAAACTAGGACGTATAAAACCTTTGTCAGAGAGCTCCTGAAGCTGTTTAGACAACTCTTGCATCTCAGATGGTGCAAGACGATATGGAGCTCTGGCAATCGGATTTGCACCAGGTACGAGATCAATGCGGAACTCGACTTGGCGTGCTGGAGGTAGACCAGGTAAATCTTCAGGGAACACTTCAGAATAATCCCGAACGATAGGAATATCTGAAATAGACTTACCCTTGCCTTTATCTTCTGTAACATGTGCTAAGAAAGCCACATAGTTCTTCTGCAGATACTTCCGAGCTTTAAAACAAGACATGAGTTTGAGACCAACGGTAGGCTTCTCACCTTGAACCTGCAGGATCTCGCCTGTCGAAAGCGGCACACGAACAATCTTCTTTGAACAAACTATCTCTGCGTGATGCTTGGATAACCAATCCATTCCCACAATAACGTCGAAGCTTCCAAGTTGCATAGGCGTGAGATTGATAGGGAAAAGATGATCATTTAGGTTCAACTGGCAGTTGCGTAGAACAGAATCAAGAATAATGGGTTCACCACTAGCAACCTCTACTGTCAAAGATTTACTTAGTTTCGTTCTAGACACGTGAAGCATTTGCTCAAAAGACAAAGACACGAAACTCTTATCGGCACCGGAATCGAAAAGAACAGATGCAGGCTGATTATTAATAAAGAACGTACCGTTCACCACATTATCGTCAGCCTGTGCCTCTTGGGCATTCATGTTAAAAACTCGGCCTCGAGCAGGAGCTGGATTCTGGTTCTGGTTCTGATTCTGATTGGCTAGCCTTGGGCACCGGTTTCTATAGTGGGTCAGATCCCCACAATTATAACAAGCACCCGGTGGGTATTGTGGTCGTGCAGCTTGACCCTGTTGCGGAGCAGGAGGTTGTGCAACTTGTTGAGCCGGGTTCTGAACCGCGGGATTCTGAGCAGACCTACAAACATTGGCAAGATGGCCTGACTTCCCACAGTTAGTACAGAAACGGCATGGAAGTTGCGGCTGGTGGTGACTGTTGCATCTATTGCACAAAGGTGCATTCCCTGTATAGGGTTTCTTTGCTGGCGGCTGTGCGGGTTGGTTGGGAGCTGCCTGATTAGCTTGGGCAGTGATAGCAAAATTTTGGGAAGCCTTACGCTTCTTTGCCCTCTTTGAAGAACCAGAGTTCTTTCCACTCCCGTTTTGACCTTTCTTGCTATCCACCTTGTCAGCCGATTGTTCCTTGCCCTTGTCACCCTTCCGGTGTAACTTGTTCTTCCGGATCTGCGACTCAGTCAATGTCGCAGATAACTCGATCGCCTGACGGAGTGTGGCAGGTTCACTACCAGTAAGAATGTCTTGTACCGAGTCAGGTAGGCCGTCGATGTATCTCTCGATAGCCTTGTCGAGTGGGGTAACCATAGTCGGGCAAAGCAAACTCAGCTCTTCAAACCGATCAGTATAAGCCCTGTGCTCACCACTATCTTGCTTCAAAACATCAAACTCTTTCTCCAGCGCTCGCTGCTCATGGCGAGGACAGAATTCCCTCATCATAAGGGCTCTCAGTTCGGCCCATGTCTGTGCGAGAGCAACTTCTGCACCCCTATCTCTCATTACCCCGTTCCACCATGTCAAAGCCCTCTTCTGAAATACGCTCGAAGCAAACTCAACTTTGCGATTATCCGGACACTGCACATGGCGAAAAGTATTCTCTATGCTCTCAAACCACTGAAGAAGCCCAGTCGCTCATTCAGAACCACTAAACTTGAGTGGTTTAGCCTGATTAAAGTCCTTGTATTTGCACGGACCATTGTTGTTGTTGTTGTTGTTGGCTTGGTTCCATTGAGCAAAGAGATTTGGAAACTGAGCAGCCATCTGCTGCGCAATAATTTCTGCCAGTTCGGCAGTAGCTATCTGGTTCTCGCGTCGAGGAGGCATTCTAAAAGAGGAAAATATGAAAAGAAACGAGTGAGATGATGGGATGAAAAGAATGAGATGATAAGAACAAGAATTGCAAACAGCATAGATGATGGTCATTCGTCCGTATCACAAAGCAAACAAACGACTCACAGTGACTAATCAAAGTAAATGGGTCAAAAATAATGTATAATGAAGACATGCTCGCCTATAAGTGAACACTCACTCCAAGAATTCCCAGGTAAGCACAACTGGTCTCGCGTCTGGTTGAGATGTATACGAAGTGCTTGCCTAGACAGAAAACTCAGAATACAGGCATTCACCCTTCCAGTTTGCACATGTTCACATTATTTAAAACCCAAAACGTTTGACGGGATTTTGAAAATTTGAAGGCACAAGGCCAAAAACCAAACTGAAAAGGGTTCAAAACCATATAACAGAGGGTTCAAAACCTTACAATTGAGGGTTCAAAACCTTGTAAAAATTTATTCAAAAACAGATGATTGTTTTTCAAAAAATCGTTTCGGAAACATTTTGGTTCTTGTTTTGTTAATCACCTAAGGATAGGTGATGTATATGTTTTAAGATCTAAACACAAGATAACTTGTGTTAGGGTCCTAGAAAAGTTATAGTCTAGGTCAAAGCATTACTAATAACCTAATTCCCTATAACCATTGGCTCTGATACCAACTCTTCTGTCACACCCCGACCGCGTAAAACAACAAATCGCGGCGGAAACATCGGGGCGTGTTGCGACAGAATTAATTGTTTCATAACCATGGCATACAAAGTTGTCTTTTATTTATAAACAAAGGTGTTACATTGTTTCAAACAGGAAATTAAAGAGTTCAGAACATAATTAAACATAATCTATCTTATTTGAAAGTCTCTAAGGCACAGGTCCGCCCTAGTATCATGATCAACATCCTATGGAAAAGCACCTGAAAACACATGTGAAAATAGGTACGTCAGCATAAAAATGCCTGTGAGATACATAGGTTTGTGAAAATAGGATTCATGACTTGTATTTGAGAAAAATGTTTAGTCATGAACCTTGTAATTTGCTTTGTCTTGTAAATCATTTGAATAACAATAAGATCGGATGATATGTATAAGTAAATGTCAGGTTAAATAAATAACCATGTAAAAATGTGTTTGTATAAGATAAGTTGTTTGTAAATCAATGTCTTGTGAAAAGTATATTATTTGTATAAAATGTTCTATGTCTCAATATTGAAATGATTCAAATAACGTTACGACATGTAATACCATACAAACACTTATATATAGGAAGTACCAGCGGCGTATCCACCATGCTTGTATCATATTACACACGCATCGTTACTTAATCACTTAATCAAACCAAACCAACCAATGTAAGAAGTCTATGTTTAAACCAAATGTCAAACATGTTATATGTCAAATGTAAATCATGTCAAATGTCTATGTCAAATATCCATGTCAAATGTCTATGTCAAATATCCATGTCAAATGTCTATGTCAAATATCCATGTCAAATGTCTATGTCAAAATGTCATGTATGGCAAGTGAAATGTCTCAACTAAACCATATGCACGAAAACAAAATATTGAAGTAAAACATAGTTTAAATCAATCTTATGTCTTTGTGGAAAAATGCATGCAAATATTTAATATGAACATTTATGCGGTATTGTGAAAATGCATACATCCAAGCCTTGTGACTGTGGTGATAAACCCTTAAACAAATTAAAGGTCTATCTGTCTTATATCATCGAATTCGGTCATTCCTTTCTGTCCCCTTTCCCTGGGATGTCCGGAACGGGAGTTGTCAATTCCTATGGTACCACTACCTACTAACGAACGGCATGATCGGTGTTAATGAATGTATTGTCCCATGTAAACAAACCAAATGTCATACCACAATGTAAGCATGTGAAAATAATGCACTAAGTATGTAATCAAATGAACATACATAGCGTGAAATGTCATGTAAAACGATGTACTAAGTAATGCACACAATGGGCACACCTAGCAGGAAATGTCATGTAAAACGATGTACTAAGTAATGCACACAATGGGCACACCTAGCAGGAAATGTCATGTAAAACAATGTACTAAGTAATGCACACAATGGGCACACCTAGCATAAGATGAAATGAAATCATGTACTATAATGTACTAACGAATATAGCATGTATATGATGTGAAAACAGGAAAGCATGGAAGTAATAAGTAGGCACATGTGTTCCACCCCAAAACAGTTTGGAAAACAGTAAAAGAGGGGTCTATGTACTCACTTTAGATTGCTCAGTTGTATAAAGATAACCACCAAGTAATGCTATAGATCACGGAATCAAACGGCACCTAATATAGATAACTATGTTAATAACCGGACCTATCTCGGAAGATTGGGTAGCATGAGGGTTTGTAAACCAAACGAGTGTAGAGACTCGTGTCATTTGGTTTAACAAAGCCTACATACTAAATGAAACTTAACATAATTGTTTACGACCCATTACGACCCGTTTAGGAAGCTTATGCTACTTTAACGCGTCGTGCGCGTGAAACGCGTTCGGACCGCCTAACTAGCCCTATGACAAGTGTTATATGCCTAAACATGTTACATAAATCAGTTATGTGACAAAAGTTTAGGTTACATATGCTTAATTACCAATTATACATGAAAAGGGTATTCTGGTAATTTACCTAAGGCATATAAACTACCTATCATACAACTACTTAAACGATGTGACCATAGGGTATAACCTCGGAAGGTTATTCCCTACACTATGGTCACCTAATGTATTTGGTCGGATCCTAATGATCGACCAAACTGGGTCGGGTTCGAGGTATAAGCGATTTATAAGATCGCTTACCCTACGACCCTAGACAACGTGGTAATCAGTAGGCATAGTCCCAAGGGACTATGACCATCGTGATTACAATCACGTTGCGAAGTTCAAACGAACTTCGCATTGACCATAAGCTGGTCAACACTGAAAGTCAAACAAAGTTTGACTTTCGGACTCGAAAAGCAGTAAAAATAAGGAAAAGAACGAAAGAATACTTACGAAGGGTCCCCGAATGCTAATCGTGATCACAATAACTCAGGTATGAAACAACGGTTTCAACTTAGAGTCAAATAGATCAGATTCTTGTAAGAAATGAGGTTGGGGGTAATGGGGTATTTATAGTTTTCGGTGAACCGTTGAGATCGTTTCTTGGAAAAGGGGAAAAGATCTAGTCCGTACACTTGTCACAATGTTGTGGAAGCTAAATATGATCCTTATCTAGTGACTAAGCAAGTTTAGAACATGTGGTGGAGGATTAAATGGCTGCAACTTGTGATTAAAAACATTTAATCTGGTCAGAAGGTGGGAAGCGGCCCGCTTTAGGATCAGCCAAACACAATGCGGGCCGCCTGAGCATGTCAGATCAGAAACAACTTTCAAAAATGACAGTTTAGGTCCCTGCACGTGTTTAAGGCCATTTCCGACACTTCTAAGGCCCGTAAAGCCAACTTTAAGGCCCTAAAATGTTGCCTAAACATTGTGGACATGAAACATGTTCAAAAATATGTCGGATGATGGTTCGTTTGGTCGTACGAACGCGATGTTCGCTTAATTACGACGGAATACGCATAAGCGCGAAAAACGATCCAAATGACGCGACGAATGGATTTTTCTTAAGGCGAACACTAAAATATAATATAGTCATGCTCACATAAATTTTTTGATGTCCAGATGTATTCAGAACGTATGTTATGCGCGAAAATGCAAACTTGTGCACTTTTTGACACTTTTAGTCCCTGAATGACCCAAAAGTTTATTTTAGCACACCGAACCCCTCAAAGCCTATTTCTAAGCTATGTAAAGGATATTTAAGGTGTGTTTAACTTATGGTCATGTTCCGGAATGTTCGTTACAGTTCAAATTGACATACTTTCGCAGTTTGTCATATTTAGTCCCTGTAAGCGAATTAACTTGTTTTTGCCATACCAAAGCCTTCAAAACTTATTTCTAAGTTATGTAAAGGTTATTTAAGGTATGTTGAGTATATGTTGATGTTCCAGAGTATTTCTCGCATTAAACTGAGTACGTTTACGCACCAGTTTGCGTATAACTCTCCAGAAAGTGATGTAGAGTTTGAAATTACATAAAAGTCAAAACATGAAAAATGTAAAACATAACAAAACAAACATTGTGATCAAATAACATTGTTTTATTGATAACATAACTGTTCATAGTGATTACAAGCACAGTTGTTACATTTACCAACACTAGACATCCCGAATCTAAAATGTTTATATCAATTGTCAAACATTTCGTTTCATTATCATTTGCATCTTTCTTTTTGATTTAGCCAAGTTTGTAACTTGCTTAGACCATTCGTGTTTAGTGCACTTTCCGGGTTTGAGTGTATTAGCACACTCTTCCCATGCACTTAAATTCATATACTTTTCCTAATGATTTGTTACAATCTGTTCCTATAAATAATTCTTACCGGATGTTTGATCAAGCTTCGAACCGAACACACTTTGTCTTCAACCATGAGCTCTGATTACCAACTTGTAACACCCGTCTCATATGTTTAGGATTTTAACATAAAATACGCATTTTTAAAACAAATGCATCATTTCAAAAGTTATACAGAACGATAAGATTTCATAACGATAGCATCTTAGTTAACTATCTAACTAACTAGTTTAAACATGAGAGACATCAAGTTATGTGTTTACAAAATAAACATTGTCTACAAGAATTTAGATTAACGCGGAAGCTTCAAAACGATGTGTTCGGCTCTTGAATTCATGCTTGATCGTCATCCGGAGCGAGACCAACATCACCTAATGTCAAAACCACGTTAATTATTAGTTTTCACAACGTTAAAACACGTATAATCAAGTTCTAATGCCAAACAATGAAAACAAAATGAAATTTCTAAATTATGGGTCTGTCGCGCCCCGTGACAGATCCCGTCTAGTCTTACGCGGGCCGCGACAAACGTCGTGTGACGCGACCATGAGGCTGCTATGGTGTCGCGCGACACCTTATTTTCGACAGTAGGTTGCTTGGTTTGAGCTGCAGTTGCCCAGCTCCAATTAATAACCAAATTCTAACTTAAAATCTTCATAACTTTCGTTCTACAAGTCCGTTTTTCGCGATTCTTTTTCCTACATGTCCATAATTTAAATACGAACCTGTTTAATATCATTACTTGCGTAAAATCTCGTTTATAGACTGATCGCCTAAGAATTCCCTTTTATTATTTATTCGACCCGTTTTGGTATGTGTCAAACTTTACATAAGTTACTCATAATGGTTTCTAAATAAAATTTACCCCTTTTACCCAGGCTTGTCAACATTGATGTTCACTACCATTCCCAAAACTTTTGCACACAATATGTTGTGCTTGTTATGAACAATTTCGATCAAATACATTGTTACAAATCATCATCATCATCATCATCATACTCAGGAAATCCCACCAATAGCAAAGCTAAGGTAGGGTCTGAGGAGGGTAGATGTAGACAGCCTTACCTCTACCCCGTAGGAATAGAGAGGCTGCTTCCAGTGAGACACCCGGCTCGATTGTAGTTTTGTATCAAGCCCTGGACCTAAGACACATAACACTCAAACAATCGGGACAAAGACTGATTGGTGCATATACCCCCGTGCCTTTCAGCTATCAACGTCACCACATGATGAACGATTAACCATCCGCCGCTTTTAACCTTATTTTCACAAACTAGTAAAATAACGTTAAAGTTAGTACCATTTCACTTTTTCCCCCCGAGCGCCCATACATATATACATTATATGTGCACACCGCAAGCGGGGCACAACATTGTTACAAATCAACAAATTATAATACTTTTCTTTTGACCCATATCATGGGTTCTTTCAAGAAAAGTTATGCTCTTGGCGCGTCCGTTCAACGGACTACGTTTTTATGATTCATAATCAACGAGTGACTATCTAACTCACTTCAACACTACCAATTTACCCAATATTTTACCCGTTTGGTTTTCTAATGAAAACCACCACTTTACGACATGCCAAACTTATTTTAACCAACATTTGACCCGTTTGTCTATCTAGTGAACTTTGTCACTTCAACTATTTATCAAGTTTACATAATAATTCTAACACGTAGTTAACTAACAAAATTACATGATCAAACATAAAGTAACGGAACCGTGGTTACGTACTTGCATAATTCATTGTCATTGGTTTCTAGCCATAATTACCCATTCCTGGGCTTGTCCATCTTAGCGTATCACTTCCATTTCATGGTTTACGCTTTTATAACTCAAATTTAACGAGTGACGTTCAAGTCACTTCGAACACTACCATTTCGGCCATTATTTTAACCCGTTCTTTATCTAGTGAGTTACATCACTTTATATACATTCCAAACATGACTAATTAAACAATATTATCAATAAACATATCTAACCAACTATTTATTTTAACCCATTTGGTTTGTCGAGTGAATTCCATCACTTCTTAGATTTACCAAACGCAACTATTATCGCTATAACAACATTAAACATATCTTTGTCTAGGCTTGTCTACATAAATGTAAAGATACGACAAGTCTCGTACCTATCAAAGCATATCCTTCAAGCGCGCGTCCGCTCCTACTTGACCGCTTGAAGATTCAACCACCGTGCCTGTAGAGTTCAACTAACATCGTGTTTAGAACTCTTATTATTTCCTATAACGCATAATTTACCATATGATTCGAACATGCGTTTTTACTCTACATCTTACAGTTTGTTCTCGTTTAGGCATTACATCGAACACCTAGTGAGCATGATTTTATACCAATAACAATCAAGTTCATGACTAACTATTTAGCCAAGATTAACATCATTTTCAAATTTATTTTATCTAGCATGCATAGTAACACCTAGATTCACTTCATAAAAATCAATAATACTCGTTTTATGATCAAGATTTCAATGTATCTCATCATCCTACAAAACCCATTTAACACCTAAATGGGTGATTATGGATTTCTTACTTATGAACACAAATTAAACAATTTATTGACTAGGGTTTACTCCTAGACATGGATTCAACATAATATCACTCATACATTCAACATTCAATCAAAAGTTTCAATTATGAGTGTTTACAAAAAAATTCAAGATATCACCAAATCATGAAATTTGACTTACCTTGTGATCTCCTAGTTTTGATGATCACGAATTTAGTAAAAGCCCCAAATTTCTAGCTTGGGTTCTTGTGGAGAACCTTCTTGTTTCTCCTGGATATCACGACCAAACACACACATATGTGTGTGTTTTGGTTTTTAATTGTTTTAATTGAAAATATTTTCCATTATTGCCCCTTTTAGTCCCTTATGTTTGATAGTTATTCTAAAAGGTGTATTTATTCACATTTCCCTTGTTATTTACCAATATTTAGTTAACTAGGTTATTTGCTCCTAGTTACATTTCCGTTGGTTTTGACCAACTCACATTTTTTTATTTATATTTAAATTTAATATTTTTGGGGTGTTACAAGTCCACCCCCCTTAAATAGGTTTCGTCCCTGAAACCTTCTTTAAGTAGCCCTTTGGTTTGGATCAAACTAACTTAGTTTCGTTTTTAAGGCATTCTTTCTTTTAGTAAAAAATAATCATTTGCTTTGACGCGTGCATCTTCTACATGTAAGTCCTCACAGACTGTAACTTGTAATTCTTATCTTGTCGCCTATTTGTCCCAATTGTCAATTGACCACTCAATAGTATGAGTTCGTCAACATGTTTACTCTATACTAACTCTATATTGACAAGTGTTTTGTATAAATCACAACACTAATTGGACTTCGAATGGTCTTATCGGGTAGACTGATTAGTCACCGTCACTTCATTCCCCCTTCATTCGGATCTACCACATTGCCATACTCGACCTTACGTGAGTTTATGATCTACTATCCCGCAACTCACGCTTCGACATGATTATATTCTATATTTCTATATCACTTTTGTGACTATGATCGCATCGCATCATGTCATGTTTAAGTTTTTTTTATATAAACTTTTCATTATCAAAAATCTTCCTTTGAACAAAGCGTCTCACACCTATCGATGTTAAGACCTATATCCTTTAATATTAACTATTTTATAATTTCTCTATAATATTCATATTTGTTAGACGTCATTTCTCACTAAAACTGAATTTTAGTTTAACGTTTTTCTCTTTAACTTATGTCAATTACTCATATCAAGGAATTGACGGCAAAAATTTATTCCTTTTCGTTATTGTGCTACGCGGGGAATCGTAACCAATCCCCCACGCTTCACCCCAAGTGAACCGTGGGTTCTTTCGCTTAGCCTCGTAGGCTATACCTTTAGGCTTTCACCCTTCTTGGTGAGGCCCAATATAGTTTATTTCTTTCTATCGGCGTGTAACACCTCATAAATTTATGTCCAATAATATATCAACACGTGTCATAAGCTTAAAACGTGTAAAGAATTACTTTAGAGGGACTAAAGTTGACAAACAAAGAAAGTATGTTAATAAAAAGGGGTTCAAAACGTCAACAACGGATAAATATTCCTTTTAATAACCCTACACGATGTTTGTACCCTTAAACGAATGAATTATGGATCATACGAAGCTAATTGTGGAAGAAAGTGAGAGATTACAAACTACAGGGGTTAAACGTGTCAACATGTTTAAAATATACCTCTGAGTGACCTTTTAGAAAACCCGAAGCTTTGTAATGATTAATTATACTCACTAGAATAAGTGATTAAAATTTCACAAGGTTTCGATAAAGTATGAGAAAGTTATGATAACATTCGTATACGAGGGGTTAAAAGCGTCAACGTTGAAATTCATGACTTTTCGGGTGATCATAAAGTTAACCAAGGACTTAACAAAGTTTGGTTATGTCTTAAGGTCCTTAGAAATCAATTTGATGGGTTAAGAGTGCAAATATGGAAGTTAAAACGACTTTTAAAAGGACCAGGGACTGAATTACAATTGTTGAAACTTGTTTGGCCTGTTCTGACCACCCACACGGGCCGCGTAAGACCCTGGGGGACTCTTACGCCGGCCGCCTGAGCACACCAGTGACAGAAAACACAGGCAGGTGCCTGTTAAAGCTGTGTAACCGACTTTGGAGCTTGTTTTTACATACCAGGGGCTGCCCCAATGGTAATACATGCACTAGGAACACTTGGGCATGATCCAACATCAGTTGTAGACCTATTTGTCATCATCTTGTTGATTTAAACTCACTATATAAGAGGACCTTTGTTGCAAACATTGAGCACATCACTTGGAAACTTGCACAACTTCATTCCTGGAGAGTTTTGGAGCTCAAGCACACTTCCTAGGGATTCTTAGTCGTGCATAGGACCTAAGTAAGTGTCTTTAACCTTCCTTAATTCAGTTTTACTTAGTTAATTAGCTTAAAGTCAACCCGTTGTTATTAAGATTTGACTTCGTGATTATTCATAATTTGTCCAGTCAAATCTCGAATTGAAAGTACCTATGAGTTGGTAATTATGTGGGTAATAAACCCTTAAAAGGGCACTCACTGATTCCCACTCTAACTAGGTCAATTGTCGGGTCAAATTTAATCTTAAAAAGTCAACAGAAAGCGTATTTTCAAATAAACGCACAATTAACAACGTAGAACCCATGAAACCTGTTTTATCACTAATATAACTTGGTAATTAATATAATAACATGTCTAAAGATGTTTAACCCGACAATTTTCAGTTTAGGCTCGGTTCGGAACCGAAAGTCGCATAATTTGACTTTTGCTTTGACTTTCAGTTCTGACCCATTGTAGCATGTTTTAGAAATGCCTTAGAGCTTTATTTGGACCAGGTTTCATGTTAGTATAACCCTCAGTGATTATACAACTTGGTTCATAAGTTATCTGATTCATATGCATGTTTCCGTTAAATGCTTAAATGTTGACTATTATGCCCATATGACCTTAAAACGTGATTTTTGAAAATGTAAAAGAATAGAAACCTTAGTTACTGATTTATAAACTTGTCCCTAAAATTTGACATCAGTTTGAGGTCTAGATTAGGAGTTATGCTCATTAGCGTAATTAGAAAGCTTTTTATTAAATAAACGGCGTAATTAGCATAAAGCCTATCTAAACCCAATTTTTGATACCAAACTTTTTATCTACTGATATAAAATAATATTTTGGGAGTTTTGAAGATTTTTATTTATTTTTAGGCTGAGCATAACATAGGGTTCTAGCTTTGATTCGGTAATTGTCGGTTTTGCCCTTTTGGCCTATAAAATGAGTTTTACAAATCATTTTGATACCAAACCTTTTTCTACTGATTTTATATGATAAATAAAATATTTTGATCCTTCTAGAATAATAAAAATATCAGCTTTTCTTATAAAACCCGGAAATCGCTTAAAACCGTCTTTTTACGCGTTTTTAACGCATAGTATGTATTAAAACTATTTTAAACATATAAGACTTGATACCTACTGATATTTTAAGTAAATTATTATAATTTAGTAGTAAGCAAAAGTTTTAAACTCAGATTTCCAGATTTGACCCGTAAACCTTATGTGAAATTACCAAAATGCCCCTTCGGTGCATAGTTTGGTTATAAACGATAAATTTCACATATATGTAATACCCTACTGATATAACTTATTAAAATAAGTATTTTTACTGATTATATCAGACCTGAAACTCAGATTTATATTAAATCTCTTTTATAACCTTTTAAATGACCAAAATACCCCTTCGGGACATAATTTGAGATTAAATTCGTTTTGGGCATAATAGAAGATATCTTACTGATGTCACAACATATTTAAGGCATATTAACTTAGGAAACCTGTATATGACTCTTATGGTTACCCGTTATGCATTTTTCGCATTCGGTTTGGTTTATGTAACTAGTTTGCATAAATTGACCGAAGCGGGTCAAACCTTATCATTTTTGTCTCAAAATCCAGAATGTGTTTAGTTTACCCATATTACACAAGTCTCCAAACTTGTCGGGTCTAAATCAAATTCTATTCTGGTCTTCGCTTAATCGTGTGTTTGAACCGTATCTTCCTTTAAAGCTAACCGGTCTAAGTTTAGGCTTAATTAAAGACCCGTTAGGAATCTAATAGGTTATTAAAAACCTTCGTTCCAGATTAGGAGACCCGGTAAAAGCTACATGCACTTGCTGTTTGTGAATTATACTTGCTCAGGTAAATACTCTTAACTTATTTTCCCTTATACGGGCTTGGGGTACGGTATATAAAATACCGCTTGGTCGGGCATTGAATTGTTAATCGTATGAAGGTTAATTTATTGAGATTACCTGTTTAATCTGTTTTGTTTGCTTAAAGCCTTTGGGGGGTTAATGACCATGTCCCTGATATCCTTGGCATTAATCATGAAATGGCCATGACCTTAGCACGGGGTGTAGGCGTACACCCGCCAGTGCATATATATAAATAAAAAGGTATAACCTCCGGTTACGAGAATAACTCGCCACGGGACTATATCATGTGGTGTGTCTATTAATCTTTAACCCGGTATTCAACCCGGGCTACTGAACGTATAACGAACATGTAATTCTTTTACAAGTTTATATATAAATAATTATCCCAAGTTATTAAGAGTTTTGTGCCTTGTGCATTCAAATCAATTTTCCTAAACCTTTTCAAAATGAGTTAGTTAATTGTATTTACCAGTGTAAACTGACGTATTTTCCCAAAAAGGCTAAGTGCAGGTACTAATCGAAATAGGCTGGCCTCTCCTTAGCATCAATAAGAGTCTTGCAAGCTTGGATGCATTTTAAATCTGATGAACTATGTTTCCTTTTTATTTCATCCACATGTGGATCCTTTACAGTCCGTTTGTAATACTTTGATATTATTTTTTTTATTCGGTTTGTAATGTGATTCATCTTTTGCTTCCGCTGTGCATTTAAATTGTGTTGTTTGACTATGATGATATCAACTACGTCACGATACTCCCCACCGGGCCCACCGGTAATACGTGGAAATATCGGGGTGTGACAGGTTGGTATCAGAGCCTACACTGAGTGAATTAAACACTAGCCTTTTGTGTTTAATCTCAGTTACACAGTTGCACATTCCTCAATTTTCGAGTCTAGACAAAGAACTTAGGACAAATCCTGATTTGTTTTATTTTTGTCTTTTATATATTTTCCTTGTTGTTATCCTTGTTTATGTTGACAGGTTCAATCATGCCACCAAGGTTCATAAGGGGAAGAGGAAAGGCACCAATCACAGGCCACGACCATGAGGCCGGGCCATCACACAGACGAACCCCACCGGCCTCAATAAGTACGAGTCCTCAGGAGCATTGGAGGACGTATATAGTGCCAGCGAGGCGATCCATCTCGCTAAGTTCGTCACCATCCTATCACCATTCCTACGGGCCTCAATCTGAAAATGAGCCCCATAACCCGCAGCCTTCTTTCATCCCTCTCCAGAGATCCAGCCCTCACTATTCATTCGATGACCCGACACCTATCTTCCAAAGCCGGTTCAACCCGGCAAACTACATTGAAGAACCAGTGGGTTTTAACCCACTAGGACCTGAAGACCACTTCTCGGGTGACCATGTGATGGACATGGACGAAGACACGGATCCCGCCGAGCCTCCAACCGGGACCCCTAACCACCCCATCGAGATTTCGGATGAGTCACCCTTTCTGGGATCACCTTATAATGGTCCCGATAGCTACGAGGCGAGGTTCAACCAGATCGACTGGGTGTTTACTCCCAGTTACCACAACTCACCGCAGCAGCAGCCACAGCAGGATCCCTCCGAGGATTCCCGTTTTGTAGCAGTCACTCCGCCACTACCACCAGTTCAGCAACAGCCTCCGGAGCCACCGAGGCGAAGAAGATCGAACGCACGGATGTCCGTGCGAGGAGGAGTGCGTACCAGCACCCCTCAACCTTCAAATGGCAGCCACTACCCGCCACTCCATGAAGACCCGCAGATGGGTGGGCCTTCAAACCTCGTCTCGGAAGTAAACTCTGCGCCTGTCGCGCCACCACCGTTGGGCTTTGGCGATCCAATTCCTACATATGCAGGTCCAGCGGCGTACAACCCATTTGAACAGCCGACCCATACCAACTACAACTACGCTAATGTTGACCCGTACCAGGTAGCGTGGGATTACAATGCTCTCCATACCGAGGGGCCCTTTGGAGTCCCATATCAAGCTGGATATTCACCCTATGGGTACCCACCATATGGGTATCAACAACCTCCACCTCCTCAACCTCCGCAGTATCAGCAGCCCCCGCAGCTGCCAGTAATATCGCCACCGCAGCTTCAGGAGATTCTTCAAAGGTTGAGTCAGGTGCAGCAGGAGGTTCGGGAAGGGCGTAGGCAAAACCGAGGATTTTTCAAGGGTCTGGTGAGCTTAATCAAGGGGAAAAGCAAAACGGATCATTGAATCCTTTATTTGTTTATTTAAATGTTTAATCAGTCCCTGCGTGGACATTTGTTTCCGTATTCTGCCCCTGCGTGGGCATGTCTTTCTCTACTCTGCCCCTGCGTGGGCATGTCTTTCTGTTAACCCCTGCGTGGGTATGTTATTTCTGTTTAAGCCCCTGCGCGGGCATGTTATTTCATGTAGAAGTCCCGTTTAGGGCAAACCTGTACTTGTTTAATTTTTTTTTTTGCAGTGGAATGGTTTAATTTAAATTTTCATTTTTGTTAAATTATATGCATAAATATAATATGTGAAATAAATGAAAATATAACATTCCTTTATAAAACCTACCATTATAATAAAATAATAAAAATCTAAAAAGGACAAAACCTAGCCAAGTGTCATTATAAAACAGGGCCAAGATGGTAGTTCCTCAAATTAGATTCAGGTCCTTATTAACACCTCAATTTAGGATTGTTCTGCGTTAAAAATTAAAAAATGAATCTTAAAGGTAAAACCTAGCCACATGTCATTCTAAATATGGCCAAGACGGTAAAACCTATTCAAAAGGTTCAAATCCTTGATAACATCTGAAAACATGTTAACACTCCTGGCAAAATGTGATTCGATAAAATCGCATAAGTCATCTTTACATTGGATTCTTCCAATTTATTTTATTATATTAAACATCCAATAGGGATGTAATGCCTACGGGCTATATTCATTGTCATATAAGACAAAAGACAGTTGTGGTCTGCGACCCCCTGTTAAGAAGAGGTAATAAACTATGATTGAAACCTCAATACCTTGACCTATAAGATCATGATTAAAAATTTAAAACTGTCCATGTGATTCGGCCTTAATGCCATTAATATATTTTAATTATAACTAAGGATTATTGTAACATCCCGAAAAAATAAAACTTTATATTAAAATTATAAAGTATTAAATAAAACAAGAATAACTAACTAGGACGAAATAACCCAGTTAGTTATAAGACTTGTGTTAACTAAAAAGTGGGTTAAAAGCACCTAAAAATAAACTAAAGAAACTAGAGGGACCAAAAGTGTTTAACTTGAAACTAGTTTTAATAAAAACATTATATTAAAACACAAACTCACCATTGTGAGTGTGCTGGAGATCGCCCACAGCAGGGGGGGGGGCGACCCAAGCTTCTTAAAACCCTAAGTTCATGCTATTTGATCAATTGAAGGCCAAATTCTGTCCCAAATCAAAATCCGAACATAGATTAGTGATCACCTCAGTGAAAGGGATCATAAGGTATGTAAATTTTGTAGAAAATTCTCATCTAAATTTCTGAATGAACATAGGAAATTCGAATTGATGATTGCATGTTAGTTGTTTGGAATGAAATAATGTCTAGGGACAAACCCTAGTCAATTACTTGATGAAATTTTGCCTATTTCATGTGAAATTCATAATCACCATTAAAGGTGATAAGTGGGTTTTGTGAAACTTGATAAACACTAGGATTATAGTGGTTATTCTAGTGTAATCTAAGATTTGTTAGTGATTTCAGAAATTATAGAGGCTAAAATTCATGTTAGATAATTGATTGATGAAAATTAGGCTATATGACAAGGTAAGAACTTCTCATATAAATAGTGTGAAAATTCTGCCCATAAAGTGTTTATGGAAATGCCTCAAAGAAGAATTAAAATGAAAATTTAAAGTTAAAACGCATAATTTCGATATTTCGGTAAAATATGCGATACATGATTTGCAAAGAGTTCTAAATGTACCATGATTGAACTCTATAGGAAAGGATACCGGAGCGTCAAGTGGACAAGCCGGTGGCGACTTGCGTTTAAAGGGCGTGCTTTGAAGGTATGTAACTTGATTCGTTACATTTGGTAAATTTTGATAATTAGCATATGTATAGTTGAATTGTAGAATAAAAGTTGTGTTGATTTAAAGCGATAAGGTTCGCTATATTGAATAATAGGTCAAGAATTGGTTAGATCTCGTTGGTAGTCATCATAATGGAGGATTCCGTAGATGAGCCAAACGGGTCGAATAATCAAAAAATGCGCGACTAATGCTTCGTAATATGGTTAATTGGTCTTTTGTTATTGTTAATAAATGACATAATAGAATACGAGAATTTAGCGTGTTGGTTTGTTAGAATGATAAAGTCCATAAGGGTAAACTAAACGGGTCATTAAGAGAAGGTATGAATCGAATAATGGTAGTACCTCACTTGTAGATTTTGAGCCCGAGTGACGGGTAGCAAAATAGTAAACACGCAAACCGGTGATGGGAGCGTGGGCGTTAAAAATGAGGAATCCGAGATTTGGGTTTTGGGTGCAATAAACAAATCAGTCAAAACATAAAATTACAGTGACTACCGTAAGTTACGGTACGGTAGAGAACAAAAGCGTTACGGTGGTCCACTACTGTGTTACGGCAGACAAGGATCACACAGCGTCTACCGTAACTTACGGTAGATACCGTAAGTTACGGTAGAGTCCAGAAATTTTTATCCGTCCCTGAGCATAGTTCGATTATGAAAATTATCAAGAACACTAATACTAATATTTGTCAAAATCTCCAGTTTTTTTAGGTATTGCAAGTACGTGGATGATGGTTAAGACAATGCTCTCGAACCGAACACAATCTTTTGAAGCTTCCGCACTAGATTAACTTTGTTTTAGACAATGTTTATAATGTAAACAATTTGTTAATCATGTTTGAATGACGTAACTAGTTAAGTAATTGTCTAGAACATAATCACTCTTAAACTTGAATTTTGTACATCTTTTGAAGTAAGATACCGTCTTAAGTAAATTCATATGTATTTACATTAAATTCCTATAAAATTTAGACGGGTGTTACAATTATTATAATGAAAATCCTGAATATATATATATGCTTAACAAATTAATCAAAATGGTTTCTTAATACCATGATTAATAAATCATCTAGAATGATAAAACTGTTATAGACCTCTGAATAAATTGAAAAATCATTATTTTATGTAGCAATCAAGCTACATGCCTGGGTCAGACGAGGTCAATAGTCACCCCAGAGATAATCATGACACCTCCAGAGTCAATGTAGCAGGAGCAGAATTACAGGCGTTAATAGATAATGCCGTTACGCGAGCTCTGGACAGGCAGTTAAATGAATCCAGTGGTACCCATGTAAGAACCCAATCTGTACCACATACGAAGCCACCCTCAAGAACTCATACTGCTCACAATAGTAATTCCCATCACTCATCAAACCAGAGGAGTGTTCCATCAAAAAGGATTGTGCTAAACCAGGAACCTCGTAATAAGGGTTGCTCCTATAAATATTTTGTTTCATGCAAACCTAGGGATTTCACTGGTGAAAAAGGGGCTATTGACTACATGACATGGTTAGACGAGATGGACACCGTGGTTGATATAAGTGGTTGTGCTAATAAGGATGTAGTAAAGTTTGTATCTCAATCATTCAAAGGTGAAGCACTTTCTTGGTGGAGGTCTTTGATCCAAGCTACAGGGAAAATCCCATTGTACAATCTGTCTTGGGAGCAGTTTGTGACATTGATTAAGGAGAATTACTGCCCTCAGCATGAAATGAGATGCGAATTAATGTGCATGGGAAGGGTGTGTTAACACACTCAAACCCGGAAAGTGCACCAAATGTGAACGGTAAAAGCAAGTCATGCACTTGGCTAAACCAAAGCAAATAAAGCTATGTTATAAATGAAATGTTTAATATAAACATTTCAGTTTCAAGATGTCGAAAGGAAACGATAATGATCCGGTGCCGACAAGCACCGAACAAATGAAAGAGGTAATTGCCGAAGAAGTGGGGAAGGCAATTGAAGGTAGTCTATCCGGGTTTATAGACAAAATTCAAAACACGGTGTTGTCACTTGTCGAAGGACGAGTCAAAATGTTGGAAGATAGTGTCAACCTTATGAAAGAGAAATCGGGAGAACGTAAGGGATGTTCGTACAAAGAGTTTATGGCGTGTAAACCGCCAATCTACAACGGGGAGTTTGACCCGATAATATGCCAGAGATGGTTAAGCGATGTTGAAGGAGTGTTTGAAAGGACCCATTGTGACGAAAGTGACTTTGTTGCTTACGGAACGGGTCAGTTGAGGGGTCAAGCCGAAGATTGGTGGGACAATAAAAAGAAGGAAATAGGAGCCGAAGCGGCAAGGGCCATGACATGGGAGGAGTTTAAGACGCCATTTCTTAAACATCATAGTCCCAAGGCGGTCATTAATAAAATCAAGGAAGAGTTCATGCAACTTAGGCACAAGGGCAAGACCATAGACAAGATTACGGTGACGTTTATGGATAAGATGAAGTTTTGCAATGAATTGGTAATGAATGAGGAACAAAAGATATACTACTACTATAACATGTTGAGCGCCGAGTATAGGGAGTTCATGACTCCTTCAAAATATGAGACCCTTACCGAGATCATAAACGTTGCTCGGGAACGGGAAATCGAACTGAAGAAACAAGTTGAAAGGGGTGAGCGAAGGGCACAGGATGTGAATCCAAGCCCTACAAAGAAAGCTCGAACTGGAGAATCGGGAAAGAAGGTTGATGCTAAGGGTGGGTCGCCAAGTTGTAAAGTCTGTGGAAAAGGGCACAAGGGAGAATGTCGGTTCAAAGACAAACCGTGCCCCATATGTAGTAAAACGGGGCACACGGCGTCTCTATGCCCGGGTAAAGTCTCGGTTTGCTACAAGTGTTATCAGTCCGGCAACAAAAAGTCCGAATGCCCAGACTTAGTTGGAAGGAGAGACGTTAAAGAATCTCCAGCAGAAGCCCCTAAGGCAAAGGCTAGGTCCTTCCAAAATATAAAACTTTATATTAAAATTATAAAGTATTAAATAAAACAAGAACAAACTAACTAGGACGAAATAACCCAGTTAGTTATAAGACTTGTGTTAACTAAAAAGTGGGTTAAAAGCACCTAAAAATAAACTAAAGAAACTAGAGGGACCAAAAGTGTTTAACTTGAAACTAGTTTTAATAAAAACATTATATTAAAACACAAACTCACCATTGTGAGTGTGCTGGAGATCGCCCACAGCAGGGGGGGGGGGGTGACCCAAGCATCTCAAAACCCTAAGTTCATGCTATTTGATCAATTGAAGGCCAAATTATGTCCCAAATCAAAATCCGAACATAGATTAGTGATCACCTCAGTGAAAGGGATCATAAGGTATGTAAATTTTGTAAAAAATTCTCATCTAAATTTCTGAATGAACATAGAAAATTTGAATTGATGATTGCATGTTAGTTGTTTGGAATGAAATAATGTCTAGGGACAAACCCTAGTCAATTACTTGATGAAATTTTGCCTATTTCGTGTGAAATTCATAATCACCATTAAAGGTGATAAGTGGGTTTTGTGAAACTTGATAAACACTAGGATTATAGTGGTTATTCTAGTGTAATCTAAGATTTGTTAGTGATTTCAGAAATTATAGAGGCTAAAATTCATGTTAGATAATTGATTGATGAAAATTGGGCTATATGACAAGGTAAGAACTTGTCATATAAATAGTGTGAAAATTCTGCCCATAAAGTGTTTGTGGAAATGCCTCAAAGAATAATTAAAATGAAAATTTAAAGTTAAAGTTAAAACGCATAATTTTGATATTTCGGTAAAATATGCGATACATGATTTGCAAAGAGTTCTAAATGTACCATGATTGAACTCTATAGGAAAGGATACCGGAGCGTCAAGTGGACAAGCCGGTGGCGACTTGCGTTTAAAGGGCGTGCTTTGAAGGTATGTAACTTGATTCGTTACATTTGGTAAATTTTGATAATTAGCATATGTATAGTTGAATTGTAGAATAAAAGTTGTGTTGATTTAAAGCGATAATATTCGCTATATTGAATAATAGGTCAAGAATTGGTTAGATCTCGTTGGTAGTCATCATAATGGAGGATTCCTTAGATGAGCCAAACGGGTCGAATAATCAAATAATGCGCGGCTAATGCTTCGTAATATGGTTAATTGGTCTTTTGTTATTGTTAATAAATGACATAATAGAATACGAGAATTTAGCGTGTTGGTTTGTTAGAATGATAAAGTCCATAAGGGTAAACTAAACGGGTCATTAAGAGAAGGTATGAATCGAATAATGGTAGTACCTCACTTGTAGATTTTGAGCCCGAGTGACGGGTAGCGAAATACTAAACACGCAAACCGGTGATGGGAGCGTGGGCGTTAAAAATGAGGAATCCGAGATTTGGGTTTTGGGTGAAATAAACAAATCAGTCAAAACATAAAATTGCAGTGACTACCGTAAGTTACGGTAACTACCGTAACTTACGGTAGAGAACAAAAGCGTTACGGTGGTCCACTACTGTGTTACGGTAGACAAGGATCACACAGCGTCTACCGTAACTTACGGTAGATACAGTAAGTTACGGTAGAGTCCAGAAATTTTTATCCGTTCCTGAGCATAGTTCGACTATGCAAATTATCTAAGAACACTAATACTAATATTTGTCAAAATCTCCAGTTTTTTTTAGGTATTGCAAGTACGTGGATGATGGTCAAGACAATGCTCTGGAACCGAACACAATCTTTTGAAGCTTCCGCACTAGATTAACTTTGTTTTAGACAATGTTTATAATGTAAACAATTTGTTAATCATGTTTGAATGACGTAACTAGTTAAGTAATTCTCTAGAATGTAATCACTCTTAAACTTGAATTTTGTACATCTTTTGAAGTAAGATACCGTCTTAAGTAAATTCATATGTATTTACATTAAATTCCTATAAAATTTAGACGGGTGTTACAATTATTATAATGAAAATTCTGAATATATATATATATATATATATGCTTAACAAATTAATCAAAATGGTTTCTTAATACCATGATTAATAAATCATCTAGAATGATAAAACTGTTATAGACCTCTGAATAAATTGAAAAATCATTATTTTATGTAGCAATCAAGCTACATGCCTGGGTCAGACGAGGTCAACAGTCACCCCAGAGATAATCATGACACCTCCAGAGTCAATGTAGCAGGAGCAGAATTACAGGCGTTAATAGATAATGCCGTTACGCGAGCTCTGGACAGGCAGTTAAATGAATCCAGTGGTACCCATGTAAGGACCCAATCTGTACCACATACGAAGCCACCCTCAAGAACTCATACTGCTCACAATAGTAATTCCCATCACTCATCAAACCAGAGGAGTGTTCCATCAAAAAGGATTGTGTTAAACCAGGAACCTCGTAATAAGGGTTGCTCCTATAAATATTTTGTTTCATGCAAACCTAGGGATTTCCCTGGTGAAAAAGGGGCTATTGACTACATGATATGGTTAGACGAGATGGACACCGTGGTTGATATCAGTGGTTGCGCTAATAAGGATGTAGTAAAGTTTGTATCTCAGTCATTCAAAGGTGAAGCACTAGCTTGGTGGAGGTCTTTGATCCAAGCTACAGGGAAAATCCCATTGTACAATCTGTCTTGGGAGCAGTTTGTGACATTGATTAAGGAGAATTACTACCCTCAGCATGAGGTTGAAAAGATTGAAGCTGATTTCTTGTCGTTGGTTATGAAAAACCAAGATTGTCAAGCCTACCTTACGAGCTTCAACACTATGTCAAGACTGGTTCCGTATCTGGTAACTCCGGAACCCAAGAGGATAGCTCGTTTCATTGTGGGTTTGTCCCGAGAAATCAAGGCCAGTGTGAAGGCCTCCTGACCAGCTACTTTTAGGTCTGCAACTGATATATCATTGTCTCTTACTTTGGACGTGGTCAGGCAAAGATCGCTCAGAAACACCGATGCTGAGAAGAGAAAGCGTGAGGATGACAACTCACGACGGTCAGACAAGAAGCATAAGGGAAACAATGACCACAAAAAGAGTTTTGGAACTAAAAAGGATGGTCAACAATCAGGTGATAAGCCCAAGTGTAAGATCTGTAAGAAGCACCATTTCGGGAGGTGCAGATATGAATCAAAATCCCAGTCACAGCCGAGAGCTTGTGGGATATGTAAATCTTCAGAGCACAAGACATTAGACTGTAAGAAAATCAAGGATGCGACGTGCTATAACTGCAATGAAAAAGGGCTTATCAAGTCCAACTGCCCAAAGTTTGCAAAGAATGCTGAAGATGGGAAAAAGACCAATGCTAGGGTCTTTCAGATGAACGCACAGGAGGCATCAAGGTGTATGAAGAAGGGTTGTGTTATCTACATGGCACAAGTGACTATTGATGAGCCGAAGCCTAAGATTGAAGATATCCCCGTCATTTCTGAATATCCCGAAGTATTCCCTGAAGAACTACCTGGTTTGCCACCAGATAGGCAAGTAGAATTCAGAATTGACATTATTCCAGGAGCAGCACCTGTTGCAAGGGCACCTTACAGGTTGGCACCAACAGAGATGAAAGAGTTAAGGACTTAGCTAGACGATTTATTGGCAAAAGGTTTCATTCGTCCTAGTTCATCTCCTTGGGGAGCACCAATCCTGTTTGTGAAGAAGAAGGATGGATCGATGCGTCTATGCATCTATTATCGCAAGCTTAACAAAGTCACTATCAAGAATAGATATCCATTGCCCAGGATCGACGATCTGTTCGATCAATTGCAGGGGGCAAGTTACTTCTCCAAGATCGACTTGAGGTCAGGCTACCATCAACTGAAGGTTAAAGATGAAGATGTACACAAGACTGCATTTAGGACTCGTTATGGTCATTATGAGTTCTTAGTGATGCCTTTTGGGCTCACTAATGCACCAGCAGCGTTCATGGATCTCATGAACCGCGTCTGCAAGCCCTACTTGGATAAATTCGTTATCGTCTTCATCGATGATATTCTTATTTACTCGAAGAATCAAGCTGACCATGAGAAGCACCTTCGTTGTATTCTCTCACTGCTTCAACAAGAGAAACTCTATGCTAAGTTTTCAAAGTGTGAATTTTGGCTTCGTGAAGTCCAATTTCTTGGACACATGGTTAGTGAGCGTGGTATCCAGGTGGATCACGCTAAGGTCGATGATGTCATGAATTGGTAAGAGCCAAAGGCGCCCACTGAGATTCGCAGTTTTCTAGGTCTGGCAGGATATTATAGGCGTTTTATTGAGAATTTCTCAAGGATTGCAGCACCCCTAACTTCGTTAACTAGAAAGAATATTAAGTTTGATTGGGTCCTAAGCAACAAGAATCGTTCGATATACTTAAGCAGAGACTGAGCAATGCTCCCGTGTTAACATTGCTTGATGGAATAGAAGAATTTGTAGTATACTGCGACGCATCACACACTGGTATGGGGTGTGTGCTCATGCAGAAAGGCAAGGTTATTGCCTAAGCTTCCCGACAACTAAAAGTACACGAGAAGAATTACACCACCCACGACTTGGAGTTGGGTGCCGTAGTATTTGCACTAAAGCTATGGAGGCATTATTTGTATGGTACCAAGTGTGTGATCTATTCTGATCACAAGAGCCTTCAACATCTGTTTAATCAGAAGGACCTAAACATGAGACATCGTCGATGGATGGAGACTCTAAACGACTATGATTGTGAAATCAGATACCATCCAGGCAAGGCAAATGTGGTTGCCGATGCCTTAAGTAGGAAGGAAAGGGTTAAGCCTATAAGAATCAATGCCAAGAGCATTGAATTAAGGAATAGTTTAAATGAAAGGTTGTTAGCCGCTCAAAGAGAAGCTGTACTAGAAGCTAACTATCCTGATGAAAGGTTAGGAGTAACTGCTGAACAGTTATCCTATGGCAAGGACGGAATCCTGAGATTAAATGGACGAATATGGGTTCCAATTTATGGAGGACTTAGGGATGTGATCCTCCAGGAAGCCCACAGTTCTAAGTACTCCATTCATCCTGGAGCTGACAAGATGTACCAGGATTTGAAGGCAAATTTTTGGTGGATAGGCTTGAAGAAGTCTATAGCCACTTATGTAGCCAAATGTCTGACATGTGCTCAAGTTAAGGCAGAACACCAAAAGCCGTCAGGTTTGCTACAACAACCTGAACTTCCCACCTGGAAGTGGGATATGGTGACTATGGATTTTATCACCAAGTTGCCAAAGACTAAACGAGGAAATGATACTATTTGGGTAATAGTGGATAGACTGACTAAGTCAGCCCACTTCCTACCTATTAAGGAAACCCACAGCTCAGATAAGTTAGCTCAGTTGTACGTGGACGAGATTGTATCTCTCCACGGGGTGCCAGTGTCTATCATCTCTGATAGGGATACGAGGTATACATCGCATTTCTGGAAAAGCTTTCAGCAATCCCTAGGCACTCGATTAAATTTCAGCACAGCATATCATCTTCAAACGGATGGTCAAAGTGAACGTACTATACAGACACTCGAGGATATGCTACGAGCTTGTGTTATTGACTTGGGAGGAAGCTGGGATGATCATCTTCCATTAATCGAATTTTCATACAATAATAGTTATCATTCCAGTATACAAGCTGCACCTTTTGAAGCTTTATATGGAAAGAAGTGCAGAACGCCCGTTTGTTGGGCAGAAGTTGGAGATGTCCAACTAACAGGACCTGATATAGTCCTGGAGATGACAGACAAGATTGTGCAGATAAGAGATCGTCTCAAAGCTGCCAGAGATAGGCAGAAAAGCTACGCAGACTTAAGGCGTAAACCTCTAAAGTTCGAGGTTGGTGATAAAGTATTGCTTAAAGTATCACCCTGGAAGGGAGTGATGCATTTTGGTAAGAAAGGAAAATTAAGCCCAAGGTACATAGGACCATTCGAGATCATCGAATGTGTCGGATCATTGGCTTATAAGTTAAACTTGCCTGAAGAGCTCAGTGGTATTCATAATGTATTCCACATCTGCAATCTAAAGAAATGTCTAGCTGATGAATCACTAGTCATACCACATACAGATGTGCATATAGATGAGAGCCTGAAATTTGTGGAAAAACCTTTGTCGATCGAAGATCGACAGGTTAAGAAGCTTCGAAGGAAGCAAGTGCCGATTGTAAAGGTTAAATGGGATGCCCGTAGAGGCCCCGAGTACACGTGGGAGGTAGAGTCCACAATGAAAGAAAAGTACCCTCATTTATTTCAATAAATCTCGAGGTCGAGATTTCTTTTAAGGGGGTGAGGATGTAACACCTCGTAAATTTATGTCCAATAATATATCAACATATGTCATAAGCTTAAAACGTGTAAAGAATTACTTTAGAAGGACTAAAGTTGACAAACAAAGAAAGTATGTGAATAAAAAGGGGTTCAAAATGTCAATAACGGATAAATATGCCTTTCAATAACCCTACACGATGTTTATACCCTTAAACGAATGAATTATGGATCATACGAAGCTAATTGTGGAAGAAAGTGAGAGATTACAAACTACAGGGGTTAAACGTGTCAACATGTTTAAAATATACCTCTGAGTGACCTTTTAGAAAACCCAAAGCTTTGTAATGATTAATTATACTCACTAGAATAAGTGATTAAAATTTCACAAGGTTTCGATAAAGTATGAGAAAGTTATGATAACATTCGTATACGAGGGGTTAAAAGCGTCAACGTTGAAATTCATGACTTTTCGGGTGATCATAAAGTTAACCAAGGACTTAACAAAGTTTGGTTATGTCTTAAGGTCCTTAGAAATCAATTTGATGGGTTAAAAGTGCAAATATGGAAGTTAAAACCACTTTTAAAAGGACCAGGGACTGAATTGCAATTGTTGAAACTTGTTTGGCCTGTTCTGACCACCCACATGGGCCGCGTAAGACCCTGGGGGACTCTTACGCGGGCCGCCTGAGCACACCAGCGACAGAAAACACAGGCAGGTGCCTGTTAAAGCTGTGTAACCGACTTTGGAGCTTGTTTTTACATACCAGGGGCTGCCCCAATGGTAATACATGCACTAGGAACACTTGGGCATGATCCAACATCAGTTGTAGACCTATTTGTCATCATCTTGTTGATTTAAACTCACTATATAAGAGGACCTTTGTTGCAAACATTGAGCACATCACTTGGAAACTTGCACAACTTCATTCCTGGAGAGTTTTGGAGCTCAAGCACACTTCCTAGGGATTCTTAGTCGTGCATAGGACCTAAGTAAGTGTCTTTAACCTTCCTTAATTCAGTTTTACTTAATTAATTAGCTTAAAGTCAACCCGTTGTAATTAAGATTTGACTTCGTGATTATTCATAATTTGTCCAGTCAAATCTCGAATTGAAAGTACCTATGAGTTGGTAATTATGTGGGTAATAAACCCTTAAAAGGGCACTCTCTGATTCCCACTCTAACTAGGTCAATTGTCGGGTCAAAGTTTATCTTAAAAAGTCAACAGAAAGCTTATTTTCAAATAAACGCACAATTAACAACGTAGATCCCATGCAACCTGTTTTATCACTAATATAACTTGGTAATTAATATAAGAACATGTCTAAACATGTTTAACCCGACAATTTTCAGTTTAGGCTCGGTTCGGAACCGAAAGTCGCATAATTTGAATTTTTCTTTGACTTTCAGTTCTGACCCATTGTAGCATGTTTTAGAAATGCCTTAGAGCTTTATTTGGACCGGGTTTCATGTTAGTATAACCCTCAGTGATTATACAACTTGGTTCATAAGTTATCTGATTCATATGCATGTTTCCGTTAAATGCTTAAATGTTGACTATTATGCCCATATGACCTTAAAACGTGATTTTTGAAAATGTAAAAGAATAGGAACCTTAGTTACTGATTTATAAACTTGTCCCTAAAATTTGACATCAGTTTGAGGTCTAGATTAGGAGTTATGCTCATTAGCGTAATTAGAAAGCTTTTTATTAAATAAACGGCGTAATTAGCATAAAGCCTATCTAAACCCAATTTTTGATACCAAACTTTTTATCTACTGATATAAAATAATATTTTGGGAGTTTTAAAGATTTTTATTTATTTTTAGGCTGAGCATAACATAGCGTTCTAGCTTTGATTCGGTAATTGTCGGTTTTGCCCTATAAAATGAGTTTTACAAATCATTTTGATACCAAACCTTTTTCTACTGATTTTATATGATAAATAAAATATTTTGAGCCTTCTGGAATAATAAAAATATCAGCTTTTCTTATAAAACCCGGAAATCGCTTAAAACCGTCTTTTTACGCGTTTTTAACGCATAGTATGTATTAAAACTATTTTAAACATATAAGACTTGATACCTACTGATATTTTAAGTAAATTATTATACTTTAGTAGTAAGCAAAAGTTTTAAACTCAGATTTCCAGATTTGACCCTTAAACCTTGTGTGAAATTACCAAAATGCCCCTTCGGTGCATAGTTTGGTTATAAATGATAAATTTCACATATATGTAATACCCTACTGATATAACTTATTAAAATAAGTATTTTTACTGATTATATCAGACCTGAAACTCAGATTTATATTAAATCTCTTTTATAACCTTTTAAATGACCAAAATACCCCTTCGGGGCATAATTTGAGTTTAAATTCGTTTTGGGCATAATAGAAGATATCTTACGGATGTCACAACATATTTAAGGCATATTAACTTAGGAAACCTGTATATGACTCTTATGGTTACCCGTTATGCATTTTTCGCATTCGGTTCGGTTTATGTAACTAGTTTGCATAAATTGACCGAAGCGGGTCAAACCTTATCATTTTTGTCTCAAAATCCAGAATGTGTTTAGCTTACCCATATTACACAAGTCTCCAAACTTGTCGGGTCTAAATCACATTCTATTCTGGTCTTCGCTTAATCGTGCGTTTGAACCGTATCTTTCTTTAAAGCTAACCGGTCTAAGTTTAGGCTTAATTAAAGACCCGTTAGGAATCTAATAGGTTATTAAAAACCTTCGTTCCAGATTAGGAGACCCGGTAAAAGCTACGTGCACTTGCTGTTTGTAAATTATACTTGCTCAGGTAAATACTCTTAACTTATTTTCCCTTATACGGGCTTGGGGTACGGTATATAAAATACCACTTGGTCGGGGCATTGAATTGTTAATCGTATGAAGGTTAATTTATTGAGATGACCCGTTTAATCTGTTTTGTTTGCTTAAAGCCTTTGGGGGGTTAATGACCATGTCCCGGATATCCTTGGCATCATTCATGAAATGGCCACGACCTTAGCACGGGGTGTAGGCGTACACCCGCCAGTGCATATATATAAATAAAAAGGTATAACCGCCGGTTACAAGAATAACTCGCCGCGGGACTATATCATGTGGTGTGTCTATTAATCTTTAACCCGGTATTCAACCCGGGCTACTGAACGTATAACGAACATGTAATTCTTTTACAAGTTTATATATAAATAATAATCCCAAGTTATAAAGAGTTTTGTGCCTCGTGCATTCAAATCAATTTTCCTAAACCTTTTCAAAATGAGTTAGTTAATTATATTGACCAGTGTAAACTGACGTATTTTCCCAAAAAGGCTAAGTGCAGGTACTAATCGAAATAGGCTGGCCTCTCCTTAGCATCAATAAGAGTCTTGCAAGCTTGGATGCATTTTAAATCTGATGAACTATGTTTCCTTTTTATTTGATCCACCTGTGGATCCTTTACAGTCCGTTTGTATTACTTTGATATTACTTTTTTATTCGGTTTGTAATGTGATTCATCTTTTCTTCCGCTGTGCATTTAAATTGTGTTGTTTGACTATGATGATATCAACTACGTCACGATACTCCCCACCGGGCCCACCGGTAATACGTGGAAATATCAGGGTGTGACACGGTGACGCGAGGGTCATTTAGTCCTTTAAACCTTTACTTTGTTTATAATCCTGAAGGTTATGGTGATCCCGTAGATCATCTTTTACCCGTGTCATTACGCTCTTAGAAATACATTTTGGGTGTCACGGCATCCCTTTTAAGCCTAAGATTCGTTTATTTTCATTTTTTTTTAATTTTTTTATCGACTTAACCGTAGTCTAAGGCTACATTCGTTCTCTTTTCGATTAATCTTCCGACTATATGACTTCTTTCGTCATTTACTCGTCGATTTATTTTCCACTTACCGTTATCTGGTTCACACATTTATTTCTCTACAATCTGTTACCCGGGTTCTTTTATCTTAATGTTTTTAACGCTCCCGTTGCCTGGTTTGTGTTTTCCTTTTTATATTGTCTCATGACCCACTACATGAGTTTGTTAGTATTTTGCGCTTCAATTAATGGTTTGCGCTTACTTGCACTATTAAGCGTTATACTTTATTCAGCCCATTCAATATTGAAATAGTTGAACATAACTATCAGAATTTCTGCTTTGCGAAATTTTGCCATCTTTTAATCATAACTCTTAATTCGAGTCTTTTGACTTTAATCCACATCCCCGTCTCTTGGTTTACGCATATATCTGAAGCCCTACTCATCTATCGGGTATTTTACCTTAGTCGTTATCATAGCAACCATTCCGGCATGCATTAAGACTTCGTTTTCGTTTATTTGGTCGTATTAGTGAAATCCATTGCCTTTATTCAACCAAGTTCTTTATTCTTTCATTCAACTTGTTTGACTTGTTCGTGTGAATTTCATCACTCATGACAGTCAAACTTTATTCTTATGTCTTGACATTCTCAATTGTCGGTTTATATTTTTGTTTATTTTGATTCGTATCATTTTATTATTCCATGTCGTAGTAGCGAATTTACCCACATCGTTTATTGATATAAATGATGTTTCTTCATGTTCTATTTAGTTTGGCCAAGTCTATACCTTTGCCTTCGCCATTTACTACTATTGAAAATTCCGGGTTCGGATGTAATTACACTCCTTCCCAATACAACATTTGTTCACTTCATTAGGTTCCCGGGTTCGAGTGTACGCGCACTCCTTCCCATTATGACACTTATCTTTCATTGCATTCCCGGGTTCGAGTGCACACGCACTCCTTCCTATTGCAATATATATATCGAGATTACTTTTACCTCGGTTTCACATGTTCACCATTTATTTGTTTATATATAATTGTATATTTTTAACATAATACACTCATTTCACCTACCATATATGCCATATGCAGCTATTATTCATCATGTGAATTTTTACATTCCACTTGTCTTATCGTAATTTAGAACGAGTACCTCATTGCTACTCGCCCTGATGTACTCCGTTGTCTCAAATCATCACTTGATTTAGATTCTTTGCTGGCATGTTCTCTGTCATGCCTTCGAACCTTCCACCATTTAAATCATTTAACTCCCATCATCTTCCAAATGTAGTCATCAAATCATTCGAACATTTCCAAATTTATTAATAATCTTATTACTCAAAGTTGCCCGTATTGTTATACGTGACATTCAATTATACTTATTTCACAAGTACTTATTTTATAATCAATCTATGGTTAGGCTTTATACTACCTAATCGTCTTTTACCAACACTAGACATCTTGAATCTGAAATGTTTATATCAATTGTCAAACATTTCGTTTCATTATCATTTGCATCTTTCTTTTTGATTTAGCCAAGTTTGTAACTTGCTTAGACCATTCGTGTTTAGTGCACTTTCCGGGTTTGAGTGTATTAGCACACTCTTCCCATGCACTTAAATTCATATACTTTTCCTAATGATTTGTTACAATCTGTTCCTATAAATAATTCTTACCGAATGTTTGATCAAGCTTCGAACCGAACACACTTTGTCTTCAACCATGAGCTCTGATTACCAACTTGTAACACCCGTCTCTTTTGTTTAGGATTTTAACATAAAATACGCATTTATAAAATAAATGCATCATTTCAAAAGTTATACAAAACGATAAGATTTCATAACGATAGCATCTTAGTTAACTATCTAACTAACTAGTTTAAACATGAGAGACATCAAGTTATGTGTTTACAAAATAAACATTGTCTACAAGAATTTAGATTAACGCCGAAGCTTCAAAACGATGTGTTCGGTTCTTGAATTCATGCTTGATCGCCATCCGGAGCGAGACCAACATCACCTAATGTCAAAACCACGTTAATTGTTAGTTTTGACAACGTTAAAACACGTATAATCAAGTTCTAATGCCAAACAATGAAAACAAAATGAAATTTCTGAATTATGGGTCTGTCGCGCCCCGCGACAGATCCCGTCTAGTCTTACGCGGGCCGCGACAAACGTCGCGTGATGCGACCATGAGGCTGCTATGGTGTCGAGCGACGCGACACCTTATTTTCGACAGCAGGTTTCTTGGTTTGAGCTGCAGTTGCCCAGCTCCAATTAATAACCAAATTCTAACTTAAAATCTTCATAACTTTCGTTCTACAAGTCTGTTTTTCGCGATTCTTTTTCCTACGTGTCTGTAATTTAAATACGGACCCGTTTAATATCATTACTTGTCTCGTTTATAGACTGATCGCCTAAGAATTCCCTTTTATTATTTATTCGACCCGTTTGGGTATGTGTCAAACTTTACATAAGTTACTCAAAATGGTTTCTAAATAAAATTTACCCCTTTTACCCGGGCTTGTCAACATTGATGTTCACTACCATTCCCAAAACTTTTGTACACAATATGTTGTGCTTGTTATGAACAATTTCGATCAAATACATTGTTACAAATCAACAAATTATAATACTTTTCTTTTGAACCATATCATGGGTTCTTTCAAGAAAAGTTATGCTCTTGGCGCGTCCGTTCAACGGACTACGTTTTTATGATTCATAATCAACGAGTGACTTTCTAACTCACTTCAACACTACCAATTTACCCAATATTTGACCCGTTTGGTTTTCTAATGAAAACCACCACTTTACGACATGCCAATCTTATTTTAACCAACATTTGACCCGTTTGTCTATCTAGTGAACTTCGTCACTTCAACTATTTATCAAGTTTACATAACAATTCTAACACGTAGTTAACTAACAAAATTACATGATCAAACATAAAGTAACGGAACCGTGGTTACGTACTTGCATAATTCATTGTCATTGGTTTCTAACCATAATTACCCATTCCCGGGCTTGTCCATCTTAGCGTATCACTTCCATTTCATGGTTTACGCTTTTATAACTCAAATTTAACGAGTGACGTTCAAGTCACTTCGAACACTACCATTTCGGCCATTATTTTAACCCGTTCTTTATCTAGTGAGTTACATCACTTTATATACATTCCAAACATGACTAATTAAACAATATTATCAATAAACATATCTAACCAACTATTTATTTTAACCATTTGGTTTGTCGAGTGAATTCCATCACTTCTTAGATTTACCAAACGCAACTATTTTCGCTATAACAACATTAAACATATCTTTGTCGCTTGTCTACATAAATGTAAAGAGACGACAAGTCGCGTACCTTTCAAAGCATATCCTTCAAGCGTGCGTCAACTCCGACTTGATCGCTTGAAGATTCAACCACCGTGCCTGTAGAGTTCAACTAACATCGTGTTTAGAACTCTTATTATTTCCTATAACGCATAATTTACCACGCATAACTTACCATATGATTCGAACATGCGTTTTTACTCTACATCTTACAATTTGTTCTCGTTTAGGCATTACATCGAACACCTAGTGAGCATGATTTTATACCAATAACAATTAAGTTCATGACTAACTATTTAGCCAAGATTAACATCATTTTCAAATTTATTTTATCTAGCATGCATAGTAACACCTAGATTCACTTCATAAAAATCAATAATACTCGTTTTATGATCAAGATTTCAATGTATCTCATCATCCTACAAAACCCATATAACACCTAAATGGGTGATTATGGATTTCTTACTTATGAACACAAATTAAACAATTTATTGACTAGGGTTTACTCCTAGACATGGATTCAACATAATATCACTCATACATTCAACATTCAATCAAGAATTTCAATTATGAGTGTTTACCAAAAATTCAAGATATCACCAAATCATGAAATTTGACTTACCTTGTGATCTCCTAGTTTTGATGATCACGAATTTAGTAAAAGCCCCAAATTTCTAGCTCGTTTTCCCTTTGATTCGTTGGATTTTTATGAGTTTAGGGTTCTTGTGGAGAACCTTCTTGTTTCTCCTGGATATCACAACCAAACACACACATATGTGTGTGTTTTGGTTTTTAATTGTTTTAATTGAAAGCATTTTCCATTATTGCCCCTTTTAGTCCCTTATGTTTGATAGTTATTCTAAAAGGTGTATTTATTCACATTTCCCTTGTTATTTACCAATATTTAGTTAACTAGGTTATTTGCTCCTAGTTACATTTCCGTTGGTTTTGACCAACTCACATTTTTTTATTTATATTTAAATTTAATATTTTTGGGGTGTTACAGAATTGGCCCATAAAGACATAGTTCGAGCCACTAACGATAAAATTGACGTGGTTCGAGCTCATTTGAAAGCGGCACAAGACATACAAAAGTCTTATGTCGACAAAGACGGAAACTGATTGAATTTCAGGTGGGCGACATGGTTATGTTAAAGGTTTCCCTATGTAAGGGCGTTATCCGATTCAGAAAAAGAGGGAAACTAAGCCCGAGGTTTATCGGGCCAGTTAAAATCATCGAACGGGTCGGCAAGGTAGCTTATCGCCTTGAATTGCCGAATGAATTAAGCGGAATCCATGGCATGTTTCATGTGTCACAACTCCGAAAGTGCTTAGCGGAGGAAACGGCTTATATCCACTATGATGATATCGAGGTGGACAATAGCCTTAATAATGCGGTAAGGCTAATTGAGATTCTCGACCGGAAGATTAAAGATTTGCGGAATAAGAAAATTGATCAGGTTAAGATCAAGTGGGAGTATAGAAAGGGTTCGGATACAACATGGGAGTCCGAAGAGGAGATGCGGCGTCTCTACCCGACTCTATTTGGTACGTATTTCAGTTTCGAGGACGAAACCCTTTTTAAGGGGGTGGACTTGTAACACCCCGAAAATATAAATTCTTTAATGATAAATACGATGTCGGTAAATAAACAAATAAACTAACTAGGAACAAAAATAACCTAGTTAGAGAAAAAGTCTTGTAATAATATGCGAGTGGGTTAAAACACCTTAAATAAAAACTTAGTGATAATTGAGGGACCAAAGGTGTTAAAACAAAAACTAATTATAATAAAAACAAAGTTTAAACACCAAACACACACTAATGTGTGTGTCTGGTCGATAAAACAAAAGGGGGCGACCAAGAGCTCATCTCCAAAACCCTAGTTCTTACAAATCAGTCAAATTGAAGGATTAAATCAGTTCTAAAACGAAATCAGAGCCTAGTTTAGTGATCTCCTCATCGAAGGGATCATAAGGTATGCAAATTTTGTAGAAAATCTCTATCTAAATTTCCGGATAAACTTAGAAAAATTCGAAATTGTTAT
Organism: Helianthus tuberosus; assembly: GCA_030545235.1. Taxonomy (NCBI): domain Eukaryota; kingdom Viridiplantae; phylum Streptophyta; class Magnoliopsida; order Asterales; family Asteraceae; genus Helianthus; species Helianthus tuberosus. The sequence continues at coordinate 32,401,961 of CM060450.1, read as the reverse complement.
TGCATTAATGTGTATGAATGAAATTGGAATGATATTGTGCCTAGGAATAAACCCTAGGCAATCATTTGTTGAAATCATGCTTATTTCTTGTGAATTCCATAATCACCAATGTAGGTGATTAATGGGTTTTGTAGAAACATGATAAACACTAAGGATATAATTGTTGTTCTAGTGTAATCTGAAATCTATGAAGTAATTTCTGATTTATTGATGTTAAAATTGATGTGGATTTGCTTAAATGATGTTAATCTTGGCCAAATAACAAGAATTGAACTTGATTATAAATGGTGACAAATTATGCCTTTAAGGTGTTTGTAAAAATGCCTAAAAGAAGGCTTAAAAACTAGAAATTTGAGTTAAAACGCATGTTTGTAAAATTATGGCGAACTATGCGTATATGTAAGAAAAGAGTTCTAAATGATTTGCGATTGAACTCTATAGGAAAGGAAACTGGAGCGTCAAGTGGACAAGCCGGTGGTGACGCGCGTTTAAAGGGTGTGCTTTGAAGGTATGTAACTTGATTCGTTACATTATGTAGATTCAATATTTAATCATTCATAGTTGTGTTTAGAATTTAAGATGGGTATTAGTTGAAGTGACAATGTTCACTACTGATTTAATGAGGTAAAATTTGATTAGAAAGCGCTTGGTAGTCATTAGAAATGGAGGATTCCATAAATGAGCCAAACGGGTCGAATAATTGTTTAGCGAGTAGTAAAAATATGTTTTGAATAGCATTTGGCAATGACGGATCCCAAGAGCGTGAAACCATAGATTTGGTAATGAAAACCGGTGATTGTAAGCCCCGGATGTTGGGGTAAATACGCCTTGCGGTCATAAAATTTGTTAGTGGTTAAATTAGTGCAAAATTTATATGGGTCAAATAAATACATTATGCATTTATAGGCTTCTAGCCTGTACATTCTATTTTTGACACAATGATTATGATAAACACGTTGGTAATTTTATTACGGACGCATAGGAAAAAGAATCACCTAAAACGGACTTTTGGATCAAAAGTTATGAATGTTTGAAGTTATAATTGTGCCAAACTTAAGAGCTGAAATCTGCGGCTCAAAACAAGCAACAGTCTGTGAAAAAACAGGGTGTCACGTCACGCGACACCAAACCAGGTTCATCGTCGCGCAACACGATGTCAGTCGCGGGCCGCGAAGGCTAACAAAGGGTCCGTCGCGGGGCGCAACAGACCCAAATGTGCAGAATTTTGTTTCGTTTTCATTGTTTGATTTCGGAACTTGTTTACTCCCATTCTAACATTATCAAAACTAACATTTGATGTGGTTTTGACCTTAGGTGATGTTGGCCATGCTCCGGATGATGATCAAGCAGCAATCCAAGAACCGAACACTATCTTTTGAAGCTTCCGTGCTTGTCTAATCTTGTTGAAAACAATGTTTTATGTTATAATCACTTAACATGATGTTTTGGGATGTTAAAAAAATTAGTTGGTAGATAACTTGAATACGGTTATTATGTAAACCTTCGTTTTGTATAACGTTAGGAATGAAGTATTATCTTTTAAAATACGTATTTTATTTTAAAATCCTAATTAAATAAGATGGGTGTTATACATACAAACTTTACAATCTAACGACCAACAAAACCATCATTAGCAGAGATGTTATTTTTGATGAAAGTCAAGATTGGGAAGGAATTAACACAAATGAGAAAGTATCATGCATCCAACTGAATCATCCAGATGATGTCGACCAAGAGACGGAAACTGCTGATCAAAGCAATGACTCTGTTTCTGAAGTGAATGACCAAAATGGAAATCAATCCAGTGATGAAGAGATAGGAACACAAAACAATAACCGAGAAGATGAAGACTCGTCATCTTCGTCGGAAAATGAAGAATTAAGAACACGAAACATCACGGATGTATATGCAGATTCACAACCACTTTCCAAAGAACAACTTAATGAATTATATGAAAGAAATTAGTTCATGTCCAATGATGCAGTGAACTTCGTGCTATATGCTAATGCAGATCCTACCACATATGGTGAGGCCCATAAGGACAACAGGTGGAGAGAAGCAATGGACAAGGAAATGGAATCAATTCAAAGAAATGAAACTTGGGAACTGGTAGATCCCTCAAAAGACCAAAAACCTATCGGTGTTAAGTGGATCTTCAAAACGAAGTATGATGAGCACGGGAATGTGAGTAAGTACAAAGCATGATTAGTAGCAAAGGGTTACAAACAAAAATATGGGATTGATTACCAGGATGTTTTTGCTCCTGTGATAAGGTTTGATACTGTCAGACTGGTTCTAGCCTTAGCCGCACGTAACAGTTAGCATTTACATCAAATGGATGTAAAAACGGCCTTCTTAAATGGTAATCTAAACGAACAAGTGTACACTGAACAACTAGAAGGATACATTAAGATAGGGGAAGAATAAAAGGTATGTCATCTTAAGAAGGCCCTATATGGTTTAAAACAAGCCCCAAGGGCATGGTATAGCAAAATAGACGGATATTTTAGATCAAATGGCTTTAAGAAGTGTGTGTATGAACATACACTGTTTATTAAGAACTAAAAAAACTCAAAGATGGTGATCTGCTTATATGTAGATGATCTTATCATAGCTAGTGATTCGTTAAGTATGATAAATCAGTTAAAGAGTTCAATGAAGAAAGAATTCGAAATGACCGATCTAGGAGTTCTACATTACTTTCTTGGCATGGAGGTCAGGTATGAGAATGGAAACATCTCTTTATCACAACAAAAATATGCAAATAGTCTACTTAAAAAATTCAAAATGGAGAGTTGTAATGCAATCTCAACTCCAATGGAATATGGACAACGACTATCCAAAAATGATCCTGAAGACCAAGTAGATCAAAATCTGTATAGAAGTCTAGTCGGATGTCTTATGTATCTAACAAATACACGACCTGATATCATGTTTGCTGTTAGTAAAATAAGTCGCTTTATGGAAAGGCCGAAGAAAAGTCACTGGGAAGCTGGGAAAAGAATTTTAAGATATATAAGAGGAACAATGAATCATGGAATCGTGTATTCAAAAGGTAGTAAGGGAAAACTGGTAGGTTTCAGCGACAGTGATTATGCTGGAAACATTGATGATAGCAAAAGTACCTCTGGGTATGTATTTCACTTAGGGTCCGGTGCAATTGCATGGCAATCTAAAAAACAAAAGGTAGTCGCTTTGTCGTCAACCGAAGCTGAATACATAACACTGTCAATGACCGGTTGTCAGGCACTTTGGATAAAGGGAATTCTGAATGAACTTCAAATGAACATGGACTGTCCACCAACGATCTTCTGTGATAATAAATCAACCATCTGTTTGGCTAAAGATCTTGTTTACCATGGGAAAAGCAAGCATATTAGAGTCAAATATCATTTTATTTGTGATCTCATTAAGAATGATGAGGTCGAAATCAGTTTCTGCTCAACAAGAAATCAAATAGCAGATATACTTACAAAAGCTCTGCAACCGAAAGACTTCAATCGCATCAAAGAACTTCTACATGTTGCTCCAATCTAGCTTACGGGAGGGTATTAGAAAAAGTATAAGCTAGATATAATATGTAGTGTAATATGTTTATTATGTAACGCTAATGTAATTATTATTAGATATCATAGGTTGCGACGGTTATTCATTAAATCGTCGAGTATATATGTATTTCCTGTGTCAACATTATGATTACCGGTTCTATTCAAGAACATCGTTACGTGTTCTATTTCCAAACCCTAATCTGAATCTCAATATGGATCAGCTCAGGGCTGCACTAGAGATGTTAAAGAGGGGAACCAAGGGCTAACATAAAGAAGTACAAGGGACTCCAAGAGCTCGCTTTAAGGAATTACAATGAAACATGAGTCTTTCTTCCATATAACAATTTTTTAAATAATGTTGCATAGCGGTTAGATTTTGTAATAACCCTTTTACACGATCAGTGTTATTAGATAGCGACTATAATTTGTTCGTATACATTGCGCCTTGATTTGTAAGGCCCCCAGCCGCAACGCGGCGGGGCTTTAAATCTAGTTATATAACTAATAAAAATTGTTTAGTTTATAGAGTTTCATGAAATATATAATACACTATATGTGGCCAATGACGGTCACGGTTTAGGACGAATGTTAAACGATTGAATAAGAGCGGTGAGTTTTCGAGGAGTTTGGCGAAATCGACTACTGATCGGCCGTATTTGTTGCTGGAATTGTTGTCTGAAGCTGCTCAAGCTGATTACTTTCAGGTATGTTAAAATGATGTTTAAGTTTATTGTTCGTATAATACAGAAGAGAACCAATGCTAATCGTGTTACTATGTGACATACTAACATGCTGCTTATTGACTACCATTTTTGATTAAGTGCTATAGCCTAAAGTATGAGTACTGAAGTAGATGAACACAAGTATATGCTAAATTGAACTTAAGTAGAGTATAATTTTTGGCCTACTTTGTGCTGTATATCGAGTTACCGACGCGTTCGTGATTATAGACCTATCATTAACAAGTCATCGGTTGTTGTAGACCCTGTCGAGATTTTAGTTTGGATGCCACAATTATCCACGGCATCATGTACCAGTTAACTCTAATTCCATTTTTAGTTGTTTACAATTTCCTTATGTTTAGTTTCTTTCTTTCATGCACGTTGGTCTTATGTTTTATCTAGCTTAGTGGAGTTAGTGGTAGTTATTAGTTCATAGAAAAATCTTGTAATTGTTAGTTTAAAAGAAGAACGAGATGAAAAAATAGTCAGTGACTTTGTAATAAAAAAAGTGTGTGTTAATTATCTCATGTGCGTGGGTTAATTAATTTGTCTATGCTAGCTCAACCGTGGCGCGTTTGGCGGTGTTCTTAGATGCGAGTTCTTAACCGTAGTGGTGTATCTATATCTTCGGTTGGAATTTGTTTCCCTCTTGTTCGTTTGTGTGGTGATTCTATATCACAAACGGACCTTAGATCTGTCCATTTCATTTTAAGTTCGAATCTTCTTTCCGCTGCGTACTCCAATTTACATCGCTTTGTGTAGCAATTGAAGTGATTATGTTGATAGCTATTGCAAATAACAGGTGTAAATAATATGATATACTCTTAAGTGCTATCCTGATAAATCTCCGTTTGATAATTTTTTTGTAGGGACACTTTCACTGCTGCTGAGAAGTTTAGAAGAGAATTAGAATTTTTACAAAAAGTCTTACGATTTGGTCATTTTAAGTTATATATGAAGGGTTGAAGAATTATATGTATACTGATTAGCCGTTGCTATTTGCAGGGTGGTGATCCGTTAGATTTACAAGTCGGGAATGGAACATCGGTCAGTCTGTAGTCCACGTCACTGTTTGATCAGCATCCTGCGACAAGGTTCATATGTATTTCTGTAATATCAGCTTAATGAAATAATATGACTTAAATAGTTACATTGGACACTACGTTCTTTTAAATATCATGATCGTTATTAGTAAGTTTACCTTTACTTTCATTTTTCTCATGGTATCTTTGTAAGACCCTAGTTACTAATTACCGGTTTTACATGTAAATACCTACACATTTTATTTAAATACGGGTTTATTAAAACTTTTACAAATCGTAAATTATTCAACATAACGAACAATTTACTGAATAAAACATTCCAATGTTTTGTAATTTAATTTGCCGTTTAAAACGTGATGACGAAACTATTCGCGGAAGCTTTGATCTCGTGTGTTCGGTCATTCGTCGGGCTTAATCGTCTTCCGGCATCCAAAATGTACTTACATTTCATAAACATAAAATGATTTAGTCATACGGGGTTTAAAACGTGTCTAAACGAGTCCGGGAAGCGAAACTGATTAAAATACATTTTGTTATAGGGTCTACCGTAAATTACGGTGGCTACATGAATGTTGATTTTTCCACCGTAAAGCAGTGGGTATGTGGCGTAAAGACTTTAAGGCTACCGTAAGTTACGGTGGCTACCGTAACTTACGGTGGCCTCTGCAGGATTTTCCAAGTTAGCCGTTTTCCTAAAACGAAAACCTTCATAACTTTTAATCCGCTTGTCCGTTTGACCTACCGTTTCTTCCTACGTGATTGTAATTGTTAGTACACTATGTCTATTGACTTCGTCTTGTATCGAGTCTAGGATTTGAAGTTTAAGGTAATTTAGCTTGAAAGTGGTGATTTACCTTGAAAGTGTCACATGACAGTTTCAAGCTAAATCAACATGTTGATTTCCCTTGAAAGTGGCATGTGTCATTTCAAGCTAAATCAACATCACTATAAATAGCATTCAAGCTAAATCATTTGAGAATTTTTCAGAAAGTTTCGGATCTGAGTAGCGAAGCTCTGCCGAATCGTCTCCAGGTTGTAAATCAGTATCATATCAATATAAGAGACATTATAATTACATCGAGTGTCCGTTTCATTGATTCCGCCTCTGATTCGGATAAACGACTCTTCTGATCGACTCAGTTAGGTCGTACAGCGATCCAACAGTAATTTGATCCTTCATCATATGGAGTTAAAATCCAACATCCAGATTAACAAAATTTAAGACTTTTAAGTCTTCGGCTTATTACCCTTTTTACCAAATTTTGACCCGTTCGCGATTTTACCAAACAAACATGTTGTTTGATTCTAATTTCTCATCATTTCCATATTGCTTATCACATTAGATTCAAATCACGGGTTTATATACATTCTTAAACCCGTTTTTACTTAGAAGTTTAATTGACCAGTTAAGGGCAATTAAGCACTTTTACACATAACTCACACTCATTTATTTCAAGCATCTTATTTCCACATTATTTATCAAATGATCTTCCATCACAACTATATTTGTGATGGATTTAATGTGGCGATCTATATAATCCGAATTTTACCCCTCGGATTATTATTTTACGGCAAAGACTCATATAGAGTCTTTTGACCAAGGATTTACATCTTTCTACACTTCGTATTCTCATTTTTAAATAGCCTCTTATATCCCACCACAACTATTTTTGTGGTGGATTTAACATAATGGACCGCTATTCTAATTTTTTTACCCTTAGGATAGTCATTTTACGTGATTGACCCATTCATAGGCATTTGACCCCCAAGGTTTATGCCTACGACTCTTACATGTGTCTAAGAGTTACATAATGATAATACTAATATCTAAACGACCTCTAAGAGTCGTTTGCCCGATTTACCTATCAAGGGCATTTTCATCAACTTATTTCCTCCTTTTACGACATAGGTCCTTTTGCTAAGGTATTTGACCAACATTGCATTAATTAACCAATATTCTATGGCGCCGCATTTATCCAAATTGTTATTCGCTCCTGATAACATACGACTTGACAACCTCATTAGTCAATATTGTCAAATGGTGTTATCATCACCATTTGACCCGTTTGGACTATAAGACGAAACATTTACATAAATTAGAATAAAAGCATGGTCTTAAATTTCCAAATTCACCCATTTGCCCCATTTACCATAAACCATGGTTTTTATCATTTATACTTGTTCTGACTTGTATCAATCGTGTTGGAACCCTTATTTCGGATATTACATCATTCGCATTTATAGTTGATAAAACAAACACGTGTCCTACTAAATGGGTGTAAGTTTTACTTACCTCGTATTCCGAGCTACGCTTTTCTTTTCCTTCTTGATTCGTTTGACCGCTTCTTTCCCAAGCCTCCACCTAGCTCGTTAGGCGTCAAACTATTGTCAATCATTTACGAGGCGGTTAAATTAGTCATAAAATCACGACTATTCTACCTCACCTATTTTCTGTAGGATCGTTGTACGACCAGACTGAGTCGATCAGAAGAGTTGTTTATCCGAATCAAAGGCGGAATTAATGACACGGACGCTCGATACAATTTAAATGTCTCGTATATTGATATAATAGTGATTACAGCACCTGGAGACAATTCGGCAGCACTTCGTTACCGAATACAAGACCCTAATTCCGCTCCAAATGAAACGGACATTCTCCCTATATTTGGAGTTCTGATTTCGCTTAAAACTGACCCAAGACACTTTCAAGCGGAATCAACAATGTTGATTTCGCTTGAACATGTTCTTGACCATTTCAAGCGGAATAAGCATAAAACCCACTAAACTCAGTTTCTAGCACCCTGAGCACTAATTATTCTATCCTATTACAATATATGACTCGATACAAGACGAAGTCAATAGACATAGTGCACTAACAGACTCCCCCTTGGATGTTGACGAAGTCTTCAGTGTCGAGTCTTTATCATGACACATCTTCAGTCTTGATCAGTCTTCATGCTCTGTCTCTTGTCTAACACTGTAAGCATCTATCAATCTTTCTTCAAGTCTTTAGGCCCCCCCTTTCATCAAGCTTCTGTGCTTTAGGGATTATCACCTTGCTTTCAGATTACAAGCTCCCCCTAGCTTTGAGCTCTTCTTCAGACTCCCCCTTAGACTCAGCTTCCGGGATCGTAGTCTGGTATCACATCTGTAATCACTCATACATTTATAAGTAACTGCATTTCAAACTTTCAAATATCCAGGAACTATAACCTGTCTCTTCCAAACATTCTAAACAAACACTTTTCATGAATTTGGCAGTTTCATCAAATCAAATCGGAAACTAGCTCTATAACAATATAAGCATCCAAATCCCTCACAGTTAATCTTCCAAGTCCAACTTAATGACCTTGGAGATATCACAAACTGTTTTTGATTTTTGATTTTAAAACCTCAAGTTTCAAATTAATAAACTTGTTTATTTTTCAGAAACACAATTAGCATACTTAGATTTTGAAACTCAGCATTTCAGACATCGGTTGTCGAAAATAAAGCAGAAATCAAAATCTTTTTGTGATTTTCTGAAATGTAAAGCAGTAAAGAAATATTCACAAACATATTTACAGACAATATTTTTGTTTGAGTTTGCGTCAGAGGATCATATCAGTTTCTGACAAGTCACAAGTACCGTTGAGCTTAGTTACACATTAAGAATTAAACAATTCACTTAGATTGTCGATATACTGATCCTCTTAAATTTTCATACAAACTTCAACTGATTCAGGATACGAATTAGGTGTATTAAGAACTTAAACTCATTCATGTGTCCCACCTCTTGAATATACTCCCGTATCCAGATCCCAATATTCAGTCTTACAGGTGAGTATACCTAGATGATATCTGTAAGGGGTTAAATTGCGAAGAACCATGAGAGCTCAGGTCAGAACTTCCGTTTAGCAAAGAGATGACGGTTCGACTTTAGGTATGTTCCCTTTAGAGAATCTTTTCTTCAACATCACATGACTAGCATTTTTCAATGTTTCATCATTTTTTATGCTGAGGGCGATGCTATATTTCAAGCAAGCAGAAAGTATTATACGGGGACAAGGCCATTGCTTCCGCAAAATCAGAAGTCCTGGGATAATACCCCAGATATCACTAAGTATAAAGACCTAGTATCTCAGAAAAAGGGGTCCTTCAAACAAGATTTCAGGGGTTACCTATATATCCAAGTAGTGTTCCCCACGAAATAAGTAAGTTTGAATTTAAGTTTATATCCCGAACAAGTTTACTAAATGTATAAAAACCTACTGATGTACTATAATTTCCTCTTTTTACGCAAAAACTCAATTTTTGAATTTTATCATGTTTTTGACTTTTCCAAATTTTCTAATGTTTTTGGATTTTCTGACAATAATACTCCCCCTAAAATGCAAAATCATTTAAAGAAAATTTGACAAACCGACACTGATAGCTTTGTCTCGCCATCCATTTTCTGCTTTTCGTGCTCTGTTTTGCAGAAAATATAACATGTAAAGCAGCAATTACCCCCATGATTTACAACACATTGATATTTTACAGTTTGAAAACCGTTTTTCAATCTTGTGAAATTAATCATGTTTGTTCCGCCGTGAGGGTTTCGACATATTCAATTAACATATTTTTGTATTTTTCAAAATTTTCAATTTTTTAAGGTTTTTGAAATATTGTTTATTTATGTACAGAAAACAAACAAACTCCCTGTTCAACCAACACATGGTCCAGCAGCCTCCTCTTCCTGTGCCAGGCTGCTCCGACATCCATTATCACAATCTTCAGATTTCTTGAGCACCTGCACATTTAGACTACTTGATTACTTGAACAATTTAGCCCAGGTCTGTTGGACCTTAGGCATTTCAACACAATATGTATCATGCAATTTCGGAAAATCCTTGTCATCAAAGATTTTTTCAACTTTGACTTCAACTTTCTCATCTTTTACCGAAATCACTTGTTTCTTTACATTCCATGTTTGACCTTTCGGAGTACCTCTTTTATAAAAATTTGAATCTTTTTGAACATTTTGATTCTGAACAACATTTGGTTTCCAAAACTGTTGGGGTTTTGTCATATCGACATTTGTTCTCCAACTTTGTGTTGTTCTAAATCTGGATGTGCGAGAATTCCAGGTCTGTCTTGAATCGAACCTATGCGGGTTTGATTTCCAATTTTGATTCAAAGCAAACTTGTTTGTGTTGTACCTCCAAGTTTGATTTGAATCAAATCTAGTTGACCTTTATTTCACACCCTCAGATTTCTGTTTCTCAACATTATCAGACTTCTTTTTCTCAACATCAACAGGTTTCAGATTTGGACACTTGCGTGCAAGATGTCCTGTTTGATCACATTTGAAACATGTTCTCTTGGACACATCCTTGACCTGTTGTTGTTGTTTTTTCTGAGCATGGAACTTTTCATTAGACTGTTGTCTAAATATGAGTTTCTCCTCTTCTTCTAAACTCGTTCCTTGAACAAAATCCAACTTTTGTTGATAATTTGGACTTTAATTTCTTTTCCAATTTTGTTTCTTCTTATAACCCAACCCAGCCTTCATGTTTTTCTTCTTGAAACCAGGTTTATTATAATAATATTTGTGACCTTTACCAGCAAACTTTGGAATCTCAGATTTTTCAATTTCAACCATTTTGAAAACTTTATCAACCTTTTCTGAAATCACATTCTGAATCGGGAATACAACATCTAAGAATAATTTGTCCGATCCAATCATGGTATAAACCAATCCTTTTGAATCTTCATTCAAATTTTTCTCGGATTTTGAGTTTTTCAGATATCCATCATGAAAATTACCTTCATTTTCATCCTGTGATTCAGATTTACCTGTATCAACCGACTTTTCTTTCAACACACTTTCAACGACCTTACCTACCACCTCTGAATCATCAGAATCATCAGATTTGGAATAGGTTATGTCAATGTTATCTGGCAATTGATCTACCATGTTGAAAGCTTTTTCGACCTTTTCATCATCATAAAATGCAAACTTTTCCGATGGTGGAACTTGATGAAACTCTGAGCCAATGCCTTTCTTGTTTTGCTCAGACTCACCATCTCCCGGTTTTATATTGAAAATACGTTCAAGCACATATGACGACACGTGATAACTTTTTAACTTGTTGTTGTCCTGTTCTAAATTAGCAATCTGTCGCTTTAGCTTAGCAACATCCTCAATATAGGAATTAACAACACCTTGTTTTATTTCATACATTCTCTTAATCTCTTTAGTTGTTTCAGAAAGATAATTCATTCTTGATTGAGCAAATTTCATTTCATCCTTCACTTTTTCATATGACTCTTTTGTAATGTGATATGCCAATTTTATTGAATCATATTCTTTCTTCATTTCTTGACAAACAATTTCTTTTTGTTCACAATCTTCTGTCTTTTTCAAAACATTTTCTTTCAAAACTTCATTTTCTTTTTCTAATTTTTTTACATTTTTCCAAAAGTTTTTCTTCATTATCTTTCAAAACTTTTTCATTCACAAACATTTCTGTGTATTTATTTTTGAAAACTTCTTATAGTTTATTGAATTCAAGATTTCTTATTTTGAATTGCTCATCTTTTTCAGTACAAGCACTGCACGTTTCCATGCATTTCTTGCACTGTTCAATAGTTTTCAAGATTTCAGAATCTGAATTTACCGCAGTGATTGGCACCTCGGTGTTTTCTGCTGCATCTGTCTGATCAGCATCTTCTATCTTTTCTTCAACACCAACTTCATCACCAACATCATCAACAACTTCTTCTTTCACTTCTTCAACAATCTTCACATCTTCCTCTTTAACAATCTCACCTTCCTTCACAACCTCAACTTCAACAGCTTCTGCTTTAACCTCTTCAGCAGTTTTCTTCAGATTGTTTATAATTTCTTCAACATTCTTCTTCATTCTCTCTTCATCTCTCTTCCTCAAACACGATGTCATGGCATATCTTATTTCCTTTTCATGCCTTTTTGCATATGTGTCATCTTTTAATACATTTCTATAGTATTCGGCAGATCGAGGAATTATGAGAAGAACATCTTCAAAAATTATGTCTTTCTTCGGAACAACTGGTTCACCTTCTCTGTTGTAATAACACTCTCGTTTCTTATCCCATCTCTTATTACTGACAGCACTCTCATACTCTTCTTGCATTTCATCCATCCTGTTCCAAGCAATGTTTCTTTCTCTGTAAGTTTTCTCACTTAGAATCACTTCTCTGGTTTTCTCTTTAACTTCAGCAACACCATTTTCTTCTTTGTTTTCATCTTTGATTTCTGCAACGAAAACATAATGGTTGTTCTTTGATATAGTTTTGCCATGAGTTGTTTTTCGAATATCAACACGATCTTCTTCCAGACAGATTTGACTCCAATCATATCCTTCATCGTCGTGGATTACAGCACAAGCTCTTGACTTTTCTCTGGGTTTATCCTCAATCATGTTTTGCTCTTCTTTGCTTCGGTGGTAAATTTCCTTCCGGTAATAGTCATCATTGAACGGATGTTCATTTCCACCAACCGCAGAATTGTTACATTCTCTCTTGAAATGACCTTTTTGCTTACATCTGAAGCAGGTCACTTTGGATTTGTCAAAACCCAATTTAGTTGAAGCACCACCAAGAGATTGTTTCCCTGTAATCTCCATATATCTCTGAGCTCTACGAATGCAACTTGCCAAACACCAGCGAATGTCTATGAGCTCCATTTCTTCTGGATCAATCTGGTCGTAGTCTTCTTTGGTCAATTCAGAGTTTCCTATTTTGCCTGCAACTCGACCTTCATATGATTCCAGAACTGATGCAAGAAAGCTCATTTGCTGTTTAGCTGCATTGATGCTCATGGCTGGAGAGTTTTTCAACTTAAGAGCAATGTTGCACAGTATCTCCTCTGTTTCTTCAGAACTAGCTTTTGAAGCCGATGAATAATAACCCGGATTGTAGCTTGATGAGCTTGTCTGAGGTTCTTTTGTTCTTTCACCACTAAATGCTGTCTTTGGTGAACTATCAGCTTTCACCGAAGGTAAATTACCTTTGTAATACAAGCCAACATTCTGTTGATGTGAAGAACTGCTCATCTTGCCTTGTTTCTGCAATTCAAGCTCATGAGTTTCAATCTTTTCAATTAATGCATCAAGAGAAATTGTTTCATACAAAACATCATTTTCAAAATGAACAAAAATGTTTGCCACTGATCAGCTCGTGGTAACGCTTTTATGATTTTGTCTATTATTTCTTCTCTTGTTTTTTCAACCTTAAATCTTTCCAGTTCGATTTTTAGATGACATAAACGTTCAATCATTTGACGAACTGATTCACCGTTAAGACTATCAAACAAATCAAATTCCTTTTTTAATAAAGCAATTTTGTTCTTCCTGATTTGTTTACCCCCCTCTGCCTTAACCCGTAACGCTTCCCAAACCGATTTTGAACTTCCGTCATGTTGCAATAAAGCAAACATGTCATTTCTGATGGATGATTGAATTAAGGCAATCATTCTTTGTTCAGTTGCAAATTCGGATTTGTCATCTTTGGATAATTTTTTGAATGGAAGATCTTCTCCTTTATCATCCTTTGGTCTTTCATATCCAAATTCCATACAGAACCAGCTTTCATGTGCGTATGCTTTCGCCCAGTTAATGAAACGCTCTTTCCACCATGTATAGTCTTCAATACTTTCAAGAGTTGGTGGCTTCGAGTGTGTTCCGTAGAAATTATCATGCTTGATGTTCTCATTGATCGCTTTTGTGATGGTTTTTGGTGTAACGGTTGTAATCTCGGAAGATTCTGATGTAAACGCATTGTAGAACGTGTTGTAGAATTCTTCAGCCATGATGAAAATTCTTGAATCAATGTACCTAGAGACAATCAAACAAACACAATCAGTCTAAAACAATATCAAACAACTTGAAATAAACTGACACTCAGTTGACGTGAAATGATCTTGACGCGAAAAAGTCCACTATCAAACGGAATAATAATCTCAAGCGAAATCACTAGTTGAAGCGAAATCACATGTTCAAGCGGAATAGCAACTTTCAAACGAAATCCCTTGATGACCCTTCAAGCGAAATTAGAACTTCAAGCGAAATTAGATGAATTTTCAAGCGAAATAGCAGATTCAAGCGAAATCTCATGCAATTCTCAAGCGAAATTAAGATTTGAAGCGAAATCAGCTAGACTTTTCAAGCGAAATCTGAATGTTCGTTCAAGCGGAATTACGTTTTTGGTCCAATTTTGTCATTTTTTCTTTGAATTTTGATCTGAAACTCTCAAGGGTTTGTTAAAACACTGTTTCGCTTGTACTGTGAAAAAATCAATCCATTTTGACTGTGTAATCTTGTCCAATTTGAAAAAGAAGGTGTAGAAGTCAGAAAACAGATGCAATCAAGCTGAACTCCTCTTCCTGAGCTCTGATACCACTTGTAGGAGCGTTGTACGACCTGACTGAGTCGATCAGAAGAGTTGTTTATCCGAATCAAAGGCGGAATCAATGACACGGACGCTTGATACAATTTAAATGTCTCGTATATTGATATAATAGTGATTACAGCACCTGGAGACAATTCGGCAGCACTTCGTTACCGAATACAAGACCCTAATTCCGCTCCAAATGAAACAGACATGCTCCTTATATATAGAGTTCTGATTTCGCTTGAAACTGACCCATGACACTTTCAAGCGGAATCAACAATGTTGATTTCGCTTGAACATGTTCTTAACCATTTCAAGCGGAATAAGCATAAAACCCGCTAAACTCAGTTTCTAGCACCCTGAGCATTGATTATTCTATCCTATTACAATATATGACTCGATACAAGACGAAGTCAATAGACATAGTGCACTAACATTTTCTATGCCGAAGCTACTATTCAACTTCATGATTAGTTAACCCATTTGCCCCATTTACCATAAACCATGGTTTTTATCATTTATACTTGTTCCGACTTGTATCAATCGTGTCGGAACCCTTATTTCGGATATTACATCATTCGCATTTATAGTTTATAAAATAAACACGTGTCCTACTAAATGGGTGTAAGTTTTACTTACCTCGTATTCCGAGCTACGCTTTTCTTTTCCTTCTTGATTCGTTTGACCGCTTCTTTCCCAAGCCTCCACCTAGCTCGTTAGGCGTCAAACTATTGTCAATCATTTACAAGGCGGTTAAATTAGTCATAAAAATCACGACTATTCTACCTCACCTATTTTCTATGCCGAAGCTACTATTCGACTTCATGATTAGTTAACTTAGTTTATCAAAGTTAACTATGTTCAATCGCATGGCCTACACAATTGAGTCTAAATCAACATGATCTTTAGAACCCTTATCACTTCATGTTACGCATAATTACCGTATCATTCAAATACGCGTTTTCACTCTAAATTTCAGCACTTTAGTTTTCATTTAAGCATTTTAACAAACACCTAGTGTGCATAATTTTACACATTACTAACTAGTTCATAACTAGTTATTTTTACCAAGATTAACATCAATTTGGCAATTTCACATCAATTCTAAAATCAACAAACCTGAAATTGCTTTAGAGAATTCAAATTACACTAGTACAACAACCATAATCCTAGTGTTTTCATACTTCTACATCACCCACTTAACACCTTCAATGGTGATTATGGAATTCTCAAGCATTGAGCATAATTTCAACAATCTAATGACTAGGGTTTATCTCTAGACACTATTTCATTCTAATTTCATCCAAACAACATTCATGCAACACAAATTTCGAATCTCATATGTTCATCAACATTTCAAGATGTAACTAAAAGATGAAATTTAACATACCTTGTGATCCCTTCACTTAGGTGATCACTAATACGAGCTTGGATTTCGATTTGGGACTGATTTAGCCTCTCAATTTCTTGGATTTAGACAAGTTAGGGTTGAACAAAGGAGTTCCTTTGCTCCTGTGGAAAATGTCGACCAGAACACACACTCAAGGTGTGTGTTTTGGTGTTGAGAGTTTTATTTAATTAAAACTTGTTTCTAGGTTGTCCCTTATGGCCCCTCTAATTTACCCAATGTTACATTGAGTGTATTTTAACCAACTTCTTTATTACTACAAGACTCGTAATTAACTAGGTTATTTAATTCCTAGTTATTCCATCTTGTTCATAACCGATATTCAATATATATACGAAACCTATATATTTTTGAGGTGTTACCTAACCCGTTTTATTTTAAGTCCCGTTAACTCGGGCCTCTTACATTTACCGGGTTGATTTTTACCATTCATGGTATTTTACCCGTCTTTTAGTATTAACGGGGTTTGATTACTAAACCTGTTATCGGGGTGTTACAAGTCTACCCCCCTTAAAGAGGTTTCGTCCCCGAAACCTTATTTACGTATTTCTTTTAATTTAGATTAAACGAACTTAGTTTCGTTTTCAAGACATTCACTCGTTCTTTTTGATCTAACATTTTCATTTATATTGACTCGTACGTCTTTCATGTGTAAGGCCTCGCGGGCCGTTATTTTTAGCTTATATGCATTATCCTTAGTGACCGAGTTGTCACTTGACCACTTAGTCTCATCAATCTGTTAACAAGTTTATTCCGCGCTTGTTTTATATTAACAAGCTCTTTGTATTTGTCATAACATTTTCTTGACTTTGAAAAGTTTTACCGGCTAGACTAATTAGTCGCCATCACTTCATACCCCGTCACCCGGGTATATTATTTTGCCTTCTCTGGCCTTATGTGTGTTTAAGATTTTCTAAACCGCCTTATACTACTTATGTTTGTTAAAACATTGCTTTTGACTAAAAACTAATTTTTTTAGTTTACGTTTTCTCTGTCTTATGTCTTTTCCTCATGTCTATGAATTTCTGTCTAAGTTTTATTCCTGACCATTATTATTTTACATGGAGAATTGTAACCAGTTTTCCACGCTTTATCCAAGTGACCCGCAAGTTCTTTTTGGTCCCGTAGACTTTAACACTATTTATAATCCCGTAGGTTATGATGATCCCGTAGATCGTCTTTTATCCATGTCTATATTCAAATGTATATATACATATATATAGCGCCAAAGCATCTTTTATTATGTTTGGAATCGTTTATTTTTCGCTTTTGAACTTTAGTTGGCCTTGACTGTAGTCTAAAGCTTCGTTCGTTTACTCTTGGACTAATCTTCCGACTTTATGACTCTTTACGTCATTTACACGTCGGTTTGTTCTACGCTCACCGTTTCCCCGGTTCATAATTATACTTCTTTACGACCCGTTACCCGGGTTCTTTATTATTTCGCGCTTCCATTATTCGGTTGCGCTTACTTGCACTACCAAGCTTTTATACTTTATTTATCCCGTTTGACTTATTCGTGTGAGATTTAATTACTCATGAACGTCAAACCTCATTCTTTATTCGACCCGTTCAACTTTAGAATAGTTGAACGTAGTTATCAAAATTTCTGTTTGCAAATTCTCATCGTCTTTTAGTCATGACTCTTAATCCGAGTCCTTTGACTTTCTATTTCGCGTACCCGTCTCTTGGTTTACGCATGCTTTCAAAATCCTACCTATCTATCGGGTATCTTTACCGAAGTTATCATTAAGTAACCATTCTTATATGGTTTTAGACATCATCTTAATTTATTTGATCATCTTAGCGAAATCCATTGCTTTTATTTAGTCAAGTCTTTTATTCATTTATTCTACCCCTTTGACTTGTCTGTGTGAATTTCATCACTTATGATAGTCAAACTTTATCTTTATGCCTTAGCATTCTCATTAGTTGATCTGTATTTTCATTTACTTTAATCCTTGTCCTTTCTCTCGGGCTCTTCATTTTAACGTAATACGCTTCCGTCATCCGACTTGCGTCTACGTTTATTATCAAACATCTTGCTTATTTGATTTATTTGGGTACCTTTTAAGTTAGTCCCATTCACCCCGCCCTTACTACATCGGCGTAAATGTATCCGCTACACGAAGTTCATGGTATCATATGCCACTACTTACTTGGCCAGAGTAAGCGATTAACACATGACACACACGACCTTTTTATAGTTTTCACATCACGCCCTATGTAAGTAACGCCTCTATTTAGTTTTCTTGGAAATAATATCCTGGATAGGTATTCTATTCAGGTTTTCCAAGTTTCTAATTTACATATGCAACAATCATTCTCTACATGTTTGTTGCATATTGCTATTTGTGCGATTATATTTAAAAGCGCGCACCTGGTAATGTTTGCCCCGACGGGCATTCCTTGCCATTAACCTTGTTCGCGGTCGTTACGCGATTTAGTCCTTGGTGAGCATGCTCCTCTTGTCATACTTTTGACCGTTCCTCTATCATATCTGTAATTTGTTTAACCCTTGTCATCTTTAAATGCAAGTGTCCTTCAATTAAGATATTCACAAAAGTTAGCCATGTCAACTTTACTAAACGCCTGTATCATAATACAAGGCTTTTCTACTATGTGTGTCAACGCACGAAATTTTGTTAGCTATATCTATCCTTTAATTGGGGTAACGTGTATTACACGATAACCCTATGTGTTGTTTACAACACTTTAATACGCTAAACCATTAACATACATGCACTTACCGGATTTGCGATCAAGCCTCGAACCGAACACCAATCTTTATCAAGAGTATAAGGTTTAAGTCCAAGCATAGTTTTTCCTACCATACTTGAATCTCTTAAACCAAGGCTCTGATACCAACTTGTAAGACCCTAGTTACTAATTACCGGTTTTACATGTAAATACCAACAATTAGATGTGTAGTTAAGACTACACATTTTATTTAAATACGGGTTTATTAAAACTTTTACAAATCGTAAGTTATTCAACATAACGAACAATTTACTGAATAAAACATTCCAATGTTTTGTAATTTAATTTGCCGTTTAAAACGTGACGACGAAACTATTCGCGGAAGCTTTGATCTCGTGTGTTTGGTCATTTGTCGGGCTTAATCGTCTTCCGGCATCCAAAATGTACCTACATTTCATAAACATAAAATGCTTTAGTCATACGGGGTTAAAAACGAGTCTAAACGAGTCCGGGAAGCGAAAATGATTAAAATACATTTTGTTACAGGGTCTACCGTAAATTACGGTGGCTACCGTAATTTACGGTAGCCCCTGAATGTTGATTTTTCCACCGTAAAGCAGTGGGTATGTGGCGTAAAGACTTTAAGGCTACCGTAAGTTACGGTGGCTACCGTAACTTACAGTGGCCTTTGCAGGATTTTCCAAGTTAGCCGTTTTCCTAAAACGAAAACCTTCATAACTTTTAATCCGCTTGTCCGTTTGACCTACCGTTTCTTCCTACGTGATTGTAATTTGATCCTTCATCATATGGAGTTAAAATCCAACATCCGGATTAACAAAATTTAAGACTTTTAAGTCTTCGGCTTATTACCCTTTTTACCAAATTTTGACCCGTTCGCGATTTTATCAAGCAAACATGTTGTTTGATTCTAATTTCTCATCATTTCCATATTGCTTATCATATTAGATTCAAATCACGGGTTTATATACATTCTTAAACCCGTTTTTACTTAGATGTTTAATTGACCCGTTAAGATTAATTAAGCACTTTTACACATAATTCACACTCATTTATTTCTAGCATCTTATTTCCACATTATTTATCAAATGATCTTCCATCACAACTATATTTGTGATGGATTTAATGTGGCGATTTATATAATCCGAATTTTACCCCTCGGATTATTATTTTACGGCAAAGACTCATATAGAGTCTTTTGACCAAGGATTTACATCTTTCTACACTTCGTATTCTCATTTTTAAATAGCCTCTTATATCCCACCACAACTATTTTTGTGGTGGATTTAACATAATGGACCGCTATTCTAATTTTTTTACCCTTAGGATAGTTATTTTACGTGATTGACCCATTCATAGGCATTTGACCCCTAAGGTTTATGCCTACGACTCATACATGTGTCTAAGAGTTACATAATGATAATACTAATATCTAAACGACCTCTAAGTGTCGTTTGCCCGATTTACCTATCAAGGGCATTTTCGTCAACTTATTTCCTCCTTTTACGACATAGGTCATTTTGCTAAGGTATTTGACCAACATTGCATTTTTAACTATAAATCTATATATGTGCGTACCTGGCTCGAGTCAACATATAGACCCGTTTTATACCTCGCGTTAATTAACCAATATTCTATGGCGTCGCAATTATCCAAATTGCTATTCGCTCCTGATAACATACGACTTGACAACCTCATTAGTCAATATTGTCAAATGGTGTTATCATCACCATTTGACCCGTTTGGACTATAAGACCAAACATTTACATAAATTAGAATAAAAGCATGGTTTTAAATTTCCAAATTCACCCATTTGCCCTATTTACCATAAACCATGGTTTTTATCATTTGTACTTGTTCAGACTTGTATCAATCGTGTCGGAACCCTTATTTCGGATATTACATCATTCGCATTTATAGTTTATAAAATAAACACGTGTCCTACTAAATGGGTGTAAGTTTTACTTACCTCGTATTCCGAGCTACGCTTTTCTTTTCCTTCTTGATTCGTTTGACCGCTTCTTTCCCATGCCTCCACCTAGCTCGTTAGGCGTCAAACTATTGTCAATCATTTACAAGGCGGTTAAATTAGTCATAAAAATCACGACTATTCTACCTCACCTATTTTCTATGCCGAAGCTACTATTCGACTTCATGATTAGTTAACTTAGTTTATCAAAGTTAACTATGTTCAATCACATGGCTTACACAATTGAGTCTAAATCAACATGATCTTTAGAACCCTTATCACTTCATGTTACGCATAATTACCGTATCATTCAAATACGCGTTTTCACTCTAAATTTCAGCACTTTAGTTTTCATTTAAGCATTTTAACAAACACCTAGTGTGCATAATTTTACACATTACTAACTAGTTCATAACTAGTTATTTTTACCAAGATTAACATCAATTTGGCAATTTCACATCAATTCTAAAATCAACAAACCTGAAATTTCTTTATAGAATTCAAATTACACTAGTACAACAACCATAATCCTAGTGTTTTCATACTTCTACATCACCCACTTAACACCTTCAATGGTGATTATGGAATTCTCAAGCATTGAGCATAATTTCAACAATCTAATTACTAGGGTTTATATCTAGACACTATTTCATTATAATTTCATCCAAACAACATTCATGCAACACAAATTTTGAATCTCATATGTTCATCAACATTTGAAGATGTAACTAGAAGATGAAATTTAACATACCTTGTGATCCCTTCACTTAGGTGATCACTAATACGAGCTTGGATTTCGATTTGGGACTGATTTGGCCTCTCAATTTCTTGGATTTAGACAAGTTAGGGTTGAACAAAGGAGTTCCTTTGCTCCTGTGGAAAATGTCGACCAGAACACACACTCAAGGTGTGTGTTTTGGTGTTGAGAGTTTTATTTAATTAAAACTTGTTTCTAGGTTGTCCCTTATGGCCCCTCTAATTTACCCAATGTTACATTGAGTGTATTTTAACCAACTTCTTTATTACTACAGGAATCGTAATTAACTAGGTTATTTACTTCCTAGTTATTCCATCTTGTTCATAACCGGTATTCAATATATATACGAAACCTATATATTTTTGAGGTGTTACCTAACCCCTTTTATTTTAAGTCCCGTTAACTCGGGCCTCTTACATTTACCGGGTTGATTTTTACCATTCATGGTATTTTACCCGTCTTTTAGTATTAACGGGGTTTGATTACTAAACCCGTTTTCGGGGTGTTACAATCTTAGTGAAGTAAAAGGCAGTTTTGCAATAACCGCTTCACCTCATGGAGATTCGGTTGAAAGAAGTGGAAGACTAGGGGCTCCTTCAGTTGGTGAACGGGAACCCAATAGTGCTGATAATCTTATGCTATTTGATCGAGAAAATAAGTTTCATGACGTTGAAAAAAGATCCTTGCATCTTCATAAGAACAATATTGTATCTGATGTGGAACTAAAGTTTCCCAAAAAAAGTCATATAAACTCAGAATAGGTCATTGACACTTATTAAATATATATATATATATATATATATATATATATATATATATATATATATATATATATAGGGTTGGGTTCATTTCAGAACTCTAAATAATTGCAGAACTTACAGAACTCCTAATAAACAATCATTTTATATATTTTTTTTGTATTTAAGATCTTTTTATCATCTATTATATGTATTTTTATGGTTACATACATGTTAAAAAGTAGTTTACATATGTTTAATAGCCAAATTATATATATGTGTAATAACTAATTACACATATGTAAAAAATCTAGTTTACATAGGTGTAATTATAAATTTACATATAAAAAATGATAAAATTACTCTTAACATGTATGTAATCATAAAAATACACATAATAAATGATAAAGTTATCCTAAACATAAAAATATATAAATAAAAAGATTGTTTATTAGGAGTTCTGTGAGTTCTGTAAATAATTATAGTTCTGAAATGATCCTTACCCTATATATATATATATATATATATATATATATATATATATAAGATCATGAGAGAACCACCTCTTATTGCGAGAACCGCGAGAACCGCGAGAACCAATATGAACACAACCAAAAATGCCTAAAAATAGCTAAATATCACAGAATTTTTTTTAATATTTTTTATAAAAAAATCGCTACTTTTCGAAGCCAAAAAAAAAAAAAAAATTTTTTTTGGCTTCTAAAAGTAGCAATTTTAACATAAAAAATATTTAAAAAAAAAATTTAGATTTTTTTTTG